>WAAE01016503.1:498661-574451 GCA_013400495.1 Nicator chloris | reverse complement strand
GCGATGCCGGCGGCGCCCACGCGCCCGCCCGGACCTCCCGCAGCCGCGGCTGGAGCCGGGCCGGGCCGGGCCGCGCTGCTCCTTCCCGCCTGCCCCGCGACTTGGCCCCGAGCTACGTCTGCCACTGGGCTTGTCTGAACAGTATGGATGGCAGGCAAGCAGGAGCTTGAGCAGCGGGAGCCCCGCGAGTGTTTGCTGCCGTGGGGAAGGAGGCGGTGATCCCCCCGCGCCCCGTCTCTGCGGAGATGCAGAGAGCATCTTTGCCCCTTGCTGTGTTTCGGCTCCCTGTCCTCCAGGACAGGCCATCCCGGTGCCATGGGTGTGCCAGGTAATGCAGAGCGTGTTTGAAACCGTGGCACAGCTCACCAGCTCTGCATTTCCTTCTTCTTCGAGGAAAGACCCCGCAGTGTTCAGCAAACCCTGAGCCTCGCTCAGACCTGCACACCCTTAGCCAGGCAAGTGGAGGCATTCCCGAGAGCCCCCCCAAAATGGGACAGCATTCCCACTCCAGCCAGCCGTGGCTGAGAGGAGACAAAGCTCTTAGGAGCCACATCCCCTGCCCAATTCTTGCTGGGAGCTGAGATGGGTGCTCAGAGCTACCTCGAGCCACCTCCCCTGAGGACCACCGAGCAGACTCCTGACCAGCTCTGTGTCCTGTGTCCCCAAATCAGGAATTACATCAGGAATGACCACCTGGCGAGCTGGGACAACAGCCAGAGACCTCTCCTGGCAGAGGGATGAGGGCTGGTGCTGTGTCAGAGCCCGCACAGGGATGTGTGTCTGCCCTGTGTCCCCCGTTCCCCTGCAGCACAGCACAGCAGCGATGCACCAGCATCCTCGTGTCACTTGGGGTCTCAGATGCTTTTGCTGGAAGTGGCACATCCAGGAATGCTGGGTGGACCCTGATCCATCCCTGACCATCCCAGGAGGGGAGTGTGGGAGCTGCTTTGGCCCCTCCAAGCCCAGCTGTGCCCAGGCTGATGAGGCTCCTGGCTAACACCTATCCCTGTGCTCCTCCTTGATCCCAGTATCGAAGTAGGTCAGTGCTTTCCTTTGCCTTCCCCCTTTCCCCCTTCTTGGAGGTCACACACCCCCATTACATAACCAGGAGCCAGCTCTGGGCAGAGCAAGGAAACTTGACATTCACATAAGCTGCCAGGCTCCCTCCAAAAGGGATCATTAAGTCATTAGAGTCTGTTAGAAAATTTTCCCAAATACTTTTTGCTTCTTCCCAGGGGCACCTTGATGGTTAATGATCCCAAACTGCGGGCTGGGCTTAAATTCACCCAGTCCAGTCAAACAACCTCCAGTGATCCTCAGGGTGTGGGAGAGCTGTGGAGGGAGGGGTCAGGAGGGACCCTTAAGAAAATTCCTTCAAAAGGATGCTCCTATTGAATGGCAGAGGGAGGGAAGGGTTGGCAGAGGGGAAGGGGAGAGGTGCCCACCCCAGGGAGGGCTGAGGGGGTGATCCCCATCCTCCCTCTGTAACACACACCCCCTTTTCTCCTTGGCTGAGCTGGCAGCCCAGGGCAATATTTCTAACAGGCAAGTGTATTGCCTAACTGGAGACAGAATAAAAAATAATCATAAAAAAACCAGTCAGGCAGGCCAGTTGAGTAGACAGGAGATAGGTTTCACCCACCTGCAGCTGACTTGTCCTCACGTTCTCAGGCTGAGCAGGGTGCACATCAACACCTGAGGATCTGAGGCTGCTGACAGGGGACATCCGCTGGCCCCAAACCCCACCCAGGAGCAGCAGCAATTCCAAATCCACCCTTTTATCTGAGTATCCCTCACATTTTTGAGCTTGTTGAGAGGCAAAGTCTGGAGGAAGGGTTACAACTGCAACCTGAGGTGTAGGTAAAGGGGAAAGCCCACAGACTCCTCTTATTTTAGACCCATGACTTTTAAAAAGAATATTGTACACTTAAAAGGATTTCTGATCCTTTTGGCATTTAGAAAAGGCTTCATAATTTTTATGAATATCAGTAAAACCAGCAATAATAATGAACAGATGGCTACCAAAGTGTGCCTCCAGGTAACAGTGAATAATTTCAGATAAGCAGTGCAGCTCTCTGATCCCCATGACCCCACAGAGGAGGCCGTGATTTCCGTCCCAAGCCATTTTTGGTTAATATCTGTGAGGAAGTCACCTGGGTATATCCAACATGAGGTTCAGCATTGGCATGGGGCTGCAGAGAACTCTCTGATTTCCCAGGCAAGTGCAAGCACCTGGAGCCCCCCAGGCAGCCACCCCACAGCTCCCAAGACAGGGGATGGAGCCTTGCAAAGGATCCCCTGTCAAGGACCAAACATCCCTCGCTGTCACCAACCCCTTCACCACTGGGCAGAGAGCCAGGAACCAGTGAGTCAAAAACTCACCTTCTTTGCAAAGTTGCTCATGGAAGGAGATTTGTCACAGGAGCCTGTCTGCTCCAGAAATAAATCTCCCTCTAAGGCAGGTAAATCTCAGGCAGAATCTGTAAGATACCCTAATGTGGCATTAAGCTGAAGTTAAGGTTATATTCCTCCAGGGATGCCAGATGGGATTTGCTTTCCTTGAAGACAGGACACATATTTTAACTTTAATGGGTTGATGGAGCCCCTTTTATCTTGTAAATATGAATGAGGAAGGGGGAGCTGCTAAATAAATGGAGGGGTTTTACCTGAACCTTTTTCCCTGTCATTGGCTTGGACTGTGCTAAAGACCTTTGTTTTCTCAGCAGAAAACTCACTCAATCATTCAGAAAGGGAACTAAATGCTTTTTGAGAACATAACCTTTATTTTCTAGATAAATGGTTCACTCAGAGCAATTTGCATGTGGGAAGCTGGTATATGGCACAGGGAAAAAAAATGTATTTAAAACCCAATAGCAGTGTAGGTCATGGTACAAACATCTACTGCTGAGATGACTTCTCTGGGGTTGGAGAGTTAGGGAGCTCAAGGCACTGTAAAAGGATGGGGAGGGTTTGTGCAGCACCTCTGCTTGGGGCTGAGTGGGTACATGGAGGAGTGAACTGGTCAACACTGGTCCAGATCAAAGGGTCTGGGTCTTGGGAAGATGCAGTCAACCAGATGAGAAACTCTGCAAATGGTTCCCCACCACCCAACGCCTGCTCTGCAGCCTTGTCCTCAAGGCTGGCTTTGCAAACCCATCCCAGCCCCTCTGTCTTCCCAGAACTGATACCACCAGAAGTGTCCCATTCCCTGGAGCTGTCACAGCGACCCCAGTGACACTTGGCCACNAAGTGTCCCATTCCCTGGAGCTGTCACACCGACCCCAGTGACACTCTGCCCAAGCACAACTCCCACAGCAAAGCCAACCGAGGGAGCTGCTGCTGCCACACCAACAGGGAGGGACAAGCCAGCCCTCCAACCGCTGACTCCTGACAGCTCATCTTCCTCCAGCAGCAGGTTTCCGTGAAGTTCTCCAAATCAGTGCACCCTAAAACTTCTCATTCCCCTGTCTAAGCAGCTACAAACGGACTCACTGACCCAAGCCACCTAACCCAGCCCAGAAACAGCCCCCAGACCTTGGGCTGAGAACTCCAACCCAGCTTACTAAAGTGAGAAAGGACCCTGGGAGGATGGAGCCCGCTCCAGGTTGTGCCCCTGCCATGGCGTGGAGGAGGCAGAGCCTGGGAAAGGCGCCGGGAGCAGCTGCAGTGCAGCACGGTGCCAAGCCCAGCTGCTCGTTAATTAGGGTAACATGTTGTCTCTTGTACACACCTCCAAAGACGCTGCATTAGCTTGATAAGTATTTAACACTTGGCACGGGGGGAAATTTCCACTTAGCATCCAGCAGCGCTGAGCAGCAGGGAGGAAAAGGTGGCACAGGCAGGGCAGGAGGTGGCACAGGCAGGGCAGGAGGTGGCACAGCCCTGCGGATCCCGCCTTGCCCTGCTGGGACAACATCGGGCAGGAGCTGAAGGGTTTGTGGGCTCTGCCATCACACTGCGAGCCTGCAGCCCTGGGACAAAGCCCTGGCTCTGCTCTGGGTTTAATCCCCCCCTCTCCTGGGGGTTGTGGCTGCTCGTGCCTTTCTTTGAGAGGCTTTTGGAGCGTGCTGGCCGTGACGGGCCCGCTGTGCCGCACACATTGTGCCGGGGTGCAGGTACCGTGCAAACACCCTGCCAGGGCCAATGTGCTGCTGCCTGCCAGACAGCTTCATCCCCACAGCTGCCTTCCTGCAGGGGGGCTGTGGAAAAAGGGCCAGACTCAGCTCCTGGGACAGCAGGAGATCTCCAGAGCTGAGGGGAACTGAGCTGGGACACACCCAGCCTGCAGAAAAGGGGTCCTTGCTGCAGAACTCACGTTTTGCAAACACAATTCTCTCCAGAGTGGGTAGGGGTGAGGGTGATCAGACTCTCTCCAGCTTTGCGTACTCATCCCAGCCACACATAAATTGGCTTGGGGGAGCTGGTCCCAGTCCATGGGGCACTGCCCAAACCTTGCACAAGGCCAGGCAGCAGCCCAGCCTCCTCTTTCCACTACCAGGTTACATTAGCATTTTCCATATGTTTCAGTGCAGATAAATCTTTTGTCTGAATCGAAATCAGTAATTATGAGTCAGTGTTAGCACACAGCAGGTGAGTCAGGCACAGAGGCATTTTTGCCTCGTACCCTCAAGGTCTAAGACACATCTCTCTCCTGAGTGTGTGGTCTTTGTTCAGGGCTTCCACAAACTTCACGGCAAATCCACCAGGGAGTTCAGCAGCAGCCCCCAGCCAGAGCTGCCACCTCCTCCTCAAATCCTCAGGGTGGGAAAGCACCCTCAGCACCTGGGAAATGCACAGGAGGTCCCTGCTCACTCCATGCCCTGCTCACTTGTCTTCAGCTCTGGCAGGACGTGGGTTGTTCGAGGGGATGTTTTACGGATGGGTGTGGCTGGTTGGAGATTCGTCTCCCCACACCCTTTGATCCCCCAACTCATCTCCTCACCCATCTCCTCCCCTCACACCCCCGTGCAGTTCAGCCCCATCCTTCCCCCCGCCGTGGCACTTCATCCTCCCACACACCAGGTTACAGAGAAATGATCAAACCCTGAGAGGTGTGGTGGGCTGCGGGCTGCTTTGGTCACCCAGGTGCACGGAAGGAGCTCCAACCCCACAGCCACCCTGGAGAGCCCATCCCAACCGCTGAGCCCAGCTTTGAAGATGTGTGGGCAGAGCAGGACACGGCCTGAATCCTGCATCTCTGCAGGGGCCACGTGTCAGTGTCACCCAGGGGGAGACTCACTCACGGCTCTTCTGCTCCCTCAGAGCAGAGCTTCTTTTAGGGCTTTGCCCTGAAAAGACAGGAAGCTCATGGCTCCAAAAGTTATTAGGAGAGAGAACACAGTCCGAGATATCCCCACATCCAGCATGATCATCTAAACTCCATTTAACTTCGAGGTGCCACAACAGAGTAACAACACCCTGACGAGTGCCAC
The DNA here is from genome assembly GCA_013400495.1 of Nicator chloris. NCBI lineage: Eukaryota > Metazoa > Chordata > Aves > Passeriformes > Pycnonotidae > Nicator > Nicator chloris. The sequence continues at coordinate 569,019 of WAAE01016503.1, read as the reverse complement.
GAGCCAGCACACGCAGGGGAGGCAGAACATCCCCACGCTCCTTGTCCAAGCCACAGCAGAGATAAAAATCCCACTGGCATGACCTAGGAAAGAGCTGTCAGCCCCCAGCTCTGCTCAGAGATTAGCCCAGCGAGCCTGTGTTTGCTTTCTTTGCCTTAAAGCACGGGAAACCCAACAAAACAGACTTTGTTTACTGCCCGTCCTAAACCGCTTAGGCAGGGGAGATGAGCCGAAAGCTTAGACACGCTGCAGAGCTCCAGCCAGATGTGGTTTCCAATGGCCGAGTTAGGCACCTCTGAAACCTGAGATTTATTAATGAAGGTGCCTGCTGAACCATAACGAGCTGTTGTAATTACCTCGGCCACAGCATCCCCGCGGCCGGACAGCACCGCCAGGAGAGACCACAGCATCTCGGGGAGGTGAGGAAATAGGTGAAGGTCATTCCCCACGCTGACAGGCTCTGGTGGATGGCTGGGGAGAGATAACAAACCATCGAGGTCACCCCGATAAGGGATGAAAAGGCTCCAGAGGCGAGGGATAATGACGTGTGAAGGGCAATATTTCCCTCCCAGTGACAAGCTCCTCATCAGAGCCCTCCAGAGCTGAGGATGCTCTGCTGAGGGACCAACCACAGCTGGGCAGCACCGAGTTGTGTCTCTGTGGGGTGAGCACTGGGCAGGAGAATCCTTCTCTGCAGCCTCCTTCCCAGTTCAAACCAGTGCAAGGGGCAGAAAGGAGCGGCGTCCTCCTTGTGGCAATTCCATAGGTTGATGCCAACACCCAACCCCAATGGTCACCTGTGGATGAGCTCTTGGATGCCCAGGAAATGATGCTGGGCTGTGTTTAGGTAGGAGCAGCTTCAAGTGCAGTCAGCCCAGAGCCCCCAGCAGAGGGAATGCCAAAGCCACCATGGCTGAGGACCAGAGAAGCATCGACACAAACCCACCAGCTTGCTGGAGACCAGGAAGACAAATCCCAGCATCCAGGAGGGGGTGACAAAGCAGGAGGACCAGGTGACCCTCCCCGGTGGGGGCACAGACCTGTCCTCCTCCTCCCCTGTTCCCCGAAGCACAGCCCTGTTGATGGAAATCAGCACCTCACCCAGCAAACACTCACTGGGAGCTTTTCACACCTGGTTTAGCCTCTTGAAGTTTCACACCCGTGAAGAGCTGTGACCTCAGGAGGGAAGGGTATCAGCTATATTTCCCAAATATCAGCAAATTGTGTGAGAGAGGGAGATATGCTAAGGGGGCAGGCTGCTCAAACCATTACCATCCTTCTTAGTACCACTTAGCTGAACCGTTAAAAAGATCCAGGGCTCCCAAAGACAATTAAGCTCAGGGGAAGCCATAAATCTCAATAAACATCAAGCCAAGTTTTCTTCACTGCTTGAAACAACAGATATAATTTCATTGGTTACTGAGCTCATGCTCCCAAAGGGATTTCAGATAAAAAGCCACTTATTCAAAACACCAAACCCAGGCTTCTCCCGTCTCTCAGGCTACCGAGGGGTCAGATTTCCCAGCATGGGAACATGTGCCCTGCGGTCTGCAGGGGTGGAGCCTGGCTGCAGCAAACCTTTGCAGATTTATGATGTCTGTGGCACGGCGCTGTGACCTGCCACCAAGGTCAGGCACCTGCCTGGGGAGGTGGCTGATCCCAGTGGGAGGCAGCCACGGGGCAGAAGGGGACCTGGATGCTGGACACAGCCCTCCATCCTCTGCTGAGCTCGGCAGGACGTGAAGCTGGTGGAGCTGGACGCCTGCTCTGGGACCCCAGGGACCAAGGTCACTCACGGCCAAGGTTGTGGGGAGCATTTTCTGCATCTCCAAGCTGGCTTCCACCCATGCCTCGTTATCTCTGAGGTACTTGAGGAGCCCAAAGGGGCAGCACAGAGCACATCAGCTCTCCTGGCTGCCCCAGGAGCCTCCTGGCACTTTGCCCTTGTGCCGTTTATCCAGCTCACAACCAGCCTCTCTCACCCATGTGCTTTCCACTGCGGAGATCAGAGTGAAAGCCATGCCAAGGCAGCACATGCCAGCCTCAAGTCCTCACTCCAGGGTTTTTTCCTGGCAGGTTCTGTGCTCAACAGGGCTGGGGCCTCGGTTTTGACAGCTCTCTGCAAGGTCGTTCCATGCGCCAAGCGCTGCTTCCTTGCGCTTTGATTTAAGTCCTGGCATGCTTCTTGTATTGATTTCTCTCAGATCTATTTTATGGGGAATAAGCACTCAAACCAGGAGGCCAAGACCTCCTGCATTGTGCAGGGCATGGTAATGGATGAGCTCCTTCTCACACTCCCTCCCTCCCCTTGTCCCCAATTCTCTCACCTTTTATTTAATCCACTTGCAAATGCAGTGGGGTGAAGGATGGCAAACGCACAAACACATGAAATGTCCCTGCTTTGGATGCTTTCCTGGGAGACCAAGCAGGGGATGGCTTTGGGTTGAGTGTAGAAAGATTTCTCCCAGTTTTTATCAGGGGTTTCAGTTGCAAAAGCATTTCTCTAGTTGAGACTCTGTGGGATTTCCTTGACCACTGGGCAGTAGTCAAGAGCCTCAGGAACCATAAATAATTCAGCCTTGTCACTATTTAGCACCTAAAAGCTGCAGGTGGTAGAACCAACTCAAACCTCAACTTTTCTCCCCAAGAGAAACCACCTTTACCACCTGAAATGCCCTGATGGGATGGCAGGGAGTGTGTCCTCATAGCTGTTCTGCTGGCTGTGCAGACCATCCAGGGTCAAACATATCCAAACCTTCCAGGGAAGGCTTTTCTGCCAGCTGAAAATCTCCTGACCTCAGCAGAGGAGGAGACACGAGGGATCCTGGGGGACAGCCTGAGCTATCCAGGTTTCCAGCCCAGTGGTTTATCAGCATCCAAGAGGTGCACTCTGGGTTTGCTGCATCCAGCACTGCTGGAGGTGACCTTGGCAGTGCTGGTGTCCTGGTTAAAAACCCAGCCTTAGGTGAGACCAAAAAATCACCACCAGAAACAGCAGAACTTTTCAAGGGACAAACCCTCAGCAGACTCAAGGGATGGGTTTTCCCTATTTTAGTAAAGAAAACTACCTGGGATCCCTACTGCCAGCATCAGGTTTCCCAAAATCCTGAATCCAGGCTACTGAAATGACGACATTGCTGTAAAAATGAGGACTCCAAAAGTCCCATTCAATACATTTTCCTCTGATGACACAAGCCCAAGGAGTCAGGATTTGGAAGGCAGCCCTCGTTCTGTCCACGGGAGGAATAAAAACATGGTTATTGTTTTCCTCAGCGAACTGCAAAGCCTGTTTTTAAGTGAAACCTGAGCTTCCCGTCCCATCACGTGCTTCCAGGAGCTCGAGCTTTAGGAAGACTAAATACTTTCAAACTCGGGATAAGACCATTAGGGTTGCTTAATTTCCTTTATGTCCATCTGTTTCAGTTCAGCTCAGTTGCTTCTGTCCCAGACAAGACATTTGGCTCTTCTAAATAAATCTTATAGCCCATTTGGATTAAAGACTTTCTGATGCAGCCTCTGAATATAATCCCTCTGATTTGCATCTCAAAGAAATCGAGTTAAAACCGAGTAAAAACCATACACGGAGTGCTTGGAATTGCTGGAGTATGTGAAGCACTCACGAGGTCCCATATGGATAATGGTGCTTTTGTTTGGAATTTATCGTGAGCTCCTGCCTTCCCCTGGCTGTGGTCGCACCAGGCACACTCCGGGGCTTTCACGGCAGACAGGGTGAAAACATAATTGACCGGTTTTGCTGTTGTCCAAGGCTCGAAGTCTTACACCCCAGAAACCGAGAACGCTGCGGGGAAAGTGCGAGACGCACTTAGAGAGCGTGGGGCGGCAGATGCCACCCCGGGGACAGCGGAGGATGAGCGGCAGATCACACTGGAGCTCCGTCAGCTCCGGGATTATTCTGCCCATGAGCTCCAACGGGTGTTTTTCACACCGAGGGAGAGCTGAGAGCCTCTGCCCCGTGCTGGAGCACGGTGCTCACCCCGCGGTTGCCGCTCACGGGGGTCCGTGCGCCGCTGTCCCGCTGTCCCCAGGCTGCTCAGCCGGCGCTGGAAGCGTTATCTCATTTCGGAGCTGGGTCACGGGATGCCGGGGTGCTATTCCTGGCGGTGACGCAGCCGCCTTCCTGCCCAGGCGAATGCTTTTCCCCTTTCCATGTCCCAGGGTACCTGTCTGTGACACAAGCCTTGCGAAACGGCTCCAGCGCGCTCCGAGATTCCCCAGATAAGAGGCTCCGCTCCAGGCTTGCTGCCGGCGTGATTTTGGCAGCAGCCCAAGCGCTGCCTCGCTGCTGTCCCACTGATTCCTCTCAGGAGCGTTTGAAGGCTCGAGGTGTTTGTGCTGCTGAGGCGTGGGAACAGCTGCTTCCCTCTTTTTAACCTTCGGAGCGGTGAAATCCTAGGGGGGAAAAAAAAGAAAAAGGAAAACTTACATAACCCTAAAATTAAGGCAAGCTTTGCTCCACCGCCACTGCTGCCCATGGCAGAGCTGTGCTCTAAATGGATTTAAGGGAGCAATTCAACACCCTGCCATAGCCTCCTTCAGTGACATAATTATAAGAGGAATGGACACGGTTGCATTGACAAACTGCAAACCTCCTCCCAAAGATGCCGAGATTATCAGCTCCTCGGTGCGGTGGGGAACTGAGTCATGGAGCAAGGAGGTGGTTTGGGTATCAGCCCTGCAGGGTTACTGCAGAGGATCAGATCCACAGCGGGACTCAGGCAGGAATCCCTTCGCCAGGGCAAAGCAGACACCCACGCTGCTAATAATGATAATAATTAATTACAAGGACAGGGCAGAACTGCCCCAGCCTGAACCTTTACCCAGAAAAACCTCATTTTCTCTGGATGAGAAGAGCCTCGGTTGTTTACCACTGAGGAACAAGGGGAGAGCTGAGCAGGACCCAGCACAGACCATCACCCTCCTCCCCTCTGCCACAGCCCCAGAGCCATCACAGGGCCACTAAAAGCCAAATTCATTTCCACAACTGAAACCAACTGCCCGTAATACAGAGTGTGCTGCAGCTGTGGTTCAGTGTGGCACCTGAGAGCTGGGAGGTTAATGACACAGGGCTGTCAGCAGCCTTAATTATATTCCCATTTTTCCAGCCCCTGATTAGCTTTAGAGCTCATCTGGTGTCAGAAATTTGGTGCCTAAGCTTTGACAAAAGTGTTTCATTATTACTTAATAAACGGGCAGAGAGGGAGGGCATGTCTTTAAGCTCTGACTTGTAAAAGCTTCCTCTTTTTTTTCAGCTTTTTTTTTAAATTTAGTCTGGCAAAAACTCCCTTACCTCAGCCATTTGGGCTGACCCCATTCTCAGTGCCCAGCCAAGAGCCCCCCACATGGCTGGGAACCCCAAACCTGTCTCAAATTCCCCCGTAAATGTGCTCTGTTCAGCTGGGAGCCTGCTGCTCTCTGGCTGCTGATGGCCAATTAATAAGAATCATTTATTACTGTTCTATCACCCCCAAAATGAGCCAGGTGTTTGCAGGGAAAAATAATAAAATAAAAGGAGATTTTAAAACAATACTAATAAAAGCACAAGCTTCGAATCAAAGGATCCAAACGGCTTAAAATCTAAAGCAGAGCTTAGGTTCTTCTTGAGATTCAATTTCTTCCAGCTCTCAGTGAAGTTAATTAGCTTGAATATTAATAGAAGTGGTGAGAAGGAGCCTGGTATCTTTTAGCTCCTTCTCTAAAAACGCAGCGAGCTCCACCACAAACCTCGCTGGGACTGACGGCCGCCCAGCAGCTCCCTGCCCTTGCTCAGACCCCCAAAGGCAGCTTGGTACCCCATTCCCAATGAATTCCCTCCAGATTTTTCCACCCCTCAACGTTTGTTTTTTTGATCCTTTTGCAGGAAATTCCTGGAGTGGGAATTCGAGCAAATAATCACTAAATACTGGACTTGTGCTCAGGACTGAAGTGGCTGGCGCTGCCTGAGTGCCTGGAGGAGGTTTGTAAAGCCAAGGGTGGCTCTTCAGCATCATGAGCTGGGTGTTCCCTCCCACCTGGCCTGACAGTCAATCCCCTCAATCCCTCCTGTGTTTGTGAACCTTTTCCCTGTTTCTGTGAGGATGAGAGGGGCCTGCCCAGCAGAGCAGTCACGTGGGGTAGGGTTCATGGTGCTGGTCTCTCTCTGGGCTTGGCCACGTTCATGGCAGTTGCCTGAGATGAAGGACGCTCTCAATGACTTTATCCTTGACCTCTGATCAGTCAGAAACCACGGAAGTTTCCAGCACTTCCAACCACTTAATGTTTAACTTCTGCTCTAGCTTCTGGAGACTGGTGCAATTTTGGCGTTGCAAAGGCAACTGGGGCTGGAAGGAGCTGACTGCAAATCATTAGCAGGACTGTTCTCACCCTGGTTCTTGGCTTTTTAATTGCCAGGCAGAGCGACATGAGACATTCACTGCCAAAAGCTGCGACCACATGACATTTGCCTCATTGGAGGTTTGGTTCCAGCGGAGCAGTGAGTGATAGAAACCAGGCTGATATTAATGGAGCCACTTCCAGTGTCCCCAGTGGTGGCAGCACTGGAGTTTGGGTCAGGAGATTTCCAGAGGCTGGAGGTGGGCAGGGAGCAACAACAGCATTCAATGAATGGCCTCAGCTCAGCACAGGGCAGGTGTGGGGTATTTTTGGCACAATCCCACCAGTGTGTCTGATGTTCCTGTCCCTTGAGTGATTAAAGCAAGCCCCATCAAAAAGTGACCTAGGGGATGGTTGGTGACTTCTGTGTGTCCAGCTTGTAAATTATTCCCATGTCCAGGAATACCTGAAACTATAGGAAAGAATCCACCTCCTTCCCTTTGCCCTCCACGTCAAAAAAAAATATTATTTGTTGGCGAGGGAAAATCATCTGGAATCAGAATGGTTTTCCATCAGTGGGGAAAGCTGAGGTGGTGTCTCGTGATGACTGAGGTGGACATTCCCTCTGAATGGAGGACTTTGGGCCAGCTGCCTCCCAGCAAGGCATCAGTACCACCAGTACCACCAGTACCACCAGTACCACCAGTACCACCAGCCCTGCAGCCTGTCCCCATGCCATTTCCAGGGCTGGTAACGAAGGGCAAACACCAAATGCTCATTGCACAGAACCCACCCAGGCTAATAACAGCATTAATTACAGCACACGGCCCCTTCTTCCCACTGTAAATCTCTATTAGCAATAAACTGGAAGGGTCATAAAAGGGAGTTTACAATGAACCCACCAGGCAATATGTGCCTGAATCCTTGGCTTTGTTGCAGCTGGCAATAAAGCCATCTTTTATTAGAGCACATACCCTGCCCTGGAGATAAGGTACAGGGCCCAGGACTCCTCGAAGAAATGATGCAAAGCTGTTTTGTTGCACTTTGATTTGCTGCAGAGCCCTGTGGAGGTGGGAAAAGCCGAGGGATCCGGGTAACAGGCTCCGGTTCCCTCGCTCCCAGCCTGACACTGAATCACCAGAGCGGGAACAGCCTCGGTAATTCCACGTTGTAAATGTTCCCCTGCCCTGCGGGGGGGAGAACTCGAGGAAACAGGGGGAAAAATAAGAGGGGAAAAAATAAAATTAAAAAAAAAAAGTTGGAGTTAAATTAAGAAACACAAGGAAATCTCTGGTGTGATAAAGGAGTAGCAAATGCTTGTGGTGGTGTCATGGGCAGGGGTTAATGTTTAAGCTTCTGTTTTTGTTTATAGAAGTCAGGAGTAGATAGTGCTGAATGTCTTAGAAATAGGCACAGGTCCATCCAGGGGCACGAGGGCCAGGCCTGGAAGAGAGTTGTTGGCTTCAAAGTCCTAGGCAGGCTGCTTCCAAAGGAGGAAAAATATTAAAAAAGAAGGGAAAAACCCTCCAAAATAAGCAAAGGTTGATATGTACAACTTTTGGGACATGAGAGAAGCACCCACACCGGCACACAGGTCCCAGAAAAGATCTCCCTCTCTCTGCTTGCCTCCCCAGCAACCACAGAACTGGACTTTGATGCTCCTTGTAGGTCCCTTCTAACTCAGGCTTTTCTGTGATTCTGGGAAAGTTTGCTTTGCTCAAGGACAAACAGCACCACTGACAGGACCACCACCAGTATCACTGGACAGCCCAGCACTGCCCCTCTTCCCACTCCTGGCCCAGCACAGGGTGCCTTCAAGCCCTAAAATGGGAACCTGCACCCTCTGGGCTTGCAAGACCCTTTAAGAGGCACCAGCACTCATTCATTTAAGCTCAGTGGAAGGTGCTGTAGACACTGGTGTGAAATCACCAGTTTTATTTAGCTCACTGCTCAGGTAAGATTGTTCTGAAGTGCAGATCAGCCCTGTTCTCTTATATATTTTGCAGTCTTAAAAGTAACAATTCTGTCAGCTCTGGAGCCATTTCTCTGCTGTTTGTAGCCTTGCTGGAGCTTCAGTGTTTAGCTGGAGGGCTTCATCTCCTTCAGACAGCCACCTGTCAATTATCCATCCCCTCCATAAATAAAACAAATGGCTGGTGGCTTTTGTTATACCCATAAAAAGTCGTTCTCCCTCTGTGTTTGCAATAAAGCTGGTGGCACCATGTTAGGAGAAGGCAAACAGATTTTTCCAGGGAGTTTAATACCTGGCTCCAGCACTGTGGTTTGGACTTTCTTTCAAGCTGAAATTCAACCACGGCCCTTCACACTGCTGCCTTTGTGCTGCTCTGAGTGTTTCCATTCTTGTAAATACTCACGGTTTTGGGGCTGCTCTTGGACAAGTTATTGCCCAAAGAAGCTGTGGCTGCCCCTGGGAGTGTCCCAGGCCAGGCTGGACAGGGCTTGGAGCAAGCTGGGACAGTGGGAGGTGTCCCTGCCCGTGGAAGGGGGGGGAATGGGATCAGCTTTAAGGTCTCTTCCAACCCAAACCATTCTGGGATTTTATGTCTGCTGCCCTGGGCAGTGGTGAGACTCCATCGTGGTTGTCAGATGGACAGGACAAGTGCTCTCCTCAGTGTGGCCTTTTTAGAATTCTCTTCTCCTTCTTCCACCCGCTCCAGACCTGGCATCCTCAGGGAAATCTCTCATCCCACTTCTCCTGCTCTCTTTCCTTCCCAGGTTAGAGCTTTTGCCAGCTGGGTTTGCAGGCCAGACACACTCTCAAAGTCAAGGGGAGAAAAACAACGCGCTGGAAGCGCTGGAGCCCTGGGCCTGGCTTTTTAAAGATGAATATTCCGCAGAGAAATTACTCATTGTTTTTTGTGGCTCTTTTACAGAGACAGAAAAAGAAAAGAAACTGATGTAATAGGAGATATTAGCCAAGACATCTGACTAAGGCACCTCACTCCTCATCTACCATATCCAGCCCGCTTGGAACTTCTGCTGCCAGCCCCAGCCTGGGCTCTGCTCCTGCTGCCTGATGGGGCACAGACAGGGCTGGACCCCAATCCTTGGGTGGGTCTGCAAGAGTCACCCCAAAATCAACCTCTGAAGCCACCCCACGGGGGAAGCAGAGGAAGCTGGGGAGTGCCACCAGCCTGCAGCCAGGCTTGGAAGGGACCTTGGCTCTCTGCTGGGCCCTTTGCCACCAGCCTGTCCTTCCCTGTGCTACTGAAAGTGCCGGGTAGCCAGCAAGGCCACAGTTCCTGAGTCATCCCCATCCAGCCCTCCCCTGCTCCAGCTCCCATCCATCCCCATGACGCACATGTGGGAGGGGACATTTTATATATATTTATATATATATGGATTTTTACTGCAGCTGGTGGCCCTGTTCCTGAGGACAGAGGAATTATAACCCACTGCTTCCGTGGTGTAATAAAGAGCATGTGTTGTGCCCTGCATAAATTTAGGTCCTGAGCTAATGAGCGAGGAGATTTTTCCCCTTCTCTGCCCCGGACTGTGCAGATGAGTGCTCACATTTATCCAGCACGGGAGTGGGAAGGGATGGCTGGGTGAGAAGTGGGAGCAAGGCACACATGTGCACGCAGAGGGACACACGGCCCCCTGCACACTGAGCCAGGAAAACGCTGCAGCTCTCTAAATCTCACCCAGCAATCCCCCGCTAATCTGCTCAGTCGCAGTCCCAAATATAACTCGGGGACAATAAATAAACTTACAGGAGTTAAGTAAGTTCAGCTTCTTAACCTTTGCGTGGATCAATCCCCGTGTTATTTCATGTTTCCCTTGTTTCTCTCCGTCCCCATGTCTTGTTCCCTGCTTCTCCCTCCGTGGTGGCTCCAGGGACAGCAGGGCACAGCAGCCAGGAGGAAGACCTAGATCTGTGAAAAAAATAAATCACCAACCACTTCCTTTCTGAAACCTGAGCTTGTTGCTTCCTGTTCTGCATCCCAGATCTCAGGAGGTTCCATCTCCAGGGTGACTGACGCCCTCAGGGTGCAGGAGTTTAAAAATCCTGGGTTAAAAAGCTCTGGCCGTGGCTGCTGCTTGTAAATCCCACTCTGCCAGTCAGGAGTGAGATGGTCCATGGATCTGAGATCTGTAAAGTACCTGGTCCAGCATGTGCTGGAAGAGAGTTTACCACGTCTTCCAGCATGACTCGAGCTGCTGTGCCACACACTTATGGGGAAAGTATGATGCTGGTACCCAGCAGATGCCATGCTGCAAGGGGACAGCCCCAGCTGCCCTGCTCAGCACATCCACCTTCTTTATCACCCATCCCAGTAGGAATGAGTCTTTCCTCCCAGCTGGACTCACTGTTCCCTCAAGAATGATGAATCTCCAGCCTTGCTGCTGCTGCTGCTGCCATCTGCACAGGCCACCATTTTTAGGTCTTTTTCGAGGTGGTCAGTACAGCCACCATCCTGCTCTGCCAAAATCCCGGCAGGGTTTTTTACTCTGAGCTGGGAAAAAGAAGCTGTTTTCCAGACTCCCGCCCTCGGAGGATGAGTTGGAGGAAATTAGCAATGATGCACCACTGAAAAAATCGAATTGTTCGAGCAAGTTCAAAGCTGAGCCAGTCTGGAGACATCTGCACACCACATGCCAGGAGCAGTGAAACACCAATAAATCCTTACAGGATGGCACCGAGGGAAGGAATCTTGAGCTGCTCACCCAACTGGGGAAGCTCCCAGTGCTTCTGTTCTGAGGTGCCTGAAGGGACTCAGTGGAAAGGAGAGAGAGTTGAGGGAAGTGAGGGAAGAATAACAATTTTTGGGGAAAATGTTGAGCTACACATGTTCATAGAATCCCAGACTGGTTTGGGTTGGAAGGGACCTGAAAGATCTCATTCCAACCCTCTGCCAGTGGCAGGAACACTTCCCATTATTTCAGGTTGCTCCAAGCCACATCCAACCTGGCCTTGGACACTTCCAGGGATCCAGGGGCAGCCACAGCTTCTCTGGGCAACCACAGGGGCCTCCCAGTTACCTTCATTTTGGACATGGTTATTGCTCCAGTCTCCAGAATGAGGTGGCCACTGAAGTCTATTTTCTGATTGAAACCCAAAGTCATTAAGCCAAATCTAAAGAAAACCTTTCTAAAATTGGAAGGCAACCATGAACTGAAGTGGCAGAGAAAAATGGAGGTGAGAGTCCAATTTTATTTCTGGAGAAAAGGCTGGGTTTAAAATAAAAACAAAAGAACCTTGCCAGGTGAAAACTGTCCCTCCCCTTCACCAGAGATCAATAACACAACAGGATCAGGCGCTCAGGCCGGCTGACCTGTGGCTATTTGCAAAAGGCTTTCACTCTGCCCATGGAGCTCAGAGGAAAAAACTTCACAGTGTTCAAAGAAAACTGAGTAAACAACACAAAATCAAAGGTCCAGCAGCTTCTCATCCAGACGGCCTCAAGATCATGCACGGTGGAGGAGGAGGTGTCAGCCCAAGCGGGAAAATCCCACTGTACCTGAGCAACACGGGAGCTTTGCCATCGACTCCAACAGAGGCAGGAATTATTCGCTGTGTTTTTCTGAATTTCTGTGTCATCCTCAGCTCCATCCCTCTGGATTTTGTGGTTGAGGAAACGCCAGGCCTGGAGCAAGGCAGTGGTAGGAAAACTTTAGGTCCACATTTAGTAAGCACAAATATCCCCTTGTGAAAATCCACGTCAGTGTGATGGGTGGATTCCTCCACCTTCAAGACTGGGCTGGATTATTCCACCTTCTCCAGGCTGGGATGACAGGAATGCTGTGGATGGGTTGACTTGCTGGGAATTCCCACACTGACAGGTGCCTCACTTCATCTCCAGTGCCCACAAACTGGGTGAAGCCCCATCTCCCCACCAGCTCCAGTGGCCCCACAGCAGACATTGCCTTCTCCAAGGACAAATTAGGGTCAAGCATAGTTTGAACACCAAGATCAGCCCCATGGTCCTTATATATGAAAAGTGCTCCTGCTCTTCAGGAACAGAAATTCAAATAAAATCTACTCTCAGTGTCTGAAATATCCATCAGTTGTAGAGAAAGGAGACAGAGGGAAGGAGCAGGGTTAGGGCTGGCCCACAGCAGAGGAAGAGACGTGAGAATGGAGCCTGGTGCCTGCCCTTCCTCTGAGAGAGGAGTTTCACACAGACCTGAAACCAGATTGTCAGAGCGGGGAGTTTGCAGAAGTGCTCCAGCACGGGGGGACTCCCGTGGGGATGCTCGAGACCAGACTTTCCTGAAGTGCTCACCTGATGTGCTGCACTTTTTGGAAAGTCTGACATGCAGGGCAGATAGCTCTAGACACTGCTGTCTCATATAGGTATGGCTGACTCAGATAAATATATAAATATATGTGTGAGTGGCTGAACACACTTCCCTTTCTTCCTCCTCTCTGCCCCCCCAAGTTTTGCATGTCTGAAGCTGTTTCAGATAAAAGATACTCAAAAATGAAAATGCATTTGGGATGTCTGGGAACTGAAGAAGTCAGACTCGGAGAAAACCAGACGGGGTTAGAGCCCAGAAATCCCTGTCTCCTGCCAGGAATCTCAACCCACTGCTGCCTGCAGGTCGAGGCTCCGTGTGCTCGGCAGCAGCCGGGGTTTTTTCCAAAGTGTATTCCATCAGCAGTAATGGGTCTTTCCTCATAAGCTCTGTTTTCATAGTAAATCTTCAGTCTTACATTGCATTACAGAGTTCAGCTGCCGCTAATCCTTAAAAACAATTCATTTCCAACTGCAAAGTGCAATAAAGAAAGGATAATCACTATTAATATTAGTTATTGTTATTGATTTCAGCTTTAAAGAATTGATTTTCAGTCCTGGCTGCATTTATGAGTCTCTTTGCTGAAGATGCATATACAGGGCCCACCACTATTTTTAGATCCTTGCCCCAGCTCCAGGAGGAAGAGGATGGAGAAGGCAAGGGAGGGACCTCGTGGGGAAGATCCTGATGGGTGAGGGAGGGCATCTCCATGAGGCTTCACGTGCACACATGGAGGAAAACATGGAAATTTAAAAGGAAAATTATCAGTGCTTCCTTCCCGCAAGGCCCTGCAATATCAGTAAGTCCTCCCAGCCCCTCATGAGCCATAAATTCAGTTTTACCCCCTGCCAGCGAGTCTCGCTTTGCCTGGCATTCTCCTGCCTGACATTTCTCCCCACTCCACCCGCAGTTTGATTGCTAAATATAACATTTAAAAAAAAAAAAAGGTTTTGGTGGAGGTGACCCTTTCCTGTGGGGGCTCAGCCCTCTGGGGACGCTCAGCATCCTCCACTGAGCAAATCTGAGTGAGGCCCCCAAAACAGGCAATGATCCCGGGAGGGGATGGCATTTCTGGGAGGATAATCCGGGCAGGAGCTCAGGGATGGGATGAGGATGGGCAGGTGGGAAATATTTTGCCACTTGTGGTCGAAGCAGATGCCCAGGAAGGGATGTTGAGAAGAGAGAGTAAAGTTTCAGTTCCTTGTTTTTAAGGCAAGAAGGGGGCTGGGTTTTTTGAATCAACATCGTGCTTCAAAAAGTCACTAAAGTTCTGTCTCAAGGGCATAAAAATATTGAGAACCTCAAAAGCAGAAGGAAGGGGGTGGGTTTTTTAGGCCACCAAAATGTTTCAGTGGGTTTGGACTGAAAAAGTTTCCAACATATTGCTTGGGAAGAAATTTTGGAAATTTTTTGCAATTCCAGTCACCCTGCAGCAAAAGCTTCTTTTCCCCAGTTGTTTGGAAATGGCAGGATATATAAAAAATTCCATATATAGCTCTATTTTCTGTGAGCTTTAAAAGATCTCCCTCTAGATAGTTTGAATATAATCTGGTGAGGATGTGGGAATGAAACTGGGATAAAAACCCTTCGCCAAGCCTGCAGAATAATTAAATGAGCGTTTAACCAAGATCATTATTTTCCACACTTTTATTTATATGCAAGATTGGATACAATGGTCTGGAATATTGTTCCACACTATTACTGTGCTATAAATTATTCGAGCAAAGCGCAGCAAGGCATCATAATGCAATATATTTTTATAGTGCCATAAAGTAATTACGCACCAGACAACAAGATCCTACAGAAGTGACATATTTTATGCTTAAATTATAATTACATTAAAAGCGTCTCTTCCATTTGATGTTTATGGAGCACACACAACGGCTGTCAGGAGGCCTGGGAACAAAGGGGATCTCTCACAGAAAGCTGGGCTGGGCCAGGGAGATGCAGCTGGGGAATTTTCTTTGGATTTTGGCGTTTTCAGAGTATTTCTGACAATTTTGGCTGTGTCTCAGCAGCCAAGCTCAGAGTAACACGACTGTTCCTTGGGTTAGGCCGAAGGATGCAGGCCCAGCTAGGAAAAACGGTGCAATCTAATGGTGTTCCAAGAGTTGGGCTGGGTTTTTTCCCTTTGTTTCACCTCCCCTGGACATGAGGGATGAGGAATTACCCAAACTAACATTTGTGCCCCCACAGATCTCAGCTACAAGGAAATAAAACGACCTCCCTCAAGCGTGGCCTCAAACCGTCTTCTTTTAACACTGTTTTTCTACAAATCTTGTGATGTTCTGGGGATAAATTCAGTCCAGAAGTGGGAATAACACCCCAAAAATTGCACTTAGAGCAGTGGGTGGGAAGACCCCAGAAAAAAAGAAAGGGTTCTTTGATGAGAAGAGCCTGGAGCCATGGATTTTTCACCTCAGAGAGGTTTCAGCCTGCAGAAAACATCTCCAGACGGGGCCTGGAGATTTTTTCCTAGTGGATGGTGCCTGGTTTGGGTTAAAACCAACTCAAAAGATCAGCTCAGTGATGCAGAGAGGGGCTGTTAATCCACAGCAGATGCAGGAGGGGTGAGCCATGAGGCAGGGAAGGTCCCATGGTCGTCCTCAAGCCAGGAGCTCCTTCTGGGAGCAGCGCAGAGGGTGGGAAAGGGGGGACAGAGGGGACGTGTGGGACCAAACCCCCACCTCAGGAGGGCTCCGCGTGCGCGAAGCGGCCGTTCCTGCCGGGGGAATGATGGCTGGAGCCTGCGAGGAAATGGCTTCTGTGGTTGCAACCCAGCTTTTCCTGGAAAGTGCCCAGCTCCCACCTCGCAGCTCTTCCTGCGTGAGTCACGCCGTGCAGGCTCCCCGAGGTGGGCGTTTGGCACCTTTGGGAGGCGGTGACATCTTCCTAGAAGTGTGACAGAGACCGTAGCCGGCCAGACAGCGAGGGGCAGCAGTCGGGGCTGGGATGGAGGGCTGGGCCCCCGGCTCTGCCAGGCCTGGGCCCCCGGCTCTGCCAGGCCTGGGCCCATGGCTCTGCCAGGCCTGGGCCCCCGGCTCTGCCAGGCCTGGGCCCCCGGCTCTGCCAGGCCTGGCTTTGCTGCCCGCCTGTTCTGCCGCCTTCGGAAGGCGCTTTGCTGCTGCGTGCCTCAGTTTCCCCGTCTGTGTGGGAGCTGCGCGGGAAGGGAAGGAGGCCAGGAGCAGTTGTGAGCCAATAACGCTGTGCAAACACTGCCACACTCAGGAGCGGGGTGAAGATACACAGAGCGCCCTTCCAGAGGCACCCAAACCTACAAACCCTGGGCTGTGAACCAGGGCAGATAAAGGCCCTGGGAAGGCTGTGTTGGTCTGTCTCTGTTTCTGTACCCCCCACATGAACTAACCAACTAACTAGCTAACCAACTAGCCCATCTGGTTATCAATTTGCTCTCTGTTTATCTACCTACCCCCTGCACGTGGAACGGCCCCGCTCTTCCAGAGCTGCCACCCTGCAGAATGAATCCACCCTGCAAGAGTTGGTGTTTTGTGAAAGGTCACTTCAGCTGTTTTTGTGAGAGCTGAGGCCAACTCAATATCCTTCCTGTCCTGACATCCTTTTCCAGGCTGAAGCCCTTTCTGGAAGCACACAGAGGAAAAGCTCAGAACAATATCTGCCTTTACTTCCCCCTCCGGGGCTATATCCTTCAATGTCCCACTACCCAGGGGGTTCTGCTGGAAGAAGGAATGGCTCTTAAATCATGTCTACACATGGCTGCTCCCCTGGTTTGCCCAACAAACAGCGAGGTCTTCTGGTGTGTGGGAGCAGCCCTTAAATTCAACGACCCAGAGAGCTCAGAGCAGAGCAGGGATGGTTTGAAAGTCTTTCCTGGCTCCTGTGGTTTATCTTCTCTTGGATCTTTGTTGTGACATGCCCAGACAATGTGACAAGACCTGCACAAACCCTGTCAGCCTCATTGTGCTCCCTCCAGCATCGAGCTCTTCTTGCAAGCTTAATCGAAGAGAAAGAACAGCAGAGATGCTGCAGGCTCTTCTGGGAGAGGAGAGGGCAGGGGTTAAATTCAGGCCTTGGAGAGCTGAAATATTCCAAACATAAGGCGGATGTGGCACTTCCCAGACTGCATGTAAATCAGACACACATGCTCCCTCAGCTATGGCAGCACATGTGCTCTGTTTATTTGGAGGACCCACATTGCCACTTGTTTTTGTTTCCACCCAGTCAGGACTGGAAGAAGTTTGCTCCAGCTCTCCACAGCAGAATAACACGGGATCTCTCTTCCCCCAGGACTGAGGGCATGAGAGCTACCTTCAATTTCTGAACAAAAGAACTCAGTGTTGCCCTTTTGAGATGAGCTCCAGATCCCCCACCAGCCTTGGAGATTTCTCTCCCTCTGAACCCAGCCAGGAGCTACTCAACATCAGGAAACAATTCCAGGGACTGTTCCATATTAGACACAATCCACTTATTTTCCACAGCTTGGTGATGTCTTCCCACACCCCTTCTTCCCTGGCCATGGCAATGCCATCGATGGCATTGGGCAGGACTTGGGTGACCAGCCCAGGGACAGCCTGGACAGTGGCAGTACAGGAAGGGAAGTGGCAAGGTCTGTGCCTCTGGCTGTTTGCACAAGCCAAGGTTTGCCCTGGTGCTGGCAGCAGCATCCTGGGGGTGAAGTCCAGTGCTACGTTGTCAGTGGGCAAAGGACACGGGCACTGAGGAGACCTTTAAGCAGCCAGGAGATCCAAGGGGACAAATGTCCATGGAGGACAGAATTACAAAGCCAGGGTGAGAAAGGGTTTCATGTCCTGGGCATGGGCAGTGCCCTGAGAAACTGTCCAGTGCAGCAGTGCTCAGGGCTGGCTGCAAGGCTGCTCCAACTTCCCTCTTGGGCGTCTCCACTGGGTATTTTGCAAGCAGAAACTCTTTTCTGGCTCAAACCAGCCCTGGCTTCAAGCCAGGACCTGTGGCAGTGGTCAAGGCAGGGCTGAGGCACCACTAACCAGCCCAGCTCACTGTGCACCAGCCCGCACACAGCCCCGACTGCTCAGTGTGACTTTCAAGGCTTCCCACCCACCACAATCTCCTCACCTCCTCCTCCACGACACCCTGGCTCCTTTTGTGCCCAATCTCAATTTTATTTCTTGCTTGACTGTGCTCCTTTGCTCAGCACCCAGCCCAGGCCGGGCCAGGCTCCCCGCAGGGATCACAGCACAGATTACAGCGATCTGCAAACGGGGTTTGGGGTCCTGGGAAAGGTCCTGCCTGCCAGCCCTGCTCTCCTCTTCACTCTGAGCTCTGCCTTGGTGCGGCAGGAGTGCGGCACTGCGGGCGCTGCCTTTCTGCAGGGTGATTGCTCTGCTCGCCTGGTTGGAGTCGCTTACCCCCGGAACCCCCGGCGCCACGGCAGCGCTCCAGGCATGCCGTAATCCCTCAGCAGAGCAGCATCTGCTGGATCCCCCCTGGAAGGGTGTATTTCTGTGCCTTTCTGTCTGGCAGCTCCCATATGACTGGAGCAGAGAGCGAGGGCTGGCCCAGCTCCGCCTGGAAGTGGCCTTGTGTCACCCAGGGAGGGCCGGGCCCCCGCTGTCCCCATCAGCCAGATGTGACTTGTCCAGCGATGCGTGAGCGCCTGAGCTTGAGCTTTCTTGGTTTTCCTTCCTTCCCAGTGCCCCCAGCTGATGGCAGGAGCTGGAGGAGGCAGCTGAGATGCCAGGGATGAAATGTGCTGTCCCCTAGCACGCAAATCCTGTGTCCCCAGTGAGAGATTCACTCCAGCCAACCCATCCCCTGTGACATCGGGAGCTGCCGGGTTGCCAGACCTCTTTGGTGAGTTTTGGTACCCAGCCATGCACAGCCTTCCTCATCTGGTGGAAGGAGGAAGGCACAGAAGACACAAAATGAACCTAGATCCAACATCTGGTTCCCCCCACTCCCAAAGGGGCAGAGGAACTGGTGTAACTGGTCAATTTAAGAGGTGGGAGGCTCACACTAGGTGGGTACAGGCACCAAAGGCCACTCTGGAGAGGATGCAGAAAGGCTCTTTGCAGCCATACACCAGCTTGGTTTCCTCTGCTGTATTCAGACTGAGGTGTTGATCCCTACTGAACCCAAGAGTGGTAAGAAAGGACCCACCTGGAGCAGCCCCCACTGCATTTTTGGCTCTGTGATGCCCATATCGACCCCACAGCCAAAGCTCCCAGACAAATCAGGAGTTTGGAGCTGCTGGGGCTTGCCCAGCTGGAGAGGATGTTTGTGAGCCCACTCACAGCATCACAGTGCGGGAAAAACAGCCAAAGGGGGCTGGGGGAGACAAAAAATCCAAAACACAAACAGAGCTGGGAGCGAGGGAGGGAGGGAGGGGAGGGGTCCTTGCTTTTCATGCCCAGGTGAGGCAAGGCAGGGAGAAGGAATGTTTTCCTCGGGATCCACCTGGCCCTGAGCCCCTGGGGGGGCTGGCCTCACCCCTGAGAGCACAGTCCCTGCTGTGCCACCTCACCCTAGTCCCCCTTGGAAAGCAGCAGCTTTGGGGAGAGGAGAGCAGGGTCCCCTCTTCTGCAGCTCCAGGGAGCTCTGGAAACTTCCCTGCCCAGCCAGGAGCGGTGCCACGAAACCTGGCAAGGGCACAGGCGATGCTTCCCTCCCACTCCACACAAATCAGGCTTTATCTCCTGGCTAAGTGGGCAAGAGGTGCCTCTTCCGAGGCTGATGAGAGCCGGGAGCGCGAGGCACGGAACGGGCAGTGCCCACAATGGCTCTTTGTGACGGGGCTGAGGAAGAGAACAGGTTTGCTTCACAAAGACCCAAATCCTCCCAGGAGCAATCCCTGGGGGATGTGAGGGTAAGAAAATCCCCAGCTGCCTGTAATTTGGATGTGAGGACAGGCTGACCCGTGAGGACACAGGTAAGGGGGTGAGAACGGTCCGGGGAGGGCTCCTGGGGACGCTGCCGGAGGTGGAACTGCTGATCAAAAATCCTGCACGGCCAGGCAGCTCCCTATGGAAACAAGATGTGGGGAAGGACTAACTCCTGCTTAATTTGGAGCTGGAAAAGATCACAGTGCCTTAGATGGCTTGGAAGCATATTGATCTGACTGTCGTGGTCCCAGGCTGTTGTGACGTGTCAAAACAAGACGTTTTGATCAGACTGAAGCAAAGGAAATGTTGAATTTTTCCTTCAGGGAAAGAATTCCCAGGACTGTGAATTTCATCCTGGCTTGAGATAGCCCTGCTTCAGCATTTCCCATGGGACAGAGAGGTTTTATTCTTTTTTCCAAGCTCTTGTCCTCAAGACCTTCTTCTGAAATTCTGGACTTAGTCTTCCCAGAGGGTCAGGTTTATTCATAACTGAGGAGGCCAGAAGGGCTTTTAAGCAGTACTGTAATTATAACTGAAATGTCCAGAGACTCCAGAGAGAGCAGAGGCTGAAGATGAGCACAAAATGCCTCAGGACCCTGGAGGAAATGAGGAGATCTGGCACACAGGTTTGGACAGCCATGGATATGCCATGAAAGCCCTCATTAGTGTTATTCTACATTATGTTTATGGCCATAACACCAAGACAGAGCTCCCACAGGGAGACCGTACAGGAGCATCACAACAAATGATGGTGAACAGAGAAACATCTCCCACCTGCTGCTGTCAAAGGCTTTTTCTCCTCTAAATGCAGCCACACAGACTCAGAGACTGAGCCCAGACACTGTAGCTCAACAGCTTTAGCCCACAGACACATCCTGAGTCACGGGATGGGTTTCTATTCCTGTTTTCTGTGCTTTGCAGGCCAGTTTGATGCAAGATTGTGTCACCCACACTCACACAGACGTCTGTGTTGGGGCCCTTCTTGGCCCTGCCACCTCCATCTCCTGCTGTGCCGGAGATTTCCACCTCCACCTGCCTGCACAGAGCAGGAGCACAAGCACAGCCTGTGCCAACCCACGGCTGGCTCAGGTCGGTGCCAGCCTGCAGGAACACACTCCAGAGCGTGGCATCTCTTCATGGGAATCCAGAGCAGACAATTTCCAGAACACGCCCGCCTGTTTTGGCATCAGTTCCCAAATTTTGGTCCTTTAACCACCCACACCTGTGAAATATGTTCCCAAGTCCCCTTCCCACCTGCTGTACCTGAGACTGGCATGACCTTAGGACTAAACCAGTGGATTGAGATTCTGCTTGCTGTTAATAACCCACTGCCAGCCCAGAAATGGGACCAGCTTTTGCTCACGGCATCAGATCCACCACTGGTTCCCAAGAGTTTTTGGCCTCTTCAATTCCATGTTCAGACCTACAACCCGAAATGCAGGGGTTGACCTGAGTGGTCATGAAGGGCTAAGAGGTATTTGGATACAAGCAAGACCCCACCCCAGCAATGCCAAGAACCAGCTGCACTCTGAAACCTGCTGAATCTTCTTTCCTGACTCATTCCTACCAAGACCATTCCAGGTGACCTTTTGCAGCTCATTTTTCCCACCCACGAGAAGTCCGTATCAATGCTTAAGTCTTTGCAAAGTGCTTGGAGTTCAACAAAGTGCCCAGTGCTGATGCAAAGGCAGATGTTGAAAGCAGGGCTTGGGCTCTGTTTGGCCCAAAAACTGCAGCTGAATATTTGGATTTTGATTTGGCCACACATGCAGCAATCAGTTAAAGTTTAAGCAATGTCCAGAAGTCCTGTTGGCCAAAGGACACATCTGAAAGGAGGTGTGGGGTTAAATCAGATTTTCCAGTGGAGTCTAATTGAGTTAAGCATTCAACTCCCAGGATATGCCTGAACCCCTAGACCTTTTCCAAGAATGAGATGTGAAGATGAGGTTACTTCACCTGGATAAAGACTTGGAGGGTTTTATGCCCTGCTTGTCTTTCCCAAAACGTCATGTTTTCCATTCAGGAAATGAATGACTCCAAACCTCCACAAATGTTGAAGCCATGTGAACAGGGACAGTGCCCAACAGTGCCACCCCTTTTGTGTCAGTGGCTCATCCCTGACAATGATGGAACAGCTCCTGATCCCACTGTGACATCAGAAGCTCCTCGTGATCTTGCAGAGCTTTTGAGAACTTGAGTTCCCTTCTGCTTAAACAATCCTCACCTTAAAAATGAGGCTGTGGAGAATTCACTGCAAATCCCTTTGCATTTCCTTAGCACTGAGCAAACGAGTGAGATCAACTCCAAACTTGCAGCAAGCTTGCCTTGCCAGAAATATTTGTGCTTGGACCAGCAAAGCCAACCTTCCCAGGCTGGCTTGGGAGAGCAGACGTTTTGTTTTTTGGCTCCAAGGGAAAATGTTGCCAGCTGCCAGCATTTAAACCAGCAGTGCTGCTGCTGAGCACGAAATCAGCCAGGCAAGACATTGTGATGGGGAGACAGAAGGGAAGAAAGCAGGGCATGGGCTCGGCACAGAAACCACCACGCCGAGAAACCCAGCTGTGACACAGAGCCGGGGCGTGCCCGCGGTGAAGCCAGATTAAATCAGGAAATTGGGATTGTTCGCTTCTCATTGCTGCCATCCTTCACCCATTGGTCCTAGGAAATGGGGCAGGAGCTTCTAGAATCCTGCTGGTGCCATTTCTTGTTAGTGCCTGACCCTGCCCCTGGTCTGAAAGCCCTGATCCATGGGGTGGGTGACCATGGGTATTGCCCTGGGAGGATGACTCAGTCTCACTGAGGATAAATTTGAATTACTTTGAGAGATGATCATGTTTTTTCACGGGGTCCACGGCTGTGATTGCTCCCACATCACACCCTCATCCTCCCAGCCTTTCCCCCACTCTCCTCGGCCCTTCCAGAAGAAGCAGCAAGATGAAAGCAGATGTTGGCAGCTCTCAAGGCTTCTCTTTCTGAGCCAGGCAAAAGTGACTTTGGTTTTCCATGCTGCTCTAGCAGAATGTTCTGAGTGCACGAGTGGATATGGATATATGGGGAATTTACCCTACGAGTTGGGAGCTGTAGAGTCATATATATATATATATATATAAAAATATAAAAATTCTGTTTCAAATCAATATCCCAGGACTGTTCTCCATAAAACCAAGAATTTACACAAGCAAAAAAGAATTAACATCAGTGTGTTCCCCACAAATAGAAAGTTTCACAGAGTTTGGGTTTTGTGGGCGTACATTTCCAAATCTGCCCACAAATGTTTCCTGTCTTAAACACCTCAAAAACTTCCAGCGAAAAGTGACAGAATGTATCTCTCTGCAGTCAGAAATGGGATTGCATCATCTACAGACACAATCAGGCTGGTTTTCAGCTAATTAGCTCTGATCCAAACTGCATCACTGCTTGAACAAAGCTGTAAGACACCCAGGGCAAGGTTCATGATCAGGAGGTCCATGGGGGTTAGAATAACATGAACTTCTAGGTTCCTTCCAGCCCAAATCATTTTATTATTTATTATGAATCCATGCCAGAGGCGCTGGAGTTCCCTTGAAGGCCATGTTGATGCCACTTTGAAGATTTTCATGTACTCCAGGGAAAATTCTTCGAGGTCCCCAAACGTCAAAGTATGAGTTGGGAAAATATTCCGAATTCCTTTGCAATAGTGGGGGAAAAAATTCCAAGTTAAATCTGGAGTGTTTTCCTACATTTAAAATAAGAGTTTTAAATTGCATTTTATTTTAAGGGGTGTTTCAATTTTATATTTATTTACATTCTATGATGACATGAAAGGCAAGAGTGGTTCCTGCAGCTGGAGGATGGTGAAGTTAGAAGGAGATGCTCAGTGCTGGATCAGTGCAGCAGCAGCCTCCCAGTGCTTCCATACCCAGCTAATATGAAGGCAAAGCTCCTGCTGTCTCCAGCCGATTGTAATTCAATTGTAAAAAACAAAAAAAAATTGCTCCAGGTGGCAATTTGGCATCTGCTTCCATTTCCCCCTGCGGTGAGGGATTGCAGGCTCTGCTAACGAGGGGCTAATTTTGAACACAGTGGGCCAGATCCTCGGCTCCTGCAAAGCACAGGGAGCACCGTGGGATGGGAAGCAGCCCGTTCCAGCCGAGGGGATAAGCCCCAGGAGCCAGTCCTTCCACTCCCGGTTGCGACAGCAGCTCGAAGCTGTGAGTTTTGGGCTGCAGCCTGGGACGGGCTCCGGGGTTGCTGTTTGCATCCGCAGCCTCTTTAAACATTCTCGTGCCGTGTTATCGCTCTGGAATTCCAGAGTGCTGAGTCCCGGTCTCAAGCAGCCAGAGGAATTTGCTCCCCAAGCATTAATGCCTTCTTCTTCCCCACAAGGATCCCCTGGGATGGCTCCAGTTGTGCAATGAGGGTGGGCTGGTGTCCTGCCAGGCCCCAGACCCGGGCTTGGGCTTGGTCAGCTCATCCAGCTCTCCTGGCACGTCAGCTGGGTGATGGGACCATCGTGGTCCATGGTGGGACGGGGACAAGCCCAGGGTGAGGAAGGACTGGGCACTGCTGAGGGGCAGCAGCCTCCTCCACCCTTTCCTCTCCAGGGCTATCCAGGTTTGCACAGACCCAGCCTGAGGCAGAGCTGGGACCTGGTCTGAGGGACATGTGCCACGTCCTGGATCCTCACTGCTGTTACTCCCACTGATCCTCAGGACAAAAGAGGAGGCTTCTCCCCTCGGCTGAGGGACTCCTCACTGCAGCAGAACTCCTGCCTGGGCTGAGCTCACCAGGAATAATTTGGAGCTGTACACATGCAAGAGCAATAGTTTAAAAAACAGAGACGTGGGGAAGAGATAGGAAAGCTTCTGGATGGAAACCAGGCAAATTCCTTGAGTTTGGAGGAGGCTCATCCACATCTGCTTGCTGCAGGGGTTCCTGTCACTCCTGCTGCCACTGCTGTTAGTGCAGAAAGGCCGTGGGACAAGCGGGGCTGGCGAATCATCCTGGGCGAGCTCCGAAGGAGCCAGCAAGATTTTGCAGAGTCTTTTTGATGACAAGAGCGTTGTGCTGACAAAACAGCCCATTTTCCCCGCTCCAACCCCCTCGTTATCAGCCCTCCCTTGCAGGAGTGTTGGCTGACACGGCGGCGCGGCAGACGAGGATTATTAAGTTGTTGACAGAGAGCTCATCCACTCCGAGCAGTTATCGTGGCAGGGAGCATCCAGCACGCAGGCAGCTCCTGACAGGCTCTCTCATCAGCCAGATGCCGTGTGTGGAGGAGCCTCCTCGAGTCTCACACCCCGTTTTCCCCCTCTTGTTGTATTTAAATGAGTCTCCCAGCAGCGTTGTGGTTGATTAGCCCTGCAGAGAAATTTGTGGGGACACGGCTGTAAATGGTCTTGGAAATGGTTTTAGCTGTCCCTCCAGGTGAGTCCATCTCTGCAAGGAGGTGGGAAAGGGATATATTTGGGAGAATACTGCAGTGATTGCTCTCCTGATGGCCAGGAAGGAGCAGGGGACCTTCATGGATGGAGAAAACCAGACCAAGGCCAGAACTTCACCTTGCCAAGACCTCCATTGCTTTACAGATTTTGGTATAAGGCTCCTGATTGCACCAAGTGGCTAAAAGCCATGCCAAAGGCCAGGATTAGCAAGCCAAAGCACTGCTCAGTGCTTTATTCCTGAGTTCAATAAATGTATCCCCTCCTGGAAACGCCGCTCAATGTTAACAGGATTAGTGGGCCTGCTCATCCATCCATCTGGGCAACCTCTCAGAGTGGTGGCAAGGATAGAAAAAAGGAGGCTGGAGGCTGGTGAAATGTCCTTAATCTTGTTGGGACACGGCGCTCCCTCCCCGCTGCTCTGCCATCCGGACAGCTCCATAATCACAAGGAAGCAGCAAGACCAGCCCCAACCCGTGGGGCAGCACTGCAAAACTCAAGGTTTCACTTTGATCTCTGCCTGGAAGATGAAAAGTCTTAATCAAGGCCGAGAGCACGTTAAACAGCAGACTCTAAAATAATTGGGCACTCCGGCCTCCTTAGGTATGTGCGAAAAGAGGGGATTATTGTGGCTTGGGTAGTCAAACGTGTCCAGGCTTTATCCTGATGGGAATTGGGCACAGGCAGAGGGAGCAGGGCAGTGCAGGCTGAGCACACCCCGCACAGGCCTTGCCAGACAATCCAATGGTCCTCTGCTCCCAGGATTGTGCTGTTCCCTGCTCTCCCCCCGAGCTGGCTGCATTAAAGCTGGCTGGGGCAGGGCTGCCAGGCTTGGCCAGCACTTGTCTTGTCAGCCCCAGGAGCAGCTGCTTTTGCAGAGGGGATTTTTCTGCCTGGAGACTCCAAGTCTTTTACTTCATTTCCCTCAAGTGTTTCAAAAACCTCTGCCTGCAAGGCCGAGG
The DNA here is from genome assembly GCA_013400495.1 of Nicator chloris. Classification (NCBI taxonomy): domain Eukaryota; kingdom Metazoa; phylum Chordata; class Aves; order Passeriformes; family Pycnonotidae; genus Nicator; species Nicator chloris. The sequence continues at coordinate 543,210 of WAAE01016503.1, read as the reverse complement.
GAGACTTGAAAAAGGTTTTAAACCTGGCCATTGCTGGTGGAATGGACTCCACAAAAGAATTGTCTTCCCAGTGCTCTCAGGATGATGTGCAGGGGAAAAGGGACAACCATGGCATACAGATGAGCCACATCATTACAAAAAGCTGCAGAAATCGGGAGGGATGGAGAGGAGAGGGGTGAACTTGCTCCTTTGGGCTCAGTGCTTGAAGAGAAAACAGCAGAGCCAACATGGCAGGAGGTATCCTGGACTTCCAGCTCAGATGATGCAATTGGATGCTGGTGCAGGTCCCAAATGTTCCCATTTCTTGTTTCAGGTTTGTGTCACGTTGGCTCCCAGCACCTCACAACCAACTCCACGTCCAACAACAACACACAAGAGATCGGAGGTTTGTGCCATGGAAAAGGTGCTTTGCCCCTGATTGGAAAACCTAATTAGCAATTAGAGGGGAAGGAGCATCCCATCAAGTAGATTTGCAGGTTCTTTTCCAGCCCATCAGGTTTGCAGAGAGCGAGGGAGCAGCTTCTGGAGCGGCACAGGGGAGCGAGGGGATGGACGGACCAGAGGATTGTCTTTAAGAATGGAAAGAACATGAGACAAAATGTTCTTGCTCGATGTCGTAAACAAGCCTAAAGTGTTTTGAAAGACTCTGTCAATACAAATTACTGACAAACAAGACACTGGAATTGCAAAAGAGGAGCCCAGCTGGAGGAAGGCTGCTCGCGGAGTGCCTCACTGCCCACCTCAGACATTCAGTGCGGCAGCACCACTCTGCTGCCCTCACACATTCCTCTCTATTCTTCCCCTCTCAATGGAGAAGAGGCATTAAGTGCTCCGTGTGAGATGAGTGCATTAAAACATCCTCCAGCCCAGCTCCTGCAGCCCTGAGAGCCGAGGGAATTTGCCAGCAGAGCTCTCTGCGCAGCATTTCACGATAATTCCCTGTGCCAGCCCTCCCTGTGGTGTGGGGTTGGGAGGGACACTCAGCAGTGTCTGTGTCCCTGCTCCTTCCCGTGGGCAGCTCATTCCCATCCCCACAGGATGGATCAGGGAGATCCTGGCATCCTCCATGGGGTAAATGTGTGCTCAAGCCACGGGCAGGGAGCAGCTGCTGTGCCGTAAATTCACAGCCTCGCTTACCTGGTGTTAACTTTCTCATCTGGCTGTACCTTCTCCTGGGACAGCCCAGGCAGCAACCTTGGCCAAAAAAAAGCCCAAACTAGAGTAATTCTGATCTCTTACCCATGGCCTGTAGTGATTCCTGATGCAGGTACAGTGGTGAACACTCCCTTGTGTGCTTTGGGGACGGTGATGGGGACAAGTGCTCACACCCACACTGGGAATGTTTCAGAATCATAGAATCCATAAAGCTGGAAAAGATCTCTAAGACCATCAAGTCCAACCAGTACAGATAGAGGCCAAAAGTCTCTATTTTTAGGGGTGTTAACCCTTTCCCAAAGAGATCAATTGAAAATAACTCTTTGCAGAGTGTGTTGGTGTGGTCAGCTCCCAGCCCGGCCCCAGCCCCAGCTTCTTCCCAGCAGGGCTCTGGTGGCAAATCCCAGGAGGATTTTTAATCATAAAAGTGGGAGTTAGGTCTTCAAAACCTCTCTGCATCTGAGCTTAAATTGCTGAAACAGCCTGGAGAAGAGAAGGCTCTGGGGGGGATTTAGAGCACCTTCCAGTGCTCAACGGGGCTCCAAGAGAGCTGAAGAGGGACATGGACAAGGGCCTGGAGTGACAAGGGGGAATGGCTTCCCACTGTCAGAGGGCAGAGTTAGATGGGATATTTGGAAGCAATTCTTCCCTCTCAGGGTGGGGAGGCCCGGGCACAGGGGGCTCAGAGCAGCTGTGGCTGGCCCTGGTTCCCTGGAAGTGTCCAAGGGCAGGCTGGACAGGGCTTGGAACAACCTGGGAGAGTGGAAATGAGATGAAATTTGAGGTCCCTTCCCACCCAGACTGTTCTGTGATTGTACAAAAACAAAGGCTCCAAAACCCACTGCAGCTCCTCAAAGTGTCTGTTTGCACCTCTGGCATTTCAACCTGGTAACTTCAGAGTAAAATTGATAAAACAGATGAGAAACAGGAATTTCTGCACCCAAAGACTTCCTACCAATTCCCAGTACCACCCTGTGAACGGCATAAAGCAGGGTTTTGCACTTTTCCCCTGCTCTTTTAAGCACAGATGTCTGAGCAGAGCTCCAGGAAGAGAACTCTGCCTGCTGCAGAGCCATGGCTTGCACATGGGGATGCTTTAAACCCATCTGGGATTTCCAGCAGGCCCTAGTGTACCTGGGCCTCGAGTTCAGAGCAAGGGGAGTGCTGGAGGGGTGGCTTTACCAGCTACATAAATAAACTGGAGTGGGTTTGTCCACCACTGAAACACAAACACGGCTGGGGTGGCAGGAAGCCAAGCAGAGAGATAATATTTTTCTTAGGTGTTAGCCCAGTATGAAATCAGAGCAGAAGAATACTCAAAGAAAGCCTTGACAGGGAATAATAAGATTTTCAGGTGGGTTTTTAAAATTTTACTAGAAAGCTGAGAAAATGATGAATTCTAACCATCCTCCCTATGATTAAAGAGTCTCCGTGCTACCCCCCAGAGCAGCACAGGTAGGAAGCGCTCTTCAGAAGGATTTAGTGGTTATTTCTGCTTTTTTCGTTATTATGGGAGGCTCCAGAAGATCCAGAGCTCATCTGAGCTTTAGCAGAGGTGAGCTGGGCTGTGCCCATGGCATCAGTGCCCACCAAGCCCTGCCCTGGCACAGGGGACACCGTGGGGTGGGGGGAACAGCAGGGCTGCTCTTGGACCAGGGTTTTGGGGCACATCCCCTTCTCCGAGGAGAAATCAAACCCAGCCCAGGATGCAAGGAAGGATCAGAACAGAAGGGGTTCTCCACGTGCCCATTGCTGGTGCTGACTTAGCTCTGCCTCCCCTTGGGGCTAAAAATACCTTGCTGGGACACTTGACAGAGGTGCCAGAGCAGAGCTGGGGTGACAGCCTGGCTTGGGGACGGGGGCAGGCGAAGGCAAAACAGGGCCAAACAAACCCATTTCTGTTCCCACCGAGATCCCAGAACGCTTTAGGTTGGATGGGACCTTAAAGACCATCTCATGCCGACCTTCCCAGCGTGGGACACCTTCCCCTAGACCGGGCTGCTCCGAGGTGACAGCGGCAGCCATCCCGTGCAGGGTCTGGCTGCGGGAGGAGCGTTTTGGCTGCCGCCTGTCCGTGTCAGCCGGGATGGGGAAACCTGAGCCGATGGACGGCTCGCAGGAGCAGAACTAACAAGCCAACAAATCAGGCCGCTGCCATCTCCTCCGCCCCTCTCTGTCTGGTTCAATAACAGCCGATGGGGGAGGCTCCCAGAACTGCTGAATGGCTCGATAACCAGGAGCCAAAAACATTCAAAACCGCACGTCCAAATTAATTCATCCCAAAGCATCCGCAGACAGAGAAGGGGAGGGGGGTGGTGGTGAGGGAGGGGGTGGAAGGAAAGAAACAGAAGAAGGAGAAATGACTTGGCTCCTTTCCAAGCCCTTTCTAAAAATGCTGAAAGAGTTTGGCAATACTAATAAAAACCCAGTGCAGCAGTTGCCCTAATTTCTCAGAGCAACGTCGCTGAGAGGCAGGCGACAGGATGGCTGTGGCATGGAAAATGAGGGATGAAAAGGAGGAGGAAAGGGTTTGGCTGTCAAAGTGACAGTGGCAGGATGCAGTCTGACGGGACGGACACAGAGACCCGGGATGGCTGAGCTGCTGGAACCCCTCTCAGATCCCTCCCTGCTCCATCCCAAGCTCATCCCAGACCCCCTCCCAGGGCTGGGAGTCTCTCTCTGTGCTCGTGGCTCAGCTGACTGCTTCCAGAACGACAGAGACGGGTTTGAACATCGTCTGGAGGCAGCGTGCGATGTCAGCCTGTCTGCCGGGATGAGACTCAACTGAGCTCCAGCCAGAGCAGAGGAGCAGAAAAGCCACACGTTGGTGGTGGAGCAAGGCAGCCCAGCAGCCAGACAGGAAGGAGAAAGTCCTCTTCTTCTCCAGAGAGAAGTTGTTTCCTCAAACAGCGTGAAATCCGTACAGGAGAAAAGTTGGTGACCAACTCAGCCTGGGAACTCCCTCGCAGGGAGGTGAGGGCTGAGGGAGCACTGAGGTTCCTGTAGGTATGGGCAGAGTGGACAGGGTTTTCTGCAGCACCAGAAGCTGCATTTTGGGCTTGGTTTCTAATGTTTGTCACTCTGGAGGAACACTGGCAGCGTGATTCTCAGTTCCTCACACACTCGCTGTGGGGTGCCTTTGAAGTTGGTTCATCAATTACTGGCTTTAAACTGGAAAATAATGCCTCTAAATTGAAAGAGAGTAGGTTTAGATGGGATATTGGGAAGAAATTCTCCCCTGTGAGGGTAGGGACATCCTGGCCTAGGTTGCCCAGAGCAGCTGTGGCTGCCCCTGGATCCCTGGAAGTGTCCACGGCCAGGTTGGATGGCGCTTGGAACAACCTGGGATAGGTATTCCTGCTCCAGGGGTGAAACTGGAAAAACTTTAAGGTCCCTCCCACCCCAAACCGTTCTGTGATTCTGTAATTCCACAATTAATCAAAGCATCCCTCAAGAATTTCAAGCTCAATCCCTCAGGTTTTAAGTTTCCAACACCAAACATCACGTCAGGAGTTTAGATGACTCCATTCCAGCCTGGGACTGGTTTTCCCAACCCTTGAATGATGGCATTTTCAGGGCAGTGGCAGACCCAGGTCCATGTTGGGGGCTGCTAAATTGAAAGGCCAACGCTGCTGTCAGAAACACAACATTTAAGGACTGCAGCCCATCAAACCACCAGCACAACCAAGGTCAAAGCCATCTTTGAGTCATCCCATCGAGTTTTACAGGGATCTGTACAAATAACTGGAGAGGCTCAAGCTCACGGCTGAGTGCAAACACTCCCAGGGCTGCAGGACTTGGTGACATTCAGCCAAAAGGTCACATCCCTCACCATGCTATTTGCATTCTCCATCTGCATTCAGCAGGAGGAGAGCAAAGGAGCTGGAGGAGGCAGATGAGCGGGCTGGAAATGCTGCCCAGCCTCTGGTTTGGACAGGACCTTGCATTTCCTTCCATGAATTTAACTAGGAAGTTTTCATAACAAAGCACCTCGTGGGGTGTTGGGTCTGCTAGTCCCTCTGACCAGGAGTGAGGACAAGACACGTGTGGGGACACCCCAGCAGACCAGGCTGGGACATTGTGGCTGCCACATGAGACCATTCCCTGCTCCAGCTGGGACTTGCTTCCCAGGAAGATGCTCCTGTAGGGACCTGGAAAGGATGGAGCTCTGCCATTTCTCCATTTAAAGCTCTACCAGGGCTGCTTCAACCCAAGGGAGGGAGCTTTGGAAGAAGAAAACCGAGAGCTCAAGCACTGTTTGGATTTGCAGCACTTTTAGGGTGCCCCTCATCCCAGTGATAGCTGAGGGTAATTAAAATTACAGAGAGAAACTCGCAGCCCTTGGGAAGGGAACCACTGGAGCTCCACGTGACTCCAGGCTGGTCAGCTCCAGTTGGGATGAGTGAGAACAGTGTTTTTCTGTCTCCCAGAGCTGGTGTTTGCTATCTGGGGGCTGTGGGCAGGGAAGAGGTGTTAGGAAATCTCTCTGACTCAGCCTCAAAAGTTGCTCAACTGAAATATCCACGGCAAAGCAGGGTGCTACAGCTGAGGGATTTCTTCCTCAATTGCAGAAGAAGGGATGGCTTGAAAAGCTTCAACCTCCAGCTAATTTTAGATGGACTGCCCTATTATTCTCCAAGCTTCCATCAGTTAAACCTTGTTTTTCTGTCACACGGGACATGGGACACGTCTGTGCCACTGAAGATTGGCTTAGTCAGAGCCTTTCTGAAGCCTGGGGCTTGCTGGATTGAATCACAGAATCATTTAGGTTGAAAAAGACCTTTAAGATTATCGAGTCCAACCCTATTTATGTACCTATGTAACGTTTGGCTTCATGGCACCGTAATGCAGTTAAGGAGAACTCAAAGGGAAAACTCTGCTCTTCTTAATGCACTTTCTGCTGATGTCTGAGGCACCTCAGACAGCAAAATGCATCTTTTTAATCAAGGAAAAGGCTGCACAGACCTGGTGAGCCATGTCCTCAAGGTGCCAGGAAGGATCAGAGTTGGGCGACCTCCCCCTGCTCCCCAGAACACGCTGGGTTGTTGCACCAACTTGTACATGAATTTAGGTCCCAGGTAGGATTTTAACCACAGCAGATGGTTGGGAAGAAAGCAAAGGCTCTCCAGAGGAGCCCCACCTGGAATGTGGGCTGTGCTGTAATGGAGGAGACTGATGGTGAGGTCTGGCTTGTTCCTTTCGCAGGTACCAGAGGCTTTGAAGCATCTCCCCAAGATTCTTAAAGACAATGTGGGTGTGGGGAAGCCACCCTGCCTGGCCAGGGGAGATGACTGCTCAGCCCTTGGCCAGGGGAAACCACCCATTAAGGCTCCAAATAGGAAACACCTTTAGAAAATTTAGGGGGAAAAAACCAATCTTTGCAGATCTTATCTCAGGGGAAACGGGAATTGGGCTTTTGGGAGGAGGCATTTCCCACCCCTGCGGGCTGCCAAGGCCCCTGTGCTGCTGCAGATCCCTGGCAGTGGCCTTTGCAGGATGCAGGAGAAGGCCTCTGAGACATTTCTTTCAAAAATAGAGCAGGGGTTACCCTTTCTTTCCAAACTCCTCCCGGGAAGGAGCCGCCCTCTCCCAGCGCCTCTCCGTCCCCTGGCTCTGTGCACATTAACCCCAAGCCATGAGGGTCCAGCCTCGCTCTTCCCTGGGCTCTGTGGTCACTGTTCATTCCTGGGGAGCAGCTCCCACCTCTCCTGCTGGTGGCTTCCCACATGGTCCCCAAAAGTTCCAGGGAACGCCAGGGAAAGGTGGAAATGTGTTGGAGCTTTAAGGTCCCTTCCAAGGCAAAGCATTCTGTGATTTCTGTGATTCTCTGATTTCATGTCAGGGCCCTCCCTTGCACCCCAGCCCTCAGCAGGGCTCCAAGCCAGCCGAGCAGGAGAGACTTTCCAGAGCTGATGGCAGAAGAGGAGCTATAGCAGAAATTTTAGGAGAAACGCCAGATCCCTGCAAGTCATCAGCGTGAGACAGCCCCAGACCTCTCAAGACAGATGTTTCCAGATGTGGCCAGGCAGCTGGACTACCTTACAGGCAAAATTATGACCTGGACAGAGGTTTGGTGCCCAGAGGGTCACAGGCCAGCTCAGCAGGGGGTGAAGGGTGGTGATTTGGCAGATTGCAGGTGGCAAAGCCCCACAGGTCCCCTTGGACAGGCTGAGGATCATCCCATGGATCCAGGCCATCTCTGCTCCTGGGTTTGGGCCTATTCAAAAATCAGTCACACAACCCTGGGCTTCTGGAAGGTGCTGTGACACTCTGTGGATGTGGCTGGAGTGTTTTTAAGTCCCCTCTCTGGAGAGAGCTCTGCAAATGTCAGTGGAGCTGACACAAAACCTTTTCTTGGGTCAGGCAGTTTCGCTCCAGCACCCAGGGCATTCAAGGCAGGATCAAAGGTCTCTTCTGCAAGGTGATAAAGCACAGTCAAAAGCCATGTTCAGATGGATTTGTCACCCAAACAAAAAGGAAACTGGAGATTGTTCAGCCTGGAGAAGAAAAGGTTTCGTGAAGCACCTTCCAGTACCCAGAGGGGGCTTACAAGAAGCCCACAGAGAGACTTTGACAAGGAGGGCAGGGTTAGATGGGATACTGGGAAGAAATTCCTCCCTGTGAGGGTGGGCAGGCCCTGGCACAGGGTGCCCAGAACAGCTGTGGCTGCTCCTGGATCCCTGGCAGTGTCCCAGGCCAGGCTGAACAGGGCTTAGAGCAGCCTGGGATAGAGGAAGGGCCCTGCCCATGGCAGGGAGTGGGACTGGATGAGCTTTAAACTCTCTCCAACCCAAACCAGTCTGGAATTCTGTGACATGGAGGGAGAAGAAACCCTGAGCACCCCTGTGGAACGGGTGAAGGGATGAGGGGAAGCAAAACTGCAGGCAGCAGAGGAGCTGGGCTGTTCCCTCTGCTCTCCTGAGCATCCACCCCGGTCCTGCGGATGCTCCTGGCGCTGCGGGAGGGATGGGAGCTCCTGCAGCTTCATTACCTGCAGGGCATGCGGGCTAATTACCAACCACACAGCCAGCAAATGGCTCTGCCAAGGCAAAGTGTTATTGACTGAATGGGAGTGCAGGAAAATGGCCCGATCTCAGCTAAGGTAACCTCCTTTTTCTAAATGGTTAATCTCCAACATTAGAGCTGGTGTGTTAAAGGAGGTTTAGGGCAATTTAATAGCTCATAAAACTTTATGGTCCCAGTTGAAATTGGAGTGATAACTCTGGAGTGTAAAGCTATACTTTGCTAAATGTCTCCCTTAGATTTTTTATTTTATTTTATTATTGGAAACTTAACATCTGCTACAGCAAAATAAAACTGAACCATTTGCACTGTTGAGAGACGTGAGCATTCTGCTTCTCTTCATTCTGTTTATATGTTTATTGCTTAAAACTTTGGCGTCGATATTATCCTTGATTATTAAGATTTCAATCACTCCGAGGAAGGGAGAGATAAAATAAGCCAAAATAGAGCCGTGATCAGTTTAACTTGTGAGCAGAATGGAAACCAACAGGATGCCAAATCGTAGACATTGATATTGTTTGGAGTCCTCTGAAATTTCCGTTAATGATTCCTTGGCCAATTTCTGTCTGTAGCAGTGCTGCAGAAAGCAACACCCAAACCACCATGGAAAGGGAAATGGGGAGGATTTGGAAGGTGTTTGACCTGTGCCAGTCCCTGTTTTGATGCTTTGGTTTCCCCGGATGTCAAATGCTGGTGACTCCTCCTAAGTGGAGACCTGAAAGCTTCATCCCAATAGTGAAGGGTCATTATTGCCCTGGGGAGCTCCAGTAGGTGCCAAAATCTGTGGCAGAGCAGCTTTTCCCGAGTCTCAGCACTGTGGAATTCTCTACAGTGCCCAAAGTATTATTTTTTTCCTCCAACAAGTACATATTTGCTAGCCTCCCCCAGTTCCTTCCAGCACCAATCTCAGCCCACACTTCCAAGCCACCTATTTAAGGGGGGAAAAGTATTTTTCTTAGAAGAGCCATGTGAGAAATGAACCGGGGACTTACAGAGCCAGAACAGCCACAACTCACATGGAAAATGGAATGCAAATGTTGGTGAACTCCAACCAAGGGTGCTCCAGCAGGGAGGAGGTCAGCGAGCCCGGCACAGGCTTCAGTCCCTGATTAAAGGAAGTTTGGGGGTTATTCAAAGGTCTTTGTGTAGAGACCAGCTTAGTCTGCTCTGCCAGCAGCCTGGTTTAAGCCTGGCTTTAATCTGGTGTGCCTTGCTCAGCACAAGTCCCCCTGCTGCATCAGCTGGGGGCTCCTGAAGTGTGGAGAAGTGAGATTTCCCCTCCGCCAGCAGCCCCCAGAAGAATGCTCCCCGGGATTTTGTGTGTTTAATTGCCACTTGGAACAGACCACAGCCCTTCTGGCACAGCCCTGACAAGAGCAGCACGTCGAGTCCAGGCTTGAAAAGGCCTGGCTGCTCCCAGCCAAGGCCCAGCTCTGGTATGTCCCCGGACGGGCCGGGCGGCCGCAGTGTCCACACCAGGCTGCGTGGGAGGACGTGAGGGAGCGGGCAACGCACTCCTCTTGACAAGCCGCTTCCTCAGCTCTCCCCTGGAGTGCTTTCCATGCAGAGATACTCCCACTGCTTCCAGTTCCACCCCGATTTTCCCTTTTCCCTGCCTGCCACGTGCAGGACAGCTTTGCACGGGTGTTTTGGCGTGATTCAGCAAATTCCGGGGCAGCAGCTGAAGGGTTAAGAGCCTCTCAGTTAAGTTGCCCCCGGGGATCCTTTCCCAAGCCTCAGTCTTGGCCTTTGCTGAAAGATTTCCTCCTTCCCTGAGATGTCATTTAGGCTATTAGGGGGATCTTTTGCAGGGAATAATGCCTACCCCTTACACGTGGTCCCCCTTAATTAGTAATTAGGATAATGCAATATTGAAAAAGCAAGGCACAAATTTAATTAGTTGTGTTTTATTAGAGTAACTAAGGAGAAGGCCCCCGGACTCGGCGGAGGCAGAGGGATCGATACTGAACATCTATTTTCACTAGAAAACAATTGCAGCTGACGGGCTGTGTGTGTGGGGAGCCACCCTCAGCCTCCATCCCTGCCTGCCCAAGGGAAGGGGCAGCACAGGGCCTGGAAAATAAATGATCAATACCTCCAGAGAGGCTCTGTGTATTCTCAGTGAACGTTCCGGAGCGGATAATAGGAGCTGACACATAGCTATGGGGAGATGGCCTCCACTGCTCAATTAGCTCATTATCTTTTAAGCTGTTCTGGCTCAAATCATGGCAGAGGAGCTTGGTTTTTTGCATCTCTATCCATTTGGGGGGAGTTGGTGAGTCTGCTTTGCGAGGAGGCCCCTTCCCACTGCCACCCTCTGGTCCCTGTCCACCCTCAGTGACCCAGCACAGCTGTGTGTGCTCAGTGTCTGCTGGAAAAATCCCCTGTGTCCCTTTCGTGGGGTCCTTCCCCACCCCTCGGGGGGGCTGCAGTGGGGCTTGGCATCCCCTGAGATGAAACAACCCTTCTGTTTGCTCTTCTGGTGGAGATCCTGCGAGGGACGTTTCCTCTCTGGCAGGGCTGCTGCTTTTATTTAAATAAACCTGCCTTTATTTACACGCTTTCATCTGGGCACGAAACCTCCCACCCAGGCACACGTACAGCCCTGGTGCCAGCACCAGAGTCAGTGAGTGCCACCTCTTTGCATGGCTTCATAGAGCCACCAGACAGTTCCCTGTCTGCCTTTTCCATAATTTCTCTCCAGCCTCCCTGCGTCTTGTCGAGTGCAGAGAGCAGGGCACTGCTGGGCCAGAAAACTCTGCGTGGCAAAATAAAGGGACTTCGTGCAGGCACTTGTAGGTCAGAGAGGAAGATGAAAGCTGGAAGAAATGAATTATTCTTGTCTGGTTATTTGAGGGAGAAACAAAAGGGCTGCTGAAGGTGGCAGAGAGCAGGAATGGCCACCGTGCCGAGGGTGCCAGGCCAGCACCGTGGCCGTGAGGGCAGCAGAATTAGACTCAGACCCATGTGGGCTTGATTAGAGGTCAGGCTTCGAAACAAAACCCAACAGCAATGGTAAAGATAAAATATGAACTCACACATATTTCTCAGCCTGGGTGCTGGAGCCACCCCATCCTGACTGCCCTGCAGGAGAGGGATGGCGTGACACGAAGTGAGCTGGGCTGTGACCCTCCCTCCCCACGGGCTGCTGCAAACGGAGCCCTTCACCGTGTTTAATGCTCTCCAGCACGATTTGGTACATGGAGATCAGTCAGGCTTTGATAAGATCATAGCAGGAGGACAGGAGGAAATTGCAGTCTTGCCCAACGCTTGATCTTGCGCTGCTGAACCTGCCGTATCGGAGACGTGATGGTCCAGCCTTAATGGCATCATATTAAGCTGAGACAATGCAGCCCCGTGACCTTGTGATGCTTGATAGCCATATGTGCTATTTTAATGAAAAATCGGGCCTTAAGTAAATGGCTGCCCGCGGCTGAGGGCTGTTAACGGGATCTCTCCCCCAGTCAAGCCTGCTCCGAGCAGGAGGGAGGGAAAGGGAAGGGAATATTGGGATGTAATAGCCATAATCATCGCTCAGTCAGTGACCTCCTGTCTCCTCTGATCGTGGCCCATGGTGCTGGCGGAGAGGCAAACCCAACAGGGCTGTGACCCACCTGGGGCTGCCGGGCTCTGCCGCTGGGTCTGTGCACTCATATTTGGGTTTGGGCCTCAGTTTCCTTCAGAAGGAGCCAAAAACACACACCACTGCCACTGCCACATCACTGGGATGCACTGGGGGCCAAGCACATCTGGGTTCAGAGCCATTCCTCCTTGCTCCAGCCTCCTCCATGCCAACACCCACCTCTGGGAGCAGGGACTGGGGAGGACACCCCTTCCAGGCACAGGCACTGGTTTCCTCACCCCAACAAATTGAAGCTGTAAATATTGATAGCCTTCTCTTCCAGGGCTTTTTAATGCCCTCCTATACTTAGGAACTATTAACTGCACCCATCATTACTAACCTGCGAAGTAAATGCATCCTAATGGGCAGGCGAGCTACGCTGGCCCCAACAAATCATTCCTAATGAATAGTACCTGGCACATCCATCACCCTTAAACGCCAAAGCAAATCCATCTGCGTTGGCCGCTGAAAAGAGCCAGGCAGATCTCGCCCTCCCTTTCTTCCCAAGGTAGGGGAGGGTTTGGCTGGCAACACGTGAGCGTGGCTGTTTCCAATCTTTCCCCGTTCCTGCAGTCAGGATCTCCGAGGCGCATTTCTCAATCGCCGGGCTGCTCCCGCACACAATGCCGGGAGGGCTCTGGCAGCGGCATGAAAGGCTTTAAATAGAAACCAGCGTTTCTCCCTCGCGCTGCACACAATGCTTCCCTGACCCTTTGCCGACCTCACCCTCAAATCTGGGGTTCACAGCCCCAGCCTTGAACCCGGCTCTGTTTTTTCATGTTTGGCCTCTCTATTTCCTGAGGTCAGGCAGCCCACCGCTCCATTAGCATGAAGCAACTCAGGGCTCATTTGCCAAAACTGACATCCTGGGAAAGTCCTGATGAATTTATGAATTAGAGGCTACGGATGCCAGTAAAAGAATTAAGGGCTTATTTATTTATATATGTATTTATTATTATTATTTGCAGGAAGTCAGCTGGGATGCTGCTTGTTTGCTTTTTCTGAAAAGCACCGCCAGCCTTGAACGCTGTGTCAGCAGCAGTTTTCTTCCAGAGAGGAAAAAACACATTTTTTAAGGTCTGTTAGGGGTTGGGGGGTTTTTTGGGCGTTTTTTTAAATTATTATTATTATTTTTGGTTTTTAAAGGAAGGGCCTGAGGAAGAAAGTTGAGCGAGCAGGAAGCTGAGGGAGCCAGCCCGGCATCCCGGCGGGGCGAGGCGCTCTCACCTTGCGGAACGCGGGGATTGCGACACCCGAGCGAAGAGGTAAAATTTATATCCCATAAATCACGTGTCAAGTGCCTGCAAGGAGAGGTCATTAAACAGATGTATGAGGCAAGAGGCAAAGTCCATCCATTTCAGAAGACGCTCCCAGTGTCAGCAGCTCTCCAGAAGTCTCAAGAGGCAGAGGGATCCAACCGGCACGGCAGCAGCTCCCCTGATGGTCTCTTATTTATTTCCTCCTCTATTTATTTGATGGCATTTTCTTTATTGGAAGAACTTCCCGGGCTTTGCTGTCCCCTGTCACAGCTGCCCGGTGCGGGGGCTGTGGGAGGGGAGGGTGGCACATCAAACAGCCCAGGAGGGATGGAGTGATGGATGGAGGCTGCCCTGTGATTAATAATCAAACCAAGAGCTTTTACTGGGCGTCATGTGGAAAATGTGGCTTTGGAAACATTTGTCTTCATCCCACAAACAAGTGGTGTTTCTTTCCCTTTCTTTGTTTCTCTCCCCCCTCTCTGCCCTTCCTCCCTCCCTCCCTCTCCCTCTTTTTGCTTTTCTTGCCCAGAATCACTGATTAAAATCTTTTTCCATGCTTTACCTGCTCCAAGCGGCTCCTGTTCTGGTTTGATTTATGCTTTGCTTATCTCAAGCTTCAGTGGGAAAATAATGACCAGATAATAAAGAGCACTAAGTAGCTTTTCCAAGTGACATGGACTGGGTTCTGCAGGAGCAGGGAGGGAACACTGGGATGGCCTTGGGCCAAAGCAGAGGGAGGAAAACGGAGGATAACGGGAGGACAACCACAACCCTGGGCCAGTGGTTCCTTAATGGATAAAGCTCCAGGCACCCTCCAGTGGATGTCTCAGCCAGCCCACCCCTGACCTGCAGAGAGGCAGGAAATTTCACCAATGGATGTTGTGATTTCCCCAGGGCTTTTGGCCAGGATTCCAGTGGCTGTTTGTCCTCCCAGGACTGGGGCTTCCCTCAAGCAGACTGATCAGGATGTTCCTTCCCTTCTCCTTTTCTCCTGGGCAGACCCTGCCAGTGAGAGAGGAGACACCCCCAGCTCCAACCTGCAGCTGATCCGGGGTGCCCAAACCCCGCTCCCTCCTGCAGCTCTGGGTCTTGCTGCTCCCAATGGATCTGCAACAGCTCCAGACCCACCAGGCTTCACCCACAGCAGCAGGGATCAGGCTTCACTACAGGGTTGGGACCTACAGGTTTCCCTGCCTCATTCCTTGCTGTCTGCAGGGCTGCACAGCTTCCCTGCTCCAGCTTTCCCCAGCCCTTTTCCCGGCGTCATCTGGTTAAGGAATCGCCATTAATTTCAGGGTAGGAAGGACCCATTGTTTACTCTGCGCTCAGGGAAAAGGGAATGGTTTTGTTGCCAAGGAACTATTTTTAATTGTAATGTGCATCCCTCATGGCGGCTGCTGTGTGGGAACAGCAGGGAAAGTGGGATGGGAGGCTGTAGGGATAAGCGCCGGTCATCATCCCATGGAAAACCTCGAGGTGTCTGCCCAGCGCCCAGTGACACACAGGAGCGTTCCCTCAGCCTGGGAAGCAGCAGGAGCCTGTCCCTTCCAGTCCACATTCCCAACAAATCATCCCCAAACTGCGCTGCTCAGCTCAGTCTGAAGAGGACAAGAGACACAAGCCAGCGCAGGCCTCGCGGTGTGAAATTATTGCCGAGCAGGGATCGCGCGCGTCCCTCCTGCCTTTCACTAATCCCAGAAAACAGCTGCCTCCAGATTGCCTCCACGCAGCCAGGGCTGCGTGTGGGTCAGTTGGAGGGGGAAAGGAGGGATGTGCCCGTTTCTTTGCCCCCTGTGCCTGGCTGGCAGCCAGCCCCCGACACCCCTGGCGGGCTCTATAAATACGTGTGCATGACAGAACCGGCACCGCGTGTTCCTGTAAGTGATGTCATCTTCGGGGAGTTACTTAGCAACCGTGGAAAATGTTTTGGAGGCTCTAATTTTTCAGCATGGCAAAGCCATATATTTAGGCAGCCTGGCTAATCAGCTCTCTGGCGAGGCAGCCCCGATGAGCTCATTTTCTTCATCATTATTTTATGTGAATTGGGCTTTTAGCGCTAAAGAGACCACAAAGATTTAATTCAAAAATGTGATTGCTTTATGTTTCCAGGGTATCATTAACATGGCATCTACGCAAATAACCATGGTAACAAACTGGTAATTAGTACATATATGGCACTTATTATTAATACAGAAACAGGACAAGTTCCAAATCAGCACAGATTACAGTACATTATTACCATAGTAATTACCTGCAGTAACACACACAAATTGAACTAAATGGCCAATTGAACTAGAGTGAATGGCTTTTTATTCCAGTCCCTAAATAATGTGCATTCTTGGCTGAGTAGTTCAAGGTAAATAAAACTGTTTTTAATTTATTGCCAAGGGGTTTTTACCCCCCCTTTCATAGGAAGGGCTGGGAATGGCAGGAGTCAAGAACTTTATTTTTTTTTTGCCGTGCTTACAGTATAATTATTGTACAGGCTAAACCATTCCTGATTCCCAGAGAAAGACAAAGAGGGCAAAAGTTATTCGTTTGTTTTATTAGTGGGTTTATTTCTCTAATTTCAGCCATGAAGTAATGTTCAGTGTATCTACAAGAGTCAATGCCAATTAAAGTAGGGTCCAAATCCAATCTTTCAGTCCCTGGGTTTGGCCTTTTTCATTGAGAAAGAAGGAATATCTGCATTTGGAGTAGGTTAGAAAACTGAACTTTTTGGAGATGATCACATTTATTAAACTAATGAAAAAACAGGGGTTTGGCCTAACTCTTCCCCTATGGGTTTGAGGTATATACAAGTACTGAAGCCACAAACCCTGAGTCAAACCCAAGCAGCCAAATGCACTGGCTGGAGCCAACAGTGCTGAGACGAAGCCAACCACCAAAAACAGAGGAAAAACTAAAAATTTCTTCTTATTCTCTCCATTTTGCTACATTTTATTAGTCCTATCCCAGGCCAGGGAGGGCTGGAAACCTTCTCTTTCTGAGGTCCTGGAGATGCTGAACACCCTGGGCCCAGAGCAGCAGTGGCAGCAGACTCCCAGCCCTTTAAAGATTAAATCCATCCCTCCATCCTAAGTAATTTTTTTTTCCCTTTCTAAATGGAAATAACATTCAGAGAGACACTTTCAGAAGGAACCTCTAGGAGACATCTGTCTGCAGTTTGCAGACCTGGGAGCAGGAGCACACATTGCACTCACTCCTCCTGTTTGGGGGCAGCCCGTCCTGCAGGTGCATGGTTCAAGACCTATTCCTTTTCTCTCCTTTTTTTTTTTCTTTTTTTCCCCCAGCTTTGCCTCCTGAAATAATTCTCCTGGGTCGTCTGGATGATGATGATTTTACCAGTCACCACTTTCTTGGGAGGGCTTTCTTCCAGCTGACATTTTTTCCCGTCCAAAGCCGCACCGAGCAAGTTCTCAGCATGCAGAAGTTCCTTGTTCCCCCCACAGAGGAGGTGCCTCCCCTCTCCCCAGCACCAGCAGAAGCAGAATGAACATTCCAGCCATTCAGAGATCTTTTTTTTTTTCCCTCCCTCTCTTTCTCTTTCCTCTAGACAAGCATTAATATTTCCACTTGCTGTCGGGAATTCAGACACCACCATTCCTGGAGCAGCACTGGAGTGGGTGTCCATGCTTTGGGGTGGAGACAGGCAGTCTGTGAGGGCTTCAGCAGCTGGCACAGCCCGGGAGAGCATCCCACACGTGGATCAGCACAAGGGAAAAGTGGAGGACCTTCCCCACCAGCAAACCTGCTTTACTGTGCTCTTTACCCACGTGCTTCTGCTGGAGAATGATAGTTCCTCTATCAGGTCCATCTCTCATTGTATTTTACCTTCCTCAATTCATAAGAAAATTATTATTTTAGCAGGCAGGCATTTAATTAAGTTTCACTGTGTTTGCTTTGGCTCTCACAGCATGGAAAATCTCCTTTTAACAACCATCCCTTGAGCGTGGGCTCGGATCAAGCCAAACTGCCTGGATGCAATCCCTTCTCCCAGCAGCTCCCTTCCTCCTTCCAAACCCTCCCAGCCCCACTGAGGTGCTCCCAACCTGCCCAGCCCTGCCAGGAGCACAAAAAAAACCTCTCTCAGCAGGCAGCAGGAGCTCAGCACTGCTTGGCATCGTGGCTCCTGCCCACTCCTCCCCGGCACCCCCGCCTGAGTCACAAACTTCCCACTCCAAATTAACACCCATTAGGGCTCATTTCCATCACGCTCTTCCCACGCAGCCGCAGCACAGCTCTGCCTGGGTTCAAAACAGCCACGGAGATGTGTCTTGAGGCTGAGCCCAGCCCAGTTTTGTTTCCTGGGGGGATGTTGCCCTCCTGAGAGCCGAAAGCATCATTTTGGGGGGTGGGAGCACGGCAGTGAGGAGCTGCTCACTCCTGGGCTGGGTTGTTCCATCCAGCAAGCCCACAGAGCTCCAGTCCTAAGGAGTAAAAGGATCTTTTTCCTCTGCGCTGCCACGAGCAGCTCATCTTTGTGAGGCAATTAAGAGCTGCTGTTGATGTTTTTGGTTTAATTTAGAAAAAAAAAAAAGACAAAACAAAAACAAACAAATTGGATTTGGTATCCTCAGCTCCCTGCCCTGCTCTGCTGCCAAACCCTCAGGATCTGGGACCTTTCTCAGCCTGAGCTGAGGCTCAGGAACCCCCACAGCATCAGCACCCAGCCCGTGCCCTGCCTCCCCTACCTGGGCTGCAACATCTCCCCCGACCTTGAAAACCCCAAAAGGCCAGAGCAGGGCTGGATTTTCCCTCTCCCCTCCTCTCCCCTCCTCTCCTCGCTGTTTTGTTTTGCAGTTGCTGCTGTTGCCATGCCATCTCCTTTTGTTGCTATGGATTAATAGTGTTTTTTACTTATTTTTATGTATGTCCTGGGAACACGATTGCTTAATTTGCCCTGCAGGTTCGTAGGCCTGACAGGCATTTCCACATCGTTACCTTGTCTGAATCCAGTTCTGGGCTGCTTGCAGGATGAATACCTGCAGAAATACCTGTTCCTGTGGAGGTTTGGGACAGGTATTTGTCCCAGCAAGTGGCCAGGGTGGGAGTGGTGGGGACACACTGTTCCTACAGCCTCTATTTATTGTCTTTATTTATCCCCACAGTGCTGGGCCCTCTCTGATGTCACGGGGCTGTTTTTTGTCTCACCCAGGATAACACCTCAGGAGCCACCAGCAGAATGATCTTCCAAGCCTGGGTGGAAGGATGGGCTCCAGCTGTCCCCCAAGGTGACACAGCTGAGGGGTTGCATAAAATATATTCATTTATTTCATTATAATGGGCATTGAATTAGGGTTTGGCCTCCAGCTCCTTCTGGAAAATCCTTTTTCCTTCTGGAAAATCCTTTTTCCTTCTGGAAAATCCAGGTCACTAGAGAGGGACCAGGAGTCCCCAGGGAGCATCTGAGCTGTGCCATGGGAGAATCTTCAGTGTCCAGCACGGAATGTGGTGCTGGGAGTGAGGCTGTCACAAAAAAAAATTTAAAAATAGGAACAAAATGTTTTCCAGTGGTTTTAGGAGGTTGGTTTGTGCTGTGGAGGCAGAAGACTCAGCAGATCCCAGTTCATTCGTGTCCCACAAACCCCAAGGGCTGCTCCATGGCCACCCCTGCAGTGTCACTTGTCCCCTGCCAGTCCAAGAGAAGGATTTGCATGAGGAAATCACAGAAATCTGTGGTTTGGTTGTGGGGAAGCACAAAGGAGGGATCAGGAGGGACCTGCTCTGGGTCCAGCTCCCCACACCCCCCTCGTGGGACCCTCCTGTGTTATTTTGTCAAGTCAAACATTTCACTGCTCTGTGTACCCATCCTCCCCACGTGAAACAGGGAAAAAAAATCCATCCTTTTGCCCCATTATTGAAAACTTGAGGGAGGTGACTTCATCCTATTATTATTATTGGTGCCTTTGGCTCACCACAGCCCTAAAGCACCAATGAATATGGAGATGGATACAGGGACACAGGGATCAGCCTCCTCCCTCCAGCAATTTATCTTGCCTCCATCCTACTGGGTAGGGAGATGCCCCAAGCAGTGCTCAGACAAATCTGCCCCTGAGCCTCAGAGGTCCCTGGCTTGCACACATCAAAGGGGAGCTGGTGACATCACGGAGATCACAGAAAACATCAACTCTGCCTGTCTGGGCAGGGGGAAAAAACCAGCTCCTTGCAGATCCACAGCTGGTGGGGCTCTTAATTACACAAGGGCCGAGGAACATTCCAACCATAACATCCTGCAGCCTCCCCGCCACCGGACAACGCGTCTTTTATTAGGGTAGGAATGTGTCTTTAATAAACTGGAGGTTTTTAACTCGTCAGAGGGTGCTGGGGACGGGATGCACCGCTGTCATGTTTGGCCAGGCCGTTGTGCTGGCTGTCCCCTCGGCCACCCTGGTCCCCCGCTGGCGCCGCTGGGAGGATCCTTGCTCTCCTGGGCACCCTCCAGCCCCCCTTCCAAGGGGGTGATTCGCCTCCGTGGGCATCTCACAGCATCTTCCCTCTGCTCCCGTGGAAAGGCATCCTTGTCCTGCGGGCAGGGGGGTTGGCAGCACCTCTGAGCCCCAAGGCCAGGCTGGATGGGGCTTGGAGCAACCTGGTCTAGCAGAAGGTGTCCCTGCCCATGGCAGAGGGCTGGAAGAACACCTTGAAGGTCCCTGCCACCCCAAATTCCACGATTCCATGGGGAGTGAGGCTAAAATCCTCGTGGCACAGGAGCAAACCCGTTCTTCACCTTAATTACCCTCATCAGTGCCCTGTGTCTGCACAAGCTGGGCTTTGGGGGTGGGGGAGTTCCATGCAAACAAAGGTTTTCTCCAGTTCCAGAACCATTGTCACCATCTCCTCCTCTGCTGTGTGTGTTTATATGTGTGACCCCGTGGAATTCTGCAGGATTTGGGGCTTTACTGCTGTTTTTGAAGGTTTTCTTTCACCCTGTTTTAAAACAGCACCTGAGGGAAGGTGATGCTAAGAGGCTGCTCCACCACACAGTAACAAATCTCTCGTGTTGTTGCCTTTATTTATCCTTATTCAGAGACTTTCAGCCCCCTCTGAAGGGCTGTTTGCTGTCATCAATCCTGGAGGAGCCTGTGGGGGCCAGGAGAGGAGATTTGTCCTATTGATTAACCCGGGATGGGAGGAATCAAACACCAGGAGCAGACAAGCGCCTGGGAGGAGAACAGGGCAATTGTCAGATTTGCTTTGCAGGTTATTGGGTTTGGAAGATTTCATTTTTCTTTTCCTACCTGGAGGCTGAAGGAAAGCAGTAAAACTTTCCTAAATTCCTCCTCGTTTCCCTGTTTGAAGTTCCCCAGTTAACACCACACGCCAGAGAGAAAAACCCCCCTGAAAATCCCCCCTCTGCCCGCCAGCCACAAGTGAGATCTCACTTTATTGCCTCTGACAGCTCTCGTTCCTCAGGCACTTTCTTTTTCCTTCCTCAGAGGAGGGGGAAAAAAATATCAAAGGTTTCCAAACCTGAGCACCTTCTGAGACTGCAAAATGCAGCCCCGTGTGGGGAGGGATGCTCCGAGCTGGCAAGCAGGAGGGAGGATGGATGCAATCCTTGGGAAGAGTTACACGTGTTTGCCACTGCGTTTGCCTCGGGCCCTTGGAAAATGTTTGTGGTTTTCAATTGATCTCTTTAGTTTGGAAGGAGACGGAGGGGTGGGAAATCAGAATAATTTCATGGGGAATTCTCTCTAATGACTTTTTAAAAACGTGTAATTGAGAGAGGTGGTGGTGGAAAACATTTTAGTAGTGCTGAAATGGGCGGAGGGGAAGCAGCTCAGGAATGTTCAGGAAAAGCCTCGCGTGAGGGGTCTGTTGGGACAGGGCTGAGCTGTGGGGACACAGGGCTGCCAACGGGGCTGCTGAGGGGTCAGCACAGCTTGAGGACCCTCAGCCAAGTCCCTGGGCTCTGCTGAGGAGCCACCCTGGCTGCTGCTAAGCCCTGGGAGAGCCCTGCTTGCCATCATCGAGTCAGCTTTGCATTTCCTTTTGCTGCTCTCCTGAGGTTGAGTTTGCAAGGCTGGAAGGGGTCGGTGATTCCTGCAGTTTGCCTCGGTCACTGACTGTCCCCAGCGTGCTGTGGTGACACTGGGCTGCCTTGGAGGGTGGCCTGGGGTGGGGACAGGGCCTCCCCTCCATCCCTGCCCATGCACTCAGGGCACACAAACCTCTGTGCCTCACACAACCACCCCCAGCATCCCCCCAGAGAGCCCAGCACACCTTGGGGACACGGGACATGCTGAGCATCCATCCCACCCCTAACTCCCTGCATCCCAATTAACCAGAGAGGGACGACAGCTCCCTGAAGTTGTTTTTTCCCAGGAGCATCCTGTGGCAGAGGCCCCGACAGCCAAAGCCCCCCCAAACCCCACTCTGTCCCTGTTCCAGCAGAGGTGTGCCCTCCTCTGCAGGCTGAGCGCTTAATTGATTGGATTAGCCCTTATTTACTAATTAGCAGCGCGGTGCCCGGCCGGGGAGCGCTCCCTTCCTCCCCGAGCAGCCGATGTTTGTCAGCAGCTGCCGGGATTCACTCCTGCCGTGTAAACCCGTGTAAACCCGTGTAAACCCGTGTGAAACCGTGTGAAACCGTGTGAAACCGTGTAAACCCGTGTGAAACCGTGTGAAACCGTGTGAAACCGTGTAAACCCGTGTGAAACCGTGTAAACCCGTGTAAACCCGTGTGAAACCGTGTAAAACCGTGTAAAACCGTGTAAAACCATGTAAAACCCAAACCTGGCTGGCTGCTTTCCCCGCGGCACTGCTGCCGGGAGGAGGCCGTGCCAGGCTCTGCCCGCCCTTTAATTCGCTTTATTTCGCCTCGTTCCGCACAGAGTTTGCTTTGCTGGGTTTAATTAATTACCCCGGTAATTGCTGTCGCAGAGGCAGCTCCGCGGAGGCAGGCTGACAAAGACACAACCTGAGGGGAGGGACATGCCGCTGACACCCAAAAGACCTGGATTTTGTCCTCAAGGAGCTCCCCACTGCGAGGACACGCTGTCTGGTCCATCGCACACCTCTCTCCATCCTCCTCAACGCTGCTGCCCACGCCACATCTGTCACCCTGGGGGTGCATCCATCCTGCCCCAGCCCAAGACTCGCTGGCTAATGCCACCAGCAGGCAGGGGAGGGGTGCCTGGCGAGGGGCAGACTGCAGGATTAGGCACGCTGTGCCCCAAGGTGATATTTTTATGTCCTCCTTACTGTTACTTCATGAGAATTTGGGGGGAAAAATATCACCTGGCACCACAGTGCCTAACCCTAACCCTTTCCCTTTCCACATGTTTTTTGCCATTATGTT
Source organism: Nicator chloris (assembly GCA_013400495.1). NCBI lineage: Eukaryota > Metazoa > Chordata > Aves > Passeriformes > Pycnonotidae > Nicator > Nicator chloris. The sequence goes on along the minus strand of WAAE01016503.1, from coordinate 520,847 downwards.
CCTGCCACCCTCCCAACCACTCCTCTGAAGGACATCAAAGAGCAAAGTTTGCCAGGAACGTCCATCCTGTGCAGCAGAGCCCGGGAGGTCAGCGAGAGCAGCCCCAGGGTGTGAGATGCAAAGAGGAAAAGGCCTCAGGGTGTGAATCCAGGCTGGATAACCCAGACACCCGGGAGAGAGGACACTCCAATCCTCTGGTGATCCATTAGCAGGCTCCACCAGGAGATGTGAACGGAGCTGCTGAGCCAAGCAGGGCACCCTTTGACTTCTCAGCAGCCCAACCCCTGTGTGCATCACCCGGAGGTGTCCTAAGGGCACACGCAACTTAACACCTCTCCCTCCCCGACGCACACAAAAAAATCCCAAAATAGGTGTCCGAGGGGCAGGTTGCTCCGTGCCAGGGCTGTTGGGTGTGGAGGATACAAGAGAGGGATGCCGGGGCTGTGAGAGGCACAGCATGGAGGAGAAGCTTCACACAACACAGCCGCGGTGCTGCCAGCTCCTGTCGCTGCCAGGGGAGATGCTGGCTGGATGCAGGGAGGCAGGGAGGCAGGGAGGCAGGGAGGCAGGGAGGCAGGGAGGCAGATCCTCCCCCACTCTGTGGTCTCTCTGCTGCCAATGGATCGATTGTGCTCGGAGGGCTCGGGGCTCTATGTAGGTCAGGCACATGGCTGGCTCCCACAGCGCCATGGAGTTATTACACTGCACGAGGATTCCCCCCTTCCCTTCTCCCTCCATCCAGCCCTCTCCATGGCCAGGGCACGGGGCAGCCTTGGCTCCCATCCTAGAGGAGCAGAGCTTTGCCCTGGGGCTGCAGGCTCATTTGAGCACAGCCAGTGTGTGTCCAGCTCCTGCACCCGAACATCCCCCGGGGCGCTGCACTCCCCCTGCACATCAGGGGAGCTCGGGGCTGGGAGGGGGAACGGGCAACGTGACCCAGTTCAGGGGGTTCTGTCAATAGAGCTGGCACTGCTCCCTCTCAGCTTTGTGAAATGCATGGGCCTGGAGCAGCTCCCAGAGAAGGGGATTTCTCAGTGCAGCATCCCCTGGGAGGAGGGAGCTGCATCTCCCACGTGCGGGTGCTCCCCTGCTCGTCTCTGTGGGGGTGGTGTGGATAAGAGACTTCTTCAGCCTTGGGAGCTGCTGGTTTTGGCCACCCAGCCTTAATCCCCTCTAGAAGCCTTTATCACCCAAGGAGGAAACCCAAATCCTCTGGTACCCTGGGCTCCTCCTGGGCTGGCGAGCTGGAAGGAGAAGAGGGGCATGGAAAGGGAGAGAGAGCAGAGGAAAAACTTTGTCAAACAAAGAAAAAAAAAGGCCACTCAGTAGTTCAGCACAAACTTTGTACTAGTTGAAGATTTGACCTTGTGTTCTCTCCTAGGAACAAACAAGAGCAAAACGAGGATTGTATTATTTTGCCCGAAATTTGGAGTGGATCAGACCCCTGCTGTTCCAAGCCCCTGCAATGAATGGCTATAAACAAGATGCATTTCCAGGGAATGAATTAAACACTGAGCCTGAGTACTGCCTGTGTTCAAGAGATGTTTATTTGTCCTTGCTGCCTCTCCATAAAGAGTTGCACAAGGACTTACTAAATTTTAACCCCACATTGTTCTTGGGTAAACACTGCCCTTTATCCAACATCAGGAGTGTTTGGAGCCCGAGATAAGCTCAGGTTGGCTCGTGCTCTCTGGAGCATTCAGCCTCTTGGAACCAGCCTCCTGCAGACCCCAGGGCATCCACATAATTCCCAACAGCCTCCAGACCTCTGGCAGCCTTCTGCATTTTTATGCCAAAAAGGGTTTTTTGTGAGAAGTGTAGCAACTTTTATCTCAGCTCCTCTCCTTATTTTGGAGAGAGGAAGGGGGATAAACCATGAAAAACTGGTGAGAAACTGTCCCAGGAGCTGTGCTGTGACTCGCCAACAAGTTCCTGTCCCCAATCCCACCACCACATGGAGCAAGGGGGTTGGAATGAGGTGATCTTTAAGGTTCCTTCCAACCTAAACCATCCCATGGTTCCATTTGCCACTGTCCATCCCTTTCCTGCCCTTCCACAGAGATGGAAAGAGTGAAGCTTTGAGAGCTTCCTCCATCCCAACCCTCACTCTGTCACTCCCAGCATCACTGGTGAGCACACACACAATAAAAAGGCTAAAGGGGGATGAATACCACTGCAAACTTTGTCTGCTTTGATTTCCAGAGTCTACACAGCCTGGTGCTTTTGGACCATCTGCTGGCATCCAGTGGGACGGGGAGTTCGGTCTGCACAGCCATCGGCATCCAAGCAGGAAGAGCAGCTTGGAGTGCAGCATTTCTGGGGGGAAACAAACAGGTTTTGCTGCTCAGGAGGGGAAGCTGAGTAAAAGCGGTGTGAAAACCAGCCCAGCTCTCTCTGCCTTCCAGGGAGCCCCTGGGAAGTCCCCCCTCCCAGCTTCCAGGGGTGTTTTGTGGTGTTTCCCCCACTTTGGGGGGACATCGCCACAGGATGTGAGATGCTGGATGTGACTCTCCCAAAAGAAGAAGGATCTGTGCCTTGTAGAAACATTTCTGAACTCATGTTTGTTCCCTCTCCTGGGTCTGGGCAGAATGTCAAAGCCTGCTCTGAGCTGGAAATATTTTAAGACTAGCACTCACTGGAGACTGAAACAATGGCAATTCTTCAGCTACTGAGGCTTTTATAAAAGGGCTTTTGACACAGAGGCTGCTTAGGGTTTTGGTTTTTTTTTTTTCCTTTTTATTTTGGTTGGTTTTTCTCCCAGAAAACACTGTGCTAGTGTCTGTGTGTGTGCTCGTGCACACACTTTTGTGTGTGCAAAATAATCCCAGTGCTTCCAGCGGGGCCAAAGGTGGGAATGCCCAGGAGATGCCTCCGGCCCTGCTCCGGCGAGGAGGAGGCAGCAGCTCACACGGGATCCACGCAGCAATGCAGGAAGAAAAAGACATTTTAGAGTAAATGTCAGCTTTTGCGTTTCTGGGTTTGGGGCTTTTTTTAAACACGTGGGTGGGACTTTTAATGCCCAGATGAAGCTGAGACGGTTTCAGTCTCCAGGGCTTATCCAGAAGATTCACACAAACACTATGGAAAGTGTCTCTTTGCTCAGGGAGGATGAAATTTGACACTGCAGAGATTTTAACCCGGTATTCCAGCGAGGAGCCTCGGTGGTTAGCGTGTCATATCTGATAAAGGCTAATCAGCCCTCCTTCAGGCACCATTCAATTCTTATTTCCATCTGCTTCCCATGCAGATCGTGTCATCCGTGATAGGGACTCACATGCAGGCAAACCAGTGCGAGTTCTGCTCAGGAATCAGAGGATCAACAGTGAAGAAGGACACGATGGATCTCCCAACCAGAACCCTTGAAAACAGCCCAGGCAGCTCCCAGTCCTTGCTTGGAAACCTGCAGCATCCAGCACCAGTTTGCACTGGTGTGGGGATGGGATCCCACCGGGCAGCAGGTTTCCTGCACAGCCCCACTGCCTGCCCCAAGCTCCGAATCCCCTGGCCCCAGTGCCCTCCCTCCCTCCCAGGCTCCTCTCCCTGCCCGAAGCCTCCTCCCCAATTATCCCGGCCGCCGTTTGTTCAGGCGATGTGGATTTAGCTCTCCAGCCTCATGTGCACTGTGTGTATAGGGAAAGATAGATTGCCGCTACTTTCCAGTATAAATCACATTCCTTACAACACTCCAAAGTAGCATTTTCAACCTCAGGGTGCTAATAGGATCCAGCAGGAGAAAGAAATGTCAGCTAAGTAGCAGGCGCTGTTTGGAGAGTGCAATGGAGCTGATCCACAGCCCCGGGGCAAAAGGAGCAATCCCAGGGCAAAGGTTAAAGAGTTCAGGAGCACTTCAGCCTACTTAATTGCAACAGGCCTCTTACACGGTGTAAGATGGATGGCTCGAGCCGGGCGAGGGGGGCAGAGCGGGGCCAGCAGCATCACCCGCCCCGGGAACCGCCGGCACGGCCAGGAGAGGACCGGGATGGAGCCCTGGAGGCACCGCGGCCGCTCCTGTCCCTCGCTTCTCTCCAAAACGCTGCTGGGTGGCAAAGCTGGAGCAGCAGCATCCTGCAGCCATCAGCTCTGCCCCATCCCCATCCTCGGGCCATCAGCTCTGCCCCATCCCCATCCTCGGGCCATCAGCTCTGCCCCATCCTCAGCGGATCAATTGGAATTTATACTGGAGGGGGCTTTTGCAAGAGCTCAGCACAGGCAGATAAATAACCAGTAGCCAGGATAACTCCAGGTGCCAAGGAAATGTTTCGTGCTCCCCCGAAAATCATGAGGAACGTTTTGAGGGGAAAGAAGGGGGATTGGGTACTGTTGCTGCTCTTGTTGTTTTTCTTCTAGGATTTGTTTTCTGTTTTCCTTTCATTTTGAATCTTCAGAATCTGAACGTGTTTTGTATCATTCCCAAGGTGTTTCTGTTGGGAAGGTGCCTCAGATAATATTTTTAGTAGAGTTTTGGCTTGTTTTCTGACACACATCTGAGAAACGCCGTCAAAAGCTGATGTTTTTCATGGAAAAGGTCTTTTGCATTATTTTTTTTTTTTCATCTGAAGAAAAAAACAGAATAAAAACATTTCATCCCTTTCTCACAGCGAGGTTTATGCTGTTTCCCTGGTGATAAAGGCACAGGGCTGGCTCTTGAGACAGATGCGTTTAATTCCCAGCTCTGCCGCAAACCCCCGCGATGACCTTGGAGCAGCCACGCGGGCTCCGATCCGCACGGGATGGGATTTTTCTTTTAAAGCTCCCGTTTGGCCTCTTCGGCTGGGAAAAAAAACGTCTGCAAACGCCTCTCGTTCCACGCGGGCCCCTGTCCCCCAGCCCAGCGCCCACCCCCGGTGCTGGGGATGCTGCCCTGCTCGGCTGCTGCATCCCCGAACCGCGCAGCCCCGCGGCGGCCGGGATGCGGAGCGAGGGTCGCGGATGCCCTCTCGTGGGAAGAGCGGGGCTCGGCCGCGCTCCCGATCCCCGCGGGGGCGTGCGAAGACCCCCCGGCCCTGCTCTCCCCCTCTCCTGCCCCGGGGTGTTGCGGGTACCCCCCGAGCCCGGGGAGCACCCCCGTCCTCCCCGCGGGGGCATCACCCAGACCTTGCCAGGGCACAGAGTTCGGCACCTTTTATTGAGGAGGGGGGAGAGGAGAGGAGAGCGTCCTGCCCGGCCGCAGCAGCAGCGATGGGGGCACCCCTGCTGCCAGCACCCCGCACCGCCCCGGCCCGGGGGGCTCAGGAGAGGAGCAGGGCAGCGAGGACGCAGGGCAGCAGGAGGTGGCCGGGGGGCGGCCGGGGGGCTCTGGGGGAGGCGTTGCACAGGTCGGTGTCACAGCAGTGGATGCGGACCCCCGGCAGCTCCTGCTGCTGGCAGTGGCGGGAGGTGGCACAGCCGCTGGTCAGCACGATGCCCAGGACCACTGCGGAGCAAGCACAGGGAGGGGCATCAGGGCGACGGGCAGGGTGGAGGGGATGCTGTGACAGCCTGGCACAGGGGACAGGCTCTGCAAGGTTGGGTTTGGGGGGCGAACAGCGGCTCGAGCAGCCCCCGCACCCCGGGGCGGACTCACCGCTCTCTGTTTTAATGCAGAACCGGTGCTTGAAGCCCTGGTGGGACTGGGAGCAGGTGATCACCTCGGGCTTGGAGCACCCCATGTCCACGTTTTTGGTGCCAACCACGATGTTGCAGCCATAACACTGGAGTCCAGACACTAAACAAGAACCAGAAGGAACACGGCTGGATTTTTTTCCAGGGGGGGAAAAGACTTCAACTCGTTCCGAGCTGCTCTCTACCGACGGCTGCGCAGCGCTCCCTGCCTTGCCAAGTCGCATTAAACCACAGCCCGGAGCTGCCCGTCACTTGTTTACCCAGCGGGCCCGAAAATACAGACTCATCTCCCGCTAGAGGTCAGTGCGAAATCAGAGATTAGCCGGAGACTTGAGCTGGGATCAGACTGTGGGAACAAGGGAGCTTTGAAACAGGGGGTGTAAAGAGCAGGTGAAACCTCACAGTCACAGACACCACCGAGTCAGGGCTCGGTCGCGCTCAGAAGCAGCTTTTCCTTTTTTTACTAAATTTCTCCAGTTTAGCTGTGCCTGGTTTAGAGGTATTTGCTCCAGAGGGATGGGTTTATCAGCGTGGCTTGGTTTTCTCCCTGGACACAGTCCTGATGTTATCACAGGATCTATCAGGAAGGCAAACCAGCTCGGAAGCAGAAGGGAAATCCTCCTTCAGAGCACCGAGAGCCACTGTGACCCCTGGCCAATGGCCTCAATGTGTCCCCAGGGCTTTGCACACTTGCTCTGGCGGCAGCTCAGCCCTTCCCTGCAGCCACTGTGTCTGCAAATTGCCACAATGGGAATTAAGCCATTTCTCAGGTTTCTCAAAAAAAAAAAACCAACAAAACCAAACACAAAAAACCCCACCCAAATAAACAACCCCCCAAAACCCAACAAACAAAACAAAAACAAAAACAAAAAACACAAACAAAAAAAATCCCACATCAAAACCCAAAAACCACCCCAAAAAGCCTTTAAAGGATATTCATTTACACCATCCACCTCTGTTGTGGAGGTTAAGGCAACCTCTGTTGAATAATCAGGTTGCTGCCATTACCTTTCCTCACCTCCGAGCACTGACCCAGAGCCCTTCCCGAGCCCTCCTCTGCTCCCACAGGGTTTTTCGGGGTGGTGAGCACCCTCACACAGCCAGGCACAGCGAGGGGAGTCCCTGGCCCGGCCAAATCAGGGAAGAGGAGTCCCGGGAATCCCAAATCCTGGCGCACTGCCCTTTTGTACAAAACACGGTGACATTACCTCTGTCCTAAAACCATCAGCACGCAGCTGCATGGCTTGGGGCGGGAGTACCCCTAAATTCACCCCGAGGATAAATCACACCTGGGCAACTCGGGTTTTCGGGGGGATGTAAACTGCGACCCCAAGGCACGCCCGCACCCCGGGGAGAGCAGCACTCACCCTCTGGCAGCACGAACACCACGGTCAGCAGAGACAGGATCCCATGGGCACCTCCGGGCATGTGTCCGCAGAGCATGGGGGGCAGCTCCGGGGGTCACCCAGAGCTCACAGGGAGGACACGGGGGTCTGGGGGAGCGGGCTGAGGTCTCCTCTCCTCCCGGCTCTTCGCCCCGGCCGTCCTCGTCCTCGGCGCTTCCTTCTCACCTGCGAGCCCTTCCCGCGGGATGCGGGGAGATGCCGTCGGTGCAGCAGGGATCTGGCTGCTCCCCGCTTGCCCAGCCAGCCCCTGGCAGCCAGGCTCCTTATGTCGATGTTCGATTTCTCCCTTTTCCTCTGGAGAAATTCCCTGGTTCTCTCAGTTCATGCACAGACCTGAGTGCGTATGTGCTACCCTCGGTTATTTCTGTCCTATTTCCTCTGTCCACGATCACTTCCCATTAATACCACCGTGCAGCAGCTCTTGGAGAGAAATTCTCCCTAATCAAGATTTAGTTTTAAATCCACTTCGAAATCCTCTAATTCAGTTGGATTAGGCAGAAGGGGTTTGGGGAGATGTATGGTTTTACTTTTTTTTTTTTCTTTTTTTTTTTTTTTTTGCCAGTCTCTTTCTCCTCTCTGAGCTGCCTCATCTTCATGAACGGACCCACCGGCTTTCTGTGACATATTGTGCTATTTAAAGAGGAAAGGAATCATTTTGTTAAAGCAGTCAACTAATTTTAAATCCGAGACTTGAGATCCTCTAACAAAGTACAGCTCTGGGCATGGCCCTGGGGTTAAGGGGAAAACCTGAAGCAGAGGGAAGAGGGTTTGAATGGAATGTGTGTATTTACACAGAAGAAAAGAGTTGTCTTAATAAAGCAGGGAGAGGTTAGAGCCAGCCCCGGGCTTGGATCAGCTCTGGAGGGAGCTGGGACTGCCAGGGGCTTGGGGAGGGGACAGGGGAGGAAAGGACTGAGCAGTGATGGCTCTACAGGGTCACACCCACATGGGACACCAGGGATGTCACCAGCTGCAGGACCAGGCCCCCAGCCCCCTGTTGGCTCTTCCAGCGCTGTCCCCACAAGCAAAGCCCCAGCTCTCAGTGGAGCTAATGGGACTTGGAGAGCTAATGCTTACTAATAAGAGAGCGGGACCGAATGCACGGGATTAAAAAATTAAAATGACAAAATAAGCTGCTTATGTAGCTCATCCAGCAACTGCCTGCTAGCAGCACCTGAAATCCCCCACCCCGAGCACCAGGCAGCTCCTGTACCAGACACAGCTCCCAGCCAAGCAGGCTTGGACCTAATCTCCAACAGCATCTTCATTGGCAGGGATGCTGGTTCATATTTCACCGGGAGGCAGCACAAACTTGTCCTAGGAGAGGCATCTACAGCTCAGGAGGGGCAGTTGGCACCTGGCAGAAGTGCCCAAGAAATGCAGCTCATGGATTCAAATCCCTTAAACCACCCACGATGTCCCGCTTGCCTCAAAACAATGTGATTGTAACAAATGTCTGACACAGTAAAGCCTGAAAGCCTGGGGGAGAAGGGATAAAAGGCAGGAAATGGGATTGATTTAAACGCATGCATAAATCAGAGCATTCAATAAGGAGGGGGAACTAACTTTTAATCCCCTAATAAACTCATCAGTTATCTGGAAGGGGCAGCCAGAGGCAGCCGGGGCTCTGTGGCAGTGATGCAGCATCCCTGGAAATACCCAAAGCCAGGCTGGACAGGGCTTGGAGCAAGCTGGGAGAGTGGAAGGTGCTCCTGCCCGTGGCAGGGGCTTGGCATGGTAAGGTCCCTTCCACCCCAAGCCGTTCGGTGAGTCTGTGATGGAGCAGCTGTGCACAGCTGGCGGGGCCGGGCAAACCCCTGGGCGCTGCACCTGGATCCGCAGCCTCATCCGGAAAAGCGCCTCCTCCGCTGGTCCTTCCCGCCGGGAACCCAGCGGGAAGGTCTGGGAGAGTCGCAGGGGACGGGGGATGAAGCGATGCCTTAAGGGGGCATCGGTGGGACCTCCAGCGGAATGCTGGGGGAGTAATCCCGGTGGGATCAGCAGCTCTCAGGGCTGATTTGAGGTGTTGCAGTGCTAATTTAGAGAAACGTTTGTCTGGTTTTATCCCCTTGGGATGCCGAAGAGAAAGGCCTTAAGAAAAGGGGGAAAAATCCACCCAAGCTCTTCCACCGCTCCCACATCTGGAACTTGTAACTCGTCATCAGCGTTGATGGAAGTCGGAGCGGTTTACCAGCTCCGGGGCAGCGGGAACACCTCGGGAATGAGCTCCCTCCTGCACCGCTGCTCCGGCTGCGGGAGATTCCACCTGCACATCCCGCGGCGCAATCCCGCTGCCGCTCACACCCGCGGGATACCCGGCGGGAAAGCTCAAACCCGCGAGGTACCCGGCGGGAAGGCTCAAACCCGCGGGATATCCAACGGGACGGCTCAAACCCGCGAGGTACCCGGCGGGAAGGCTCAAACCCGCGAGGTACCCGGCGGGAAGCCTCAAACCCGCGGGATATCCAACGGGACGGCTCAAACCCGCGGGATATCCAGCGGGAAACCTCAAACCCGCGGGATATCCAACGGGACGGCTCAAACCCGCGGGATACCCGGCGGGACGGCTCAAACCCGCGGGATACCCAGCGGGAAAGCTCAAACCCGCGGGATACCCGGCGGGAAGGCTCAAACCCTGCGCAGATTACGCGGTTCCGCCGCACACCCCGCGCTGAGCTCACCCCAGCGGCACCGCCCCACGCACCGCCCCGCCGGGGCGGGACTCGAACCCTCGACCGCCGGGAGCGCCCGCCTCCATCAGCGAGGCCAAAGCAAAACCACACCCCGCGCGTCACGGGGCAGGAGGGGAAGCTCCGCCTCTGCACGCTGATTGGCTGAAAGTGATGAATATATTAAAGACCGTAGCGGAAGAAGCGCGTTTCAGCAATTTTACCGAGATTTTTACGGGTTTTAGGGCAGATCTTGGACTTAGAGTAAGAGATTTTTTACGGGAATTAGAAAAGGATGCCAAACTAAGGGTAAAAAGAGTAGCTAAATTAACTCACTCTGTCCTGCACAGATGTAGTTTACTGGAGGTTTAAATAGCGTAGGGTGTCGGCTGTCGCTCGTGTTGTATGAAAGGAGAGAAGGTTAGCACTCCCCTTGATAAGGATGGAAGAGGTCCTAGTGGCCTATACAACACACATACGGTTAAGGCACTGCCACCTACTTCGTGGCATCTAACCATGTTTTTTTCCCTTCTTTCCTCCTGTCTTCTTCACGGGAGACCCTGTAAAAAAAAGCAGCAGCCTCTGTTTAAGTCGCTCAGCTCACCTTTTCCCTCAGCTTAAAAGTCGCCGGTGCACCAGAGCCCCACGGCAGTAACTCACCCTCCCTCAGCACGCTGTAACACACCCCAGCCACCCTCAGCCTGTACCTAAAATAAATTTACACCTCCCCTACTCCAGCCAGCGCACAATGCTCGTTTTCTGAGCTGTGCTGGAGCTAATCCTGGCCCTCCAACCACCACAGCCATGCCAGGCTGTGCAGAATTAGAGGTAAGTAGAGCTCATAGGCCCCAGCAGTAATCCCAGGTGGGATAATAAGGATTTAAACAGAACCTTTATGAAGAGCAGCTTTACAGAAGATCCTTTACATTAGGGGTTTTTCTATCCCTGTTCAAGTGATTTCCTCGTGATAGCAGAAAATTCATCTCCCTTCTCCACAGCTCTTTGTGACAGCACAGCTGGGCAAGCAAAGCCACTCACACACGAGAAGCACTATGCCAGGAAATATTTCTGAATCAACATTAAAAATGCTTTGCTGGAGTAAAATTCCACCTTCTCCATGCTGTAAAGCAGCACGGCCACATCTTGCATTGAAGAGTTTCACTGGCCTTCAAGAAAAAGGCTGAAAAAAATCATGAGTTGATCATTTTAGCAGTGACACCAAGTCTAGACACAGCGTCCCTTCCTGGAGGTAATGAAAAACCTCCTAAGGCAGTGATATTATTAATAGCCATTTTAGCAGCTCAACATGAACTCTATTTTTATATTTTAAAAAGAAAATCTATGCCTCATGTCTTGCAGCTTTTTTCCTCCAAGGGTTTCAAAGCAAGGCAGCTTCAGAGCAGCATGTCAGAGGTCTGGACTGTAATTGATTTTCTGTTATTACCAAGCATATGAGGTAAATACAAAAAAAAAATGAGGTTTTGCTTCACCAGGAGCAAAAGATCTCCTTGCAGCAGAACCTTTTGTGTGCAGTAAAACTTGTGCCTCCCTGCACTTCTTAAGCAGCACAAGGTAAATCCTGGATCCCTGCCCATCCTGCAAGGAGAGGGCAGCAGGAATCCTGTCCCTTGGCTCAAGCTCTGTGAGGGGTTGTAGCAATGCTGTCTCTGCTGAGGACACCCTCAGCTCAATCCTTTCCCCTTCATTAAATAAATTTGGATTTGTGTTTGTTCCTTTTTCTCCACATTGCTGCTCCTCTTTCTCCTTCACTGGAGTTTCTACAGAAAACATTTCCCCTTAAAAATGTTTTTAAGAGAAGCTTGCATGGACACAAGACACTTTACATGAGCACACTCTTAACCACAAACATACACATAAAATCCCACCTTTTTATTATGGCACATGGTATTTTTCTGGATGTGTAAATACCACATGGATATGACAAAAAGGGAAAGAAATACCAATGCTGAGATGGATACAGAGTCATGCCATTTGCAATACAGCTTCATACCATGGATTGCCAAGATACAAAAAGTCTGGGTTTGTTCCTTTTTACATTGAAATAACTTTACAGTGTTCTGTGAGTTGGCTTTAGAACCAGCAGAGGCAAAATAAAAAAAAAATTAAAATATGCTGAGAACAACTACAAGCAGGATTCATTTTAATGGTTAACAGAAGAACTGTAACTTTGCTCTAGAACAGCATCTATTAAACACACGTAACAAGAGGTAAGCAACTATACAGAGGGTAAGAGATTCCACCACAGGAGTCAAGTCAGGGGCAGGAAGAGGGAAATCTGGAACTGCATGGTTTTATTTGGTCACAAAGTTTGAGCTGAGTGTTTTAAAATGAAGCACCCTTAAAGATGCAGTACTCCTATTTAAAACAATACAGAAACTTCCCAAGAGACTAGAACCTACATTCTGGAAAAAAAAATTAAAAATTAAAAAAAAAAATTAGACATATTTTTAAAAAAATTCCACACATCTCTAGGTTTGTGACTTAACTTACTGGTACAAAGTAGACTGGCAGCTCTTCCTTAAGCAGCAACAGTGCCCAGAAGCAATGCCATCAGAAAATACAGTATCTTTGGGGTGTCCAAGACTTCTGACCTGACATCAGAATCATCCATTTGTCTGCCAAAATATTAGGCAAGAAAAGGAGACACTGCATCTTTTTTTTTTTCCCCCACCACGTTGCTCGGCTCTAGCAGAGCTAAGATGTTTTCTTTGGGCCAAGACTAACAGAAACCGCTTGATCAAATATTCTTCAGGTTTCCTGCCAAACTGGATTTATGGGTGTTTTTATTTTTTAATCTTTTTTTTAAAAACACTTTTTTTGTTTTGTTTGTTTTTTCCTGACAGTCTCTAAAGCAATGCTGGAACGTTTAACAGTCACTCTTCCACAGTTTAATTGTTTTGTCGTTTTCTAGCGCCGCTGACGCGATGATGTTTTCTGTTGGGTGACAAGCTGTGGAGATGACAACATCTGAGCAAAAAGAAAAGAGAGGAAAATGGAATTATTTCAATCTGGTTCATAGCAGGCATTTCTGAAAACAAGCAACTGTGTTTTATTAAGCCAAGTTATTATTTCCTCGTAGCAGAATTAAATGTGTTATTTGGAAACATCTTACAACTGTTGCTCCTCTGTGAGAGGAAATACAAGCAGGAAAGAATTGAGGGCAGTAGGAAAGTGTTTGATAGGTTTCCAAAGGTGAGAACTCTCTAGATTCAAGTTCTTACTTCTATCAGATCATGTCAGACACAGCTGAATCAAAACCCAGGTCAGTTTTTTTTGTCATGGAGGGTATTTCCAACATCCTGGTCAGTTCTTAGGTAACACTTCATCTTCAGAGCTTGAAAATTAAAATCTGCTGCCTCTGCCTTCCTTACACTCAAACCACTGGGATCCAGCCCAAATCACTGGAATCCAGCCCGAAGCACAGGGCTGAGCACGCTGAGATTTCAGACAAAACTCTGCTCTTTTACAGGACTCAGACTGAAGTAGCCATCAGGTGACATCTCGTGCTTCAAGACCAGGCACATGCAGAGACATTTCCAGTCCACATCAATCCTTATCCCTGGGAGCTGCAGCTCTGGGAGGTGTGAACAGACCATTCACAGTCACTAATGTTAGTCACTTAAATATCTTGACCAGTTCTGTGCTCAAGCAAATCTCCTTGGCAAGCTGATGTCAAAGTTCTCACAGGTGAAGAATAAAACATTTTCAGTGCCCATAAAAACTCTTCATAAAAAGGAGCAAAACTCCCAGGATTCAATTAAGCTTCAGCCAGTCAAGAATATATGGGTCTGAGAGTCAAAACTGATACCAGAGAGAAAATGCTCAGTCTAAGCCTGATGATATGAGAGGTATTTGATCAATAAAAACAGAATCCTCTGCCTCACCTGTGTGTCCTTGTAGTTTCTGTACAATCTCTTTTGTCTGAAGGTTCCAGATATAAACCAGGTTGTCTTCTGAACCAGACACGATCCACTGGAGGGGCAGAGAGAAAACACAATTATCTGAATCTTTCTGATCCATATCCAAGTGCTATTTCTCAGTAAACATTGCACTGTTGTCATGTGAAAGGGAGGAGGAGGAAAAGTCAGGAAACCTGACAGTGAGCCCACCTAGAGAGAGAGACACAGAAACCAGCACCCACCAAAGGAGGTTTCCAGCCCCCAAATCCTCCTTTATCTACAGAGAGGAGCAGTAAAAACGGCACATAGGTAACAATAAATAATCCAATCAACACCAACCTTTCCACCAGTGACAGAGAAATTGGCAAATATGCAGTACTTCTCATTTTTGTGTCCTGTGTACGTCTTCAGGCACTGGAAGGGAAGAGCCACAGGACATTAATGCAGCTGGGAGGGAGTGTTCTCAGTCAAGGACAAACTCTCTGGGAAAAAAAAGACTGAACACATCAGCCTGTGTTTCCCACCCTGCCAACTGATCTAGAGGATGCAGAGGGCAGCTCTGCTCTAAAACCCAAAACAAAGCCCTGAATTTGTCCCATTACAACAGAGAAAGAGATCAAAGGCAATTTATTGTTCATGAAGAGAAAAATGCAGAAATACTGCTGTCTTAATGTCTCAGGGCTATGCAGAAGGCAGGTATTTTAACTTTTTTTTCTTTTCAAAGACATCTTTAGTCAGAATCACAGAACAGTTTTGAGTTTGAAGGGACCTTTAAAGGTCTGCCATGGGCAGGGACACCTCCCACTGCCCCAGGCTGCTCCAAGCCCCATCCAACCTGGCCTTGGGCACTGTCAGGGATCCAGGGGCAGCCACAGCTGCTCTGGGCACCCTGTGCCAGGGCCTGCCCACCCTCACAGGAAACTTTCTAACCTGAATCCACCCTCTTCTAGTTTAAAACCATTACCCCTTGTCCTGTTGCAACAGGCTCTGCTAAAAACTTCTCCTCTCCACTAAAGGGGTACTGACACTTTTTTCTATAGTACCCATATGTTAAGTTTAAAAATCACATGTAAAATCCAATTTTCCTAAAAGCTTAGTTAAGTCTATGTAAAGAGAAAGAATTACCTTTCCTTTGCTGTAGTCCCAAAGTTTCAGAGTGCTGGAAAACAAAAGAAAAACAAAGATTTTAGTTCTTGGGTGTTTGGTTGTTCTGTTTTTTTTCTATCTGAAAAGTTCCTAGCAGCTGAAAAATGTTTCTCCATACCAGACTTCCTAAAGTCTACATGGATCATTTTAGCCAGGCTTTGGAATGCAGGGTTAGTTAACTCCAAAATATCAATTTTACTGCTATGCCATTCATGTTCTCCTCCACAGAAAACACTATATATGAAGTCATGTATTATCATTTTTATGGCAGCCAAAAGGCAAAATAAAGCATCGTTTGATACTCTGATTTTCAAATCTGTGTGTTATTCTCTGTTTCTTTTTTTAATACTTACTTGTCCAAAGTTGCAGCTAATATGTATTTGCCATTTGGTGAGAACTTCACAAAAGACACAGGAGGGTTATCATCATCTACAGCAAAATTAAAAGCAGTGTTACAAAGTGCATGGCTGTGTTGTCTCACTGACAGAGGGTTGCTTTTGACATTCATTTGTTTTTAACAGTTTCACTGAAACACAGAAAATCTGAGAGAAAAACAGAGCCCAGGCAAGAAATATTTCTACTTACCAATCAGTGTTTTCAAGCACTGGCCTGATGCTGTATCCCAGATTCGACTGTTAAAACCACACAAAAATCAGTATTATTGGGTTTGAAGTTTTTTATTACAATTTTAACATCACAAATACAAGGGGGGGGGTTTCTTTGCAAACAAGTATTTTTAAAATGCAAAAGGTGCAAAGAGTGATGCAGACAAGAAATAACCACTTACCAGAGTCCATCATAGCTACTTGACACTATCAGGGATCCATCACGATTAAAATGCACCTGTAATATTATTATTAATACTAATTATTGAAACAAATAGCTTTACTAATGTTCACAAGGATCAAATGTTTAAGCTCCACTGCAAGTCCTTATTTTCCACTTCTGACATGGAACACATCAGCAGAATAAAACGTGTGGATAGGACCTGATTATTTTAAGGGCATGGAATAGAACCTCTTATGTAGCCACTCATATGTTTAGAAGTCAATTTTCTGGTATTTGTATGTAAATAATAATTCTCTAGAATTATTACTATTAAGACACATTTGTAAGTGTGAAATCTCTTTTACACATGGCAGAACAACCATGTTAGAACAGCCACAGTTCAACATATCTGAGGATCACATTTTTTTCGGTGTTCTTCATTTCAAAGACACTAAGAGTTGAACACCTTCTGGTTTTCCTGAATTCCAATGGATATTCCAAGCTCATTTCTCCTATGAAATGACTGAGATTTAAAACAAGAGTGTTCTGTGGAACAATCCTGCTCTGGATTTCAGTAAGGGCTTGGAACAACACAAAGCAAGAGAAATATAGGTTGTTCTCTGAGCATCAAGTGCCACAAATCTGTGTCCCAGAATGACACTCAGGCATGCCTGGCACACCTCTGCAGTATTCACATTTACAGCCAGGACCAAAATCCACACTGATCTTAGAGAAAACACCACTCATTTCATTCCCACTGGCAACAACCACAGCCCAGCCTGGATGCTGTGTAAGGGCTTGATAACAGAGCACAAACTCAGCCCACTACAGGGGCAGGAGAGGAGCTCTGCTAACAAAACAAGCATTTTTGTGTTCACTGATCAGGAGAGACTTACAGCTGAAACTGGGTCAGAGTGAGCAGGCAACGTCTTGAGGCACTTCCCCGTTTTCACATCCCATATCCTCACGCTTTCATCAAACTGGAGAGGGAGGAGAGGCACGAGGGGCTTTAGTCAAGCACCTGATGGAGCCATTCAGCTACAGCCTGGCTACAACATGAAATCTTACCCCAGCTGGGTCAGAAAGCCCAGGACACAACCACCAGTCTGGGAACACCTCCCTGAATTCCTTGTCTCCATGCAGGACACTGGGGATGGATTAAGGGCTATTCCCCAAGCAAACACAGCAGGGGCAATGCACGGCTCACCTGACTACAGGCTGTGTTTGTGAGGGAAAACAGAAATGAAATGGGCTGTGTGATTCATATTCTTTCATTAAAGATTGTTTTCAAACCATGATCTGACCCCATCTGCAGAGGGAGAGGTGATTAGAAGCCATCCTTTAGACAAGTCAGAATCCAGGTGATTAGAAACCTTAAGTTGTACTATAAATTCTGTAATCACTACTTATAAATTGTACTACATCAATCCTGCCTGCAGAAATCCTGTGCCATTCTAATCATAAATTAGTGTGCTCCACTAATCATAATAATCTGTTAAGAAAATAAAGCTGTAATTGTAACTATGATTTAATGCCATCATCATTCTGCCAAGGATCCCTAAAGAACCTGTCTGTCCCTTTAGTGACAAGTGACAGAGTGTGCAGTACTTGCTTCCCACAAAGGAAAAAAAAATTAAAAAACCACTCACTGAGCCAGAAACGATGAGGTTTGACTGAGGGTTGAAATTGCAGCAGAAAACGTAGTTACTGTGCCCTTTCAATGTCTTTAAGCACTTACCCTGAAATAAAATTCAGCAGAGTTAAATACACAGCACCACCCAGCACCATAAAAGCATCCAGAGAGACCACATTAAGGTTAATCACTGTGCAGCACAGAAAGAAACCATCTCTAACCCCAGATTTAGATGGGCAGAGAGCCAGCTGCAACAAAACAGGAAAGAAAAAAAACCAATATAAAACAATCATAATGATTGCAGAAGAGGTGCAAACTCTGGGCAGCGCAGGAGGATCCAAACCATTTAATATTCCTAATCAAAAGTCAACCAAATCATCCAGTTCTCTCTGTCATAAGAGAATGGGGGGAAAAAAAGCAGAAATAAGTGTTGCTGCGATAAGAAGCTACAAGAAGGTTTCATCTGAGAGGCTTTCTGCTGTGGTTCTATCTCCATCATCAGGCTTTAGTGCTCTCTCAGAGCATAACAGGCTCCTCGTGGGACCCACAAGCATCCCACTCTTTCCAAGAGCAGACAGCACAATTCATTCACCCTCACAGCCCATTCACCAGCTTGTTATAAGCAGGAACACAAGTGAAGAAGCCAGTGTTGGAGAAAAATGAAGGTAAATAAATAAAAACTCCTGCCCTTACCGAGCTTACATCCCATATTTTGAGAGTTTTGTCATCGGAGGCAGAGACAAGGAGGTTGGAATCCGATGACCAAGCAACATCAGAGATCCCCTAAAACAAAGGAAAACAATTCTCTTCTCAGCTCTGTTTGTTCAGCCACACAGAAAAGTGGAAAACACAGACTGCAGATTACATTCCCAGCTGAAGCTTGAATGAAAACTCAACACTGAGAGTCAGGAATTCAGTGATTTTGCTGGGTTAAGAACTCCTCCAGCACAAGTTAATTTTAAGCTGAGACATATTCTGAGAACATCAGTAGCTCGTTCACACAGTTCTTACTGTAGCCACCAAAATCCTTTGTTGGAATTCTTAAATAGAATGCTCATAAATTAATCTAAGTGGCTTTTCCTCATGACAAATGGCTGCTCTTTACAGTCCAAGTCTCCAAAGGCTGGAGAAGATTCCAGTGGTTTTTCTTTTGATAAATGTTCATTTTTGCCCATGAAACTTCAGCATGTAAAAAACTTTAAAAAAGGAAAACCAAATGGCTTGGGAGTTTTGTGTTTTCTTTAGAACTTTGCAGAATGAGTAAGTGTTGTGTTTATGTAAGCAAACCCACAAGAAAAAAAATCAATCTCCTTAAAAGGCAAGTGTTTTGTTCCTTATACAAAGGAAAGATGGAACAGGACACAGTGTTACAATTCACAGGGCTTTTCACCCAGGAATGCTCTGCCCTGTGTCTGAGGTGGGTTCTCCTGAAATTCAGGGACACAAGAAGCTGGCTGGGCACTGGGAATGCAGCTGTTCCATGAGCAGCCTGCACTCCACCCATATTCCCAGCCTGCAATTTTACTCCAGCAATTCCAGGACTATACAAACAAAAATCTACAAAATAACACTGAAGAACGAATCTTCTACACAGGTAGAACTAACCAAGAATGGAAACTTGTGAATGAGGAAAAGAAAGCAAAATTCTTCCCAGGTAAATTCCCACAGTGAGGTGGGTAAATTCCCACCTCATACTTACCAGCTTATGACCAGATATTGTTTTTTCAAACTTCCCATCGTACGCTCCCCAAATTTTAATGAGTTTGTCAGCAGCTGGAAAAGAATGTGCCAGTTCAGAGGTTAATTAACAGCACCGCCAGAGCTGTCCCTTCCAGGTGAAAGGAAACAAGTTAACTGTGTGTCTGGGCAGCTCTCCCTCCCCAGGCAGACCTCAGGGAAGAAGGTGATACTGAATTGGTGAAGAACAGCTTCCTACACAGCACTCTGCAGCAGCTGAGGTTACATAAGCTGCCTGGAATGCAGAGAGACTCCAGCAGCTTTAGTTTCTCT
This sequence comes from Nicator chloris, assembly GCA_013400495.1. Taxonomy (NCBI): domain Eukaryota; kingdom Metazoa; phylum Chordata; class Aves; order Passeriformes; family Pycnonotidae; genus Nicator; species Nicator chloris. Next base: position 501,694 of record WAAE01016503.1, on the reverse strand, counting down.
CTTGACAACTTGGGTTTCTACTTTTGTTTTAGATTGCGAATGGTAAAAGGAGTGCTGGTCAACAGGAATGCTTGAAAGGCTCTTGCCCCAAAAAGAACAATAATTACACCACAAGCTGGACTGAATGGATGCCTGCAGAAACCCAAACATATTATCCATGGTAACTTGCAAAACAAGCCAGAGAAAAAGTTGCTATTTGCCAGATATAGAGTTTGGAAAACATGTTCAGGGGAGAGGGGAGGGAGACTCTGATGGGGACACTGTAAGAATGATTTATAGGGGACAGTGCACTGGTTTTATTGAGGCTGTTGGCAGTTAAGTCAAAGCCCCAAGCCATTCCCATGTCTGGAAAATGTTCCAGTGACCCTCACTGTCATATTCAACATTTCCAGCTGCCTTTTCCTTAGACATGGATCCTCTCTGGATCACTGACAGTCACAGAAGCACATTTTCAAGGCAAAGCTGAACACCAAAGAAACTCTTATGAAATACCAAAGCTGACAGAAAGGGGACTTGTTCTGTCACTTAAGAGAGCAAGCAGTGAAACACTATTTATAACAACCTTCTGCACTTCAATGGGGCAATCAAAGCCTCTGACTGCCAGCTACTACAGGCACACAGGACAGAGCATGTGCATCCAACTCTGCACCTCAGCAGCACCTTCCTTATTTCCCACAGGGAAGTTTTGCCTGCAGATACTGTGCACAAAGTTCAATTTAAAAGCTTAAGCTTCTAGTGATACAGAAAAGCACAAGAGTTTCCTCTGCACAGGAAAGAATCCTGTGTTGGTTCTTGCCCATTTGCTCAGTAAGGAAAGCTGAACAGGTGAGGGCACTCCTGGCAATGCAAAGACCCAGTGCTCAAATAACAGAACTTAAATTATCTCCAAGAGTGACAGCTTTGGTAGCACTCTTTTAAGAAAAAACATGACATGACATCCCTCCTCTCCCTGATGGAGACTGCAGGCAGGCCCCTTCTTCAAGGCCCTCACTTGTGTTTGAAATGAGATAAAAGCAAGCAGTACTTACAGGAGCTGGCAAGCCACTCTCCATTAGGACTAAACTTGACTGATGATACTGCCTTTGTGTGTCCTGCTAATGTGAACTTGAGAGCATAGTTTGGCTTTACTGGGGCAGGCTGTAAGAAAAACATGTATGAATGAGTTAAATTCCCAATTCAGTGTCTCAGTGGGCAGCTCTGATCAGCACAGACAAATGGACCACTTGGATGTTCACCACAACAGAGATTCCAGCATTTACATCACATTCACATTCCCATTCCCCTCCAAATTCAAAAAACAACCAAACAAACCAAATACCCTTTCAGTCTGGGGCCAAACTGTTTTAAGCACAACCCCAAGTCACCCCTGAGGTGAATTCCATCCAAACCAGTAATCAACAGGTGAGAATAAACCAACAGACCAACCACAAAGTGCCTGGTACTTCCAAGTAACACTTCTGATATTGATCTGTGCACTGCTTTCAAGTGTTTGCATTTTCACCCTGATCATGAATTAAACCACAGGCCAATTCCTCCATGCCCCTAAAATCCCACTTTTACCCTCTGAAAAGGCTTTATGGTTAGACAATAACACCTCCTTTGAGCATCTCCAGGCTTCAAAGAGCCTGAAAAACTGTTTCTCCACTCTACAACTAGAGATTCACCAATTCTCCAGCCACCTCCAGGCATTCCAGGATTACGAACAAACAGCCTTTGTCATGATCAAAATGACAAGAAGGATTTCACTAGTGAGAACTTCCCCAAAACCAAATAAAGAACACTTAGCACTCCAGTAGAGCTGCACTCCATCCACTTTTCCCATAAAATCCTCATCACAAGACAACAACAGAAGCAGCCACATGGAAAAGATCTTAATTTACGGAATTCAAATCCCTGATTCTGGTCTGGCTGCTGAGTGCTCAGGTAGTTCCAGGTGTTTTTACAGGGATATTTTTTGGGGCCCCACACACACCTTGCTCTGATTGGTCGAGGAGGAAGGAGTAGATTGTGTTTTGGTGGATTCTGCATCTGGCTTCTTTTCTTCTGTTGCCATGGTTCTGGAGCTGGCAAATGAGACTTATGGGTGCTTGAAGGGGAGAACGAATGTGCTGCTTCAAAAGGCAGCTCTTGCCACCAAGAGGAGAACCACGCCGAAAGGAAAACCTGGAAGAAAAGCAAAACATTCTCATTAGCTGTCAAAAAGATTCTCAGCATGCACAACAGTGAGATTAGTCAAAGTGCAGGTTGCCAGAAACCAGCATGAAAACCCCTATTTATTATCTGTTGAGCAGCACAGCAGTATTTTAGACCCACTTATGTGCAAGACCAAGAACTCAAACCATGGCCTTTGATCACTCCTTGGAAAGCTTTTTCCAAACAGAAGTACAGCACAAGAGCTTTGAGGTGTGGCAGGGTTTTCATATCGCAGACCCCAAAACACTTGTAACAAATACTTCGTACAGGGTAAATACACTCATTTGTATGGAAGATGGAAGGAACAGTCCAAGGCCTTTCTATTTTAATTTATTAAAGCAGAGAATATGAGATGATAAGGAACACAAAACATAACTGGCACTTGCAAAGCTTAAGACATGACTAGATTCCTTTCACCTCAGAATGCGAGTATTTTGGTGTCACATTTCCCTGCTGAAAGGTCTGAGCATCCCCTTCTCCACCCGAGACTTCCCCCTGACTGGCAGCAGCCTTGGATCAGCCTCTCCAAACTCGCTTTCTGTAACAAGACCTGATGGAGTGCAGTGCCAGGATTCTGTAATCGGGGCTGATGCTGCAGAGGGAACAAATCTCCACTGCAGCTCAGCCACATTTCAGCTCAGGAACAGAATCACCCCCAGCTTACACTGCCAGGATTTGCCTTCTAAGTGTATTTGCAACATCGCAGCCGCTTTTGCTGGTGGCAGCACATTTGGGAAAGAGAGCGTTTGCTCTCAGGATCCACTGGCATTCCAAGCATCTCCTTCCCGAGAGGGTGCAGAGCAGGGCGCTACCAGTTGCCTGCCGGCTGTGCTCGGTGTG
>WAAE01016503.1:352205-498141 GCA_013400495.1 Nicator chloris | reverse complement strand
ATCCCAGAATGGGCCAGGCTGGAAGGGAGCACAGCGGCTCATCTGCCCCAGCAGGGTCATCCCAGAGCACATGGCACAGGACTGCATCCTGACTATCTCCAGTCAGGGACACTCCCCGGGCAATCCGGGGGCCACAATAAGAAATTAAACTTTCCCAACGCAGATCCCCATTCCTTTGCATCTGGAACTCATCTGGGAACTCGGGCGAGCACGCACCGCGCTGCCAAACCACCGCAGCATCGCTCCCCGGGCCCGGGGAGGAGCTCCGTGCCCGGGGGGGCTCCCAGCGCATCCCCCGCCGCCACGCACGCGGTACCGATAACACCCCAGCCCCGAACGGCCCTCCCCTCGCTCCGGAATGTGCGGAGAGCTGGGGGCAGCTCCCCGTGGAGAGGCCGGATTTGGGGAGGGGNAGGGGGACGGGGAAAGGGGGGCGGCCGCCGCCCTCCTCCGCGGCGAGGGAGGAGCGCGGCCGCGGGAGGGGAGGGGGGGACGCGGCGGCGGCGGGTCCGGGTCCGCCAGGCGGGGAATGCGGGACGGCGCTTGCGCGGAGCGGGCCGGAGGCCGCACAATGCCGCTCTCTCCCGGGAGCGCTACGGCGCGGCCCGAGAGCCAAAAGAGCGGCGCGAGTGCGCGCACGGGCGGAGCCAATCCCTGTGGCGTCGTGCCCGCCCCTTCCCTCCCGTCCTTCTTTTCCCTCCTTTCTCTCATTTCCCTGCTTGCTCTCCTTCCCTCGCAGCGCCCGCTGCCGTTCCCCGCTCGCTGTGGGGAGCGCCCTGCCCGTGCGGCCCGCGGGCCGCATCCATGGCGGTGTGACGTTCCCGTGTGGGGAGCGGGCTCGTACAGACCGGGATCGGGTGGCCACGGCGCTGCTCCCGTCGCTCGGGGGCCGTTGAGCCCGGCTGGAGGGGGTTAGGTGTCGTTGGGGTGCGTCCGCAGCCGGCCCCCGTCGGATGCACACCGACAAAAGCGGCTGTGAGAAGGGCAGGCCAATTCACGCGGCAGTAATGTCTATAATAATGTCTATATAATGTGTATAATATCCATAAGAATGTCTGTAAGGTGGGGGTCGGGCTCTTCTCCCAGCTAGGTAGTGACAGGGCATGAGGAGTCATCCTCAAGCTGCGCCAGGGGAGGTTCAAGGTTGGACGTAGGGGGAATTTCTTGATGGAAAGTGGTGTTAAACGTTGGATCAAGGGGAAACAAACATTGGAGCTGCCCAGGGAGGTGGCGGAGTCCCCATCCCCGGGGGTATTCAAGGAGTGACTGGATGTGGGGCTCAGCTCCATGATTTAATTGACAAAGTGATGATCAATCAAAGGTTGGACTCGATGATCCCAGAGGTCTTTTCCAACCTAAGTGCTTCTGTGGATCTCTAAGGCTGATGTTTGAGCCATTTAACACCGTAATCCTCTCCTGGGTGAGAGGGTATCTGAGGCAAGGTGGTTTTCTCAGCGTGTTGTCACACAAAAAGCCTTGGCTCAGAAAAGTGTTTAATTCATGAGGGCCAAACAGCCCAGTTACAGTTAAACATGTGTTTAAGCACTTTTCTGGAGAGCAGTGGGTTATTTCTGAACCCACACGTTGCAGTCTGCTTTCAGTTAAGAGGGAAGAAAAGGAGACGTGTGTCATTTACTGGCCCTTTAATACAGGAAGATACTTCACTTCCAAAAATTCTAGTGGCAGTTGAGAAAGGAAAAGATGAAAAAAAACCTATGGTATAGTGAAGCCAAGGCCCTTCTCCTCCAGCCTGGAATCCTCCTCCAGCAGAAATCTGGAGAATTAGCCCTGCCCTCTAATTCAGGGAGGTAAAACACAGAAGAGCTGCACACTCACCAGAACAATATTAGGAAACAAATCCAGTTAAATCCCTGGTGCTGATTCTTCCAGATGGTTTTGGCTTAATGTTTTCAGTCTTTTAAACAATGAATATGAAATAAAATGGGAGAGTAGAAATCAGCGGTATAATGCTATTTACAGAACTTTCTCATGGAAGGATGTTTTTTGTTTCTTTCATGTTGGACATGAGTTCATATTTTGCCTCTCAGTGTCTGCTTTGGGAATTTTTGCCTGATATTTTTCTATATATGTAGAAAATACATATACATATATTTATATATGTGTAGAAAATACATATATGTGCATATATAAGAAACCTTATCTCCTCTGAATGGTACCTCTCTGGAACCTGAAAAATGTAGCCTTGGCTACAAATTAAGTGTAATCCTAAACAACCCCTTAGTCTCTAAGTGTCCTAGATGTTTTTTTTAAACTAGTTGAAAGTATGATAAACTCTATTTGGCGAAGTACCTGATTCCATGCCAGGCTGGGTTTTTGATAGCATGGAGCTTTCAGAAACAGCACAAGCAGGGGCATTTCTTTGGGACTGCAGAATATCCCCAGGGCTCTGCAAAGACAAAAATTTGGATTAAATTTCACTTGATGGTTATGAATCATCTGTGAGGGTCTTTCTTGCTCCCCTGGCCAGGCTTCCGCAGCTGGGATCAGCAGGATGTCACATCTGTCCAAACTCTGGAAAAGCGTGGGGCTTGGCAGGCTTCTTCCTCATCAAATCTTTCTTTCCCTTTGCTTCCAAACAGCCTGAACTTGGGGACGTGCCAAGTGCACTGGAAAAGACACCTGCCTGAGGTGTTTGTGGGAGAGCAGCTTCCCATGGTGATGAAAGGGAAAGCGAAATGGCTCAGATTGGAAGGAAGTGGCTGCTCCCAGTGTCACTGGGGTGCCTTTGGGTGCCTTTTAGGGTGTCAGGAGCTGAGGCTGTGGCTCCTGCTGTGACCAACGTATGTGATTTTGTCCCAGGTTGCACCGAGAGCAGAGCTAAGTGCTGCAGAGCTGACCCAAAGGACCTTATTGTTTGTGGAAAAGCTCCCAGGAACTTCACTACAGCCTGGACCTGCTCTTTAGACCTGCCTGCTGCAAACCAGCTCGTGCTTACGTTTGTAGTGGTGAGTAATCAGACAGGGAGCTTACAAGCTGTGTGAGCCCATGTTTATGTTTTGGCACAATTAGCCATCTCAGCTCGCTTTTTTATTTGCTTGGGCCCCTCAGCAGACAGAGGAAGTGCAGAACAGACTCACTGTGTGTTACACTCTGCTGCAGAAACGGGGAGGAAGAACTCAGGAGAGACCTGCTGCATCTTTCAGGCTTCTAAAGAGCAGCTGATCCCTGACACAGAGCTGTTTCTGGGTGGTTCCTAACATGCTGCTCTGTTTTATTTTTTTTTTCCCCCTAAATCCCAGATACATCACATTCATATGTTTCTTCTGGGATTTAAAAACAAACACTGAACCTCTTCCAGGATGATGTTTCTACCTCCCCCACTACATTCTGAGCCTTGCTTGCATCATTGCCAACATTTGTTCATTTAAAGCTTAGGAAATCTTAGCCCAGTGGAGAGCAGGTAGGATTGGAATCATCCTTCCCAGAGAGGGATGTGTACAACCACTTAGTCCAGGCACGAGGGGCCTTTAGGAGTTGAAGATCTCCTTTCAATGTAAGATCATTGAACACTGCATGTATCAAACCCTTGTTAGTAAAGACCTGGTAAGAAACAGGATTTTGAAGAGCAGGTCGGACTTCCCACAGGGTTGGAGTCCAGCAATGTGCTATAAGGCATCATTCAGCACAAATTCCCCCCAATGCCAGCCCCAGCCAAGTTAATGCATAGAGGCTGCTGATTTGAGAGCCTCAGCCTGAGTCACACACGCTCTGACTGCCAGACGTGATGACAGCCTGCCTCTCCCAGCCACTTCAACTGGAGCAGCAGGTTCTCAGCACTTGTGTGAATCAGGAGCTTTGTTCTTTGGCTGCAGCCACAGTGAGCGGACAGTTCAATACAATTCGCTCACACCCCTGAAATAGTTTTCCTGAAATCTATTTATTACTCATTGTCATTTACAGATCAAGATGTTTGAAGGTGTTACTGTTTGGTTGGAGGATCTCTGTGCCATTCTCTCCAGTCTTTGTGAGGGGGCAGGAGGAAAAGTAAGGAAACATGGAGGAATCCTTTAGGGCTTTGGCCAGCTGAAGTCTGGCATGTCCCAGTGTCTGTTGGTTTCAACTGCCAGCTCAGTAGCACACACTATTCACAGCCTTGCAGGTGCTGGGTCTCCACATCACACTGAATGTCCAACAAAACCATTCAGATGCAGGTAATTTCCAAACGAACTTTCTAAACTATGGCCAAAGATATGTTGCCATGTTGGCTGGGCAGTTTCATTTCCATTCCCAAATTCTGTGGTCATGTCCTTTTCTTCTTTCTCACAACAGTTTGGGCCTTTGCTTTGCCTCTTTCCATGCACATAAATCTCAGCCCAATGTATCCCAGTCTCCAGCTCCTTCAAATAAAGCTTTTTGCTCCCTCCTGGTAAGACACATCATAGAAGATTTTGTGAGCTCTTCATGCTCTTCTTGTCCATTGCAGTGGAAGCACTTCATCTCTGCTTCACTGGTTTGAGAACTTCCAACCCGGAAGAACTTTATTTAAATCTACTCTGGACCCTCCACTGGATATCGGCTGACTCCAGACCATCATTCAGATCACTGTCAAAACTGCTCTATACAGATGAACACAAGATCCTTTAGGTCTTGGATCCTTGGGTCTTGGCAGATTGACAGGAAGACAGATTCTTTCTTGTCTTCCCTTCAAACAGCACAGTGCTGTGCCTTTGAGGGCTTGTAGACATCCTGGCTCCTGGCTTCCCAGTCTGGGGGCTCTGCTCACCCTGTTCCAGATGAAGAGGGAACACTGAAGATCCAAAAGCCCTGCAGGCACTGACATTCCTGGGAGTGAGGAGCCAGAGTGGCCTCACCAACTGGTGTGTCCAGGCTCTCAGAACTACAAAGAATGAGTCAGAAGAGCTGAGTCCCAACTCTGTCTCTGCCCATGATTCTCTGCATCATCATATTCCCTCTCAGTTTCCTCAGCTGAAAACCAGGAGTCATAATATTTCCTTACCTACAAAAGCTGTTAGGAGGATTATTGCATTGTTGTGAATTCCACAGATGAAAGGTACTACAGAAGAACAAACTGCAATTATTGTTTCAAACCTCTGCCCTAATCCTGTCATCCTTAACTTACTGAATAACACTTACTCAATCGAGGAAATCCTGCCACTACACTGAAGATGATCATTGGAAAAGATGACTCTCTGTTGTAATAAGAGCATTTATCCCCTTGTGTTCAACACCCTTCTGTCTGACACCAGAGTGATCTGAGTCATATAATCTCCCCTTGCAGTGAGGAGCTGTGGTTTTGATGGTGGAACAGGCATAAGGGAAAATCAGAAGCTTGCAGGAAGAACTATTGCAAAGATCAGGAAAATTGGTGTTCCCAGAAGTCCCTGATTCCTGCTAAATATTGTTGGGTGCAGTCACACAAGGCAGAGTGTGGCCCATCCTCCCAAAACTGATCCTTTTCTGCTTCCATCCCCTTTTCTGCTTCCATTCCTTCTTGGTTTCAAACCACTCAACACTCCACAAGCAGAGAGGCAAAAAGTGCCAGTGTTTAACAGCCCTGAAAACCACTCTGGTTTTGCACAAAGAACATTTTTCTTGTTGAAGCCTGTGCACAAAGCTGCTGAGAAGGATGTAGGTACCACTGGGCATTACAGGTTAAAAGTACTGCAACAGCCAGGAATAAATACATGGCAGGTGTTCATTAACAAGGCACTAATTGGGTAACTGGAGGTGCCGCATAGAAGACCACAGGGGCCAATTGAGAAGCTTTAGGTGAATCTAGGATGCTCCTCTGAGCTTGGGGAGCAGGAGGAAGTAAAGAGCTGCTGCTGTAGGTTTGTATTTTATGGAAAAGCTGGTGTTAAGGTGTCTCAGAAGCAGCCCCTTACATCTTGTGTATGAAACTGTGTGACAAAATGAGTTCAGAATTTAATTTAAAGATTATGACTCTCTTTTCCTTGGTTGAAGTGCTTTTACTTTGGCTTTGGTAATTTGAGCTTAAATTGTTCTGATTTGATTTCACTGTACCTCCTAAGGGGCTTATTCAAACTGAGTCAGCCTGTGCCTGTTTGGCTAAACCATTATCTAAACTCACTGCCTTGCATAAAGAAGGCTTTAGGGATCCCAAAATATGTTTGCTTTCCTAATCCCTTGGAGGGTGCAGTGGGGTTCTTCAAGCATAAGTCTGCAGACCTACAGGTAGGTGTGTGAGTGACTGCTGTGTTCCAGGTTGAAAGCTGATAGTGGCGAAATCTCTGGGGACAGTTTCCCACGTGAATTGTTTTGCCTGCTGCATAATGAACATGAGAATTTGGGATGAAACTCTCTTACACCCACCCTGGGTGAGATAAGGCAGGATAAGGTGTAATTGGAGACTCCTTTTGGGTTGCAGTTTTGATGCACCCTTCATCATTGTACTCCTGACAGTGGATTTGTAGAGAAGATCAAACTCCAGTGTTGAACTTGTGCACGTTCAGTGTGAGGTGAGTGCTCTGCTAGCTTGGAGAGTTTTATGCTCTCACAGAGTTTCTGCTCTCTGGCTTCTCTTGTCACTGCCTTTCTGCCTGCACTCTCCAATTTCTGTCCTCTGCTGTTGTGCTGTGTGTCTGTTGCTGGGGTTGCTGAACACTTTGCATTGGGAGACCCCTGTTTGGTTCCTTGTGGCTCTGCCAAGTCTTACATTGCAGCCAACACTTCTTTTGTTGCAGGGATTTGCCTTAAACTAAAATATAAATACTTTTAAAGCCCAAGCTTTCAGATTATGATTTAGCTGAAAAGGAGTCTTTAGAGTGCATGGAGTCGACTTCTCCAAGTGCTCATAATGAATACTCAGCCCATTTCTCCCTGCCCCCTCCCTTGGAAAGCTTCAGCTGCCAACTTTTCCCAGCCCCCATGCCTAGAGCTGCAGCAGTTTTCATTTAGGGGCTCTTTGGTCATGCTCATGATTTGGTGTCTGTGTATGTTTTAGGGCATTCAGGAATTCCTGCTCCAGTTATCCATGTGAATCAGGTACATCCTGGAGCAGGACAGTGCAGTCAGAAGAACTGCTCTGGTTCCCTTCAGCTCTCAAATGCTTTGAGACACTTGTGGTCTTTTAGATTGCCTTGAAAATGGGCTTAGAGCAGAACAATGGCAAAAAGTGCTCAAAATCCAGTCCTTCCTCCTCCTCCCAATATCTGGACTTCAGGACACTTGTGGGCAGGGCAGAATTCAGGTGGTGTTTCAAAGGGATTGCCTCTCTTTTTGGCAATCAGGTTTGTGAGTGCTACAGTGAAGTGTGATGGTTCTCCTTAAGAATTTCTAGTTTACTTTTTTTCTTACTGCTTGCATGCTTTGTGCTCCTGCAGAGACCATGTGCTCTGGATGTGGAAAGTGGGGAGGTGATTTTGGGGTACCTGATGGTCAAGTCAAAAAGGTCAGCTGGCAGGAGGGAAGCCCAAGTCTCACACACTCACCCAGAGTGGGGTTTGGGTGTTGATGCAGATACACTAAATGCTGCCTTAGTAAATGTCTCTAAGAGTGGTAGGGTTGTGAGCAAGTTTCTGGTTCCTGAATTTGCACTAGCCTTGAAGCTGAGTGCCAAAAAGCCTTTTTTGGGGGGAGTTTGGCTAAGGCATGTGCACACTTTTGGTTCCATCCTGAGGCAGCTGCAAGCATAGCTAAATGGAGTTCTCTTAAGCCTGTACAATCTTTGTGATTATATCATACCTCTGGAGAAATTTCAGTCTCATTGCTCGTGTTTTTCTAAAGCTAATCTTCTGGAAATAAGGTCTTTTAGTAAAACTACCTTCACCTTATGGTTACAATAAACTGACTTATTAATTGGCATCAGCATGTGGCTGTCTGAACCAGCAGCGTGGCAGCCTCTGCTGGCACACATCTCCACAGAGAAATCCACTCACTCTGCCTTATTCCATATTGGCACTCAAATGTTCCCCTCATTTACTTTCCAATAGTTCTATTATGCTGGTTTTTTTCTGCAGCAATTCAGTCATATTTTGGCTTATAACAATTTTTTTGTTTTAACTTCTGTTTGCAGTTGTGGATTTGCTTTAGGACATGGGCTGTGTGGGTCTGTTACTTGGAAGGGTTTTTAACAGTGCTGATGTTTGTTGATGCTTTTATGGTGGTGTGCTGGTAAAATTCGCATTGTTTTTATTGTATACATTAGATTGATTTCTGTTGTTTTCAACAGTTGACAATGTTATGAAATGCACCAACCAGTGCAAACTACATCGGGCTGTGGGTTTTCTTGACGGATTTTTTTTGGCCACTCACTACTCCAACGTGCATCGGCGGCGGGCTATTTTTATTGCAGCTCGTATTAGTTGTTGCGTAATAAATGCGAGAGCGCATTACCCAATGCAAACCGCGATTAAAAAAAAAAAAAAACAAAAACAAAAAAACACCCAACAAAACCAGAAAACCCCCACACACTAAAAAGGGGGCGAGAGCAGTTGTGATTTCCAGCTCGGCCTCCCGCAGCACGCGTGGGTCCCACGCGCGTTTCCAGGCGCACTTTTCAGGCTCTGCGCGTACCTCGGCAGGCGCGACGCGGGCGGACGGGGGAAGCCGGGATTTTCCCCGGCCATGTCTGTCCGGGGGCCACCCGCCCGCCGCCACCTCCGCGCGGCTCCGTGTCGCGGCTCCCCCGCCCCGAGCCCCGCCGGGCTCTTCCCCCGCCGGGGACATCGCGTTGGGCGACCCCGCCGCCCGCTGACCGGGGCATCACCCCTGCCGTTGCCGTCCCCTGCCCGCCGCTCCGGGGAGGGCGCGGGGGGCCGGGGGGGACCCGCCGGCTTCTGGGACTTGTAGTGCGGGGTGTGGCCGCCGCGTCTCGCCCGGCCCGGCCCGGGACTACGATGCCCACATGGCCTTGCGCCCCGGCGCATGAGCGCTCGGGCGCTGTAGCGCATCTATTATACTGCCTTGCCGAGGATAAAAAGAAGAGCAACTGGAGGGACTGTAAGGCAAACGTTGCTGGAGCTGCCGGGGCAAAGTAATCTATTTAATCTTTCCCTTTATTTGTTAGATGCTTGGGTGTGCATTGCTAGCACTGGGCCATGGTTTCTGGAGGGAGGGGGGCCGGGGAAGAAGGGGGAGGAAAGCAAAACCCACTTGGGAAAGGCCAATGCTGATTTTTTTTTTTTTTTTTCCCCTCCTCTCTTCCTCTGCTCCTTCTTGTTGCGAGAGCCCCGCGTCGCTCCCCGCGGCCCCGCAGCCTTTGTGCGCCGCCACAATTGTAACAAAGCGCGGCGGGGCTGGCTGCAGCCTGGCCATTGATTTCCTCCCGGCCCCGCCGCTCCTGCCCACCCTTTTCTTCTTCTGCCGCTTCTTCTCCATCTTCTGCTCCCCCTCCCCTTCTCGCCGAGCGCCCGAAGACGCCCCGGCCGGGTGCAGCCGCGGCCCCGCCGAGCCCCGCGCCCCAACGCAGGACGGGCTTTCTTTCTCTTCTCTCCCTTTTTTTTTTTTTTTTTCGGTTTTTCTTCTTCTTCCCCCTTCTCTCGCTCGCTTTCCCTCGCTCGCTCTCTCTGCCCGCCATCTTTTGAAGGGGAAAATTAGGGGCGAGGAAAAGGAGGGCTGCAGGCGCTCTTGAAAACAAGGAAAAAAGAAAGAGGAAAAAAAAAGAGGGAGGGAAGGGGGGGGGGGGGAAAGAAGAAAATTGAAAAAATAGCGCGGAGAAAGAGGGAGGGGGACTAGACAGCCTCCTGCCCCCGGTGCGCGGGTCTCCGGCTCCGCGTTTGTCGCGGCCGCGCTCGGGCGCGGAGCGGAGCCCGGCGGCGGCCCCAGCCCTGGGCCAGCGCCCGCCTGCTCCGGCCATTTCCCCGGCCCCGCCGCTGGCTTGGGAGCTGGAAAAGGTCTGAGCAGGCAGCGGATGATGGGCTGGAAAGTGCGCGTTTCGCGTGCTGTCCGTGTCCGCATGCATTTATTTGTGTTTGTGTGTGTGTGTACCCAGCTGCTCCGCTCGTGTAAATATCCGGTGTTTACCAAACTTTTGCAAATAAATGGAAACCCAAGGGTTCGCTGCCTAAACTTGATATGCTTTCTAGGTGTAAAAAGAAACGCAGTTCGGAGATTTATATATAGAAATGTCACGCTATAAATAATGCTACCGATAATAAAATGTAAAACTTCAAAACTCAGCCGTCCTTCTCCTCCGTTTATACTTCTTGTTTGGGTTTGGCACCTCCCTGGGCGCTGGGGGATAGAGCATTATTTGTAGCCTGCTTGGTTTCACTTTCAAACAAAGCTGTAGTGTTCAGGTCGCGGGTCTGTTTGTGCCTATACGTGGTTGGGTCTCGCAGGGTGTTAATTCAGAACGTGTTTTCCTCCACAACTGACTTTTGACAACGTGCAGAATGCGTTCTGTCAGGTTCGGGATAAATGTTCTGTGACAGTCCCAGAGTGTGGATGTTCCTTTCTGTTGATTTCTTCAGGAGCCAAAAGTTACTAAAATAAACTTGTTTGGATGAGCAAATGTGATGGCTTCACTAATATTGCAAACTTTCATATGTAGGTTTAGGGGGTTTTTTTGTGGGTTTGTTTGTTTTGTTTGTTTTGTTTTTTGTTTTATTTTTTTCCCCACATCTTAAGTTCCCTGACACTGGTAAATAATAACAGGTTAGGAGCTGACATAATTAGCAAAGCACCCCTGCTGTTCCTTGCTGGGAATAGAGAAGCACGTTTTTAATATGCTTGTTAATATTTTTAATGTGTACGGTGTGAGTGTGCTGGGGGGTGTGTCTATATGAAACTGGAAGTTTAGTTTTAAAGCTGAAACTGTTGTCTTTAATTCACACAGTGCTAAGCCAAGGTATTAGAGGGGACTTGGTGACTACCATATGTGCTGCAGGATCTGGGTGACAAGTGCAGATTAAATATGCATCGATCAAAACAAACGAGAAGTCCCCAAAGCAGTTTGGTTGCTTTACAGGCAGAAAAAGCCATGATCTGTATTGCTTACAACTGCTTAACTGAGTGTTCTGTGAATGCAGGTCCTGCCTCCTGATCTGCAGATCACAGCACTGGCAGACTGCTGGGTGTCTTTTTTTTTTAGCACAGAAGTTTGGGGAGTTTTTAATAATACCCTGGGAGGCTCCTGCTGAAACAGAGTAACTCCAGACCTCAAAGCCTTCCTTTTTGAAAAGAAGAAATGCTAAGATTGTGTATTTCTTTCTCTTTAGTCTGCTCTGGATAAAAATACTCACTCATGCTTATTTAGTGTTTTGAGACAATGTTTAATAAAAGGGTTGGGCAGGGGGTAACAGTCTTATACAATGTTCAGCATAAGCTTGATTGCAATATTGTCTCTTCAGTGCTGAGACAGTAGCTATTGCAGTGAAAGGCTTTTTAGTTGTAGTGACCTATGCATGCAGAGTTTAAATTAAGAAAGAATGCACATGCAATGTGAAGTGTCTGAGGGTTGTTTTCAAAGCTGACTCTGGAATGTTAGTTCTGTTATCTTCAAGTAAAAACTAGGCTTCTGGAAATAAAACTGGTGTCATTTAAGCACCAAAGTGCTTACAAAAACTTTAGTTCTTGTCATTTAAAAAGTATTTAGAGGAAAAGCATATTGAAGTCTGAGTTCCAGCTCAAGTAAACGTGCTGGGCAGCCTTGCCCTTCTCTATCTGTCTTTAAAGAAGGCTGATTTTGTTATTAGTCAATGTCTGCAAATGCAAGTGTTTTGTGGGCTTCGTAGCTGCTTATGGCTTTGCACTGCTGTGTACAATGACTACAGTCACAGTTCTTAATAATCTTGCAGAAGGCCTCTTTGCTGAGTTAAGAACTAAGTCTAATGGAGCTGTTTGGTCTCCTCACACCTCACTTGCAGGCCAGGGGTCCAGCCTGCCTGACCTGGGGATCTCTCCCTGTGAGGCTGAAGACAGCGCTGGGCTGGGGCTTCCCAGAGTTTTCCCAGGCACGTCTTGGTGCATGTTCTGAATGATGCTGTTTAATATTTGCCATTTCCCTTCGAGGGGGGCACTTGTGCAGTGGGGTGTGGGTTTCTAGCCAAGCCCTGCTGCACTCCTAGAATCTCACTGCTCCTCTGGGGAGTAATCTGGGAGCCTGATCGCTCTTGTTGACAGCACAAACAACTCGGGAGTCAAATCCCTCTTCTCGGCAGCAGCTGAGTGATGTACTGAGGTCTCATGTTTCAAAGGCTTAATTACTTTTACAAAATATATTACTCTGTCTACTTTGGTAAGCTATCAGGTGCTTTCAGCACAGGCAGAACTACACTTTGCTAAATAAATGAACAAAGAGTGTTTTGCATCTCCGTGTTGCCGATTGTTTCTCTTTAATCCTGGTTGCTCCTTCTTCGCTAATTTGCAAAATTCATTAATCCTCAGTGGGTTTCCCAGTCATTACCATAAGCCATATGTTTTGTTTTGTTGTACGTGGTGTTGTGTTTTTTTGGGTTTTGTTTTGTTTTATTTCAATTTGCCACATTATTCTTTAGTAATAGCCCAGAAGCCCGTTGTAAGCAGTGGAGTTCTGGGAGCTGGGAGGGAGCCATTGTGTGCTGTGCTGCTCAGTGAGCTGTCAGGACATTTTGGAAGGATCTGTGTATCTCCAGCTTTTCATTCCACAGGATCTTACTGTGACATCAGGGTTGTTTTGTCAATCATTAGTGGTTTTTGGAGGTGAAAACTTTCTGTGGCACACAAACTCTTTAACGCACTTGTTGCTAAAGCCAGTGTTGGAAGGATGTAAATTCTTCTGGAGAGCAGTGCAGAAATTCTCTGTAATGTGCTATGTTTTCTAGTAGTCCTTTTCCCTTCTTGATAAAATGCTGACTGAAGAAACTACTCACCTCTGTTTTTGGGTTCCTTATGTGCCTTTCCAGTCCTTGGTCTCTTTTCAGCGGATGTTGTCATATTTGAAAGTGTTTCAGCAGCATGATATTTTTCTTCTTTCCTGAGAGCTGGGCTTTCTCCTCTCCACCAGCATTGCAACAGGTGTAGCAAAGACAATTTAGGGTGAAATTTCTGTGCTTGAGGGACTGTTCTGGGACAAATTTCCTTGTCTGCACTGATCCCATTTACTGTCAAACTTTGAGATTAGACTTGGATGTGATTGACACAGGTCTGCTTTGGGAATGATCCTGTTTGTTCCTGCCTTTCCTTTAAAAAGAGAGAAGGAGGGACAGGAAAAGATTGCTGTTCCACTCTTGAAGTTTA
Organism: Nicator chloris; assembly: GCA_013400495.1. Classification (NCBI taxonomy): domain Eukaryota; kingdom Metazoa; phylum Chordata; class Aves; order Passeriformes; family Pycnonotidae; genus Nicator; species Nicator chloris. The sequence continues at coordinate 484,980 of WAAE01016503.1, read as the reverse complement.
CACTAGGAGAACTTTCCTGACACAAGTGCTCTGACATCCGTGCAGAGCACGCACTGGCACAGATGTACAGGCTGAGATGTTCTTCATTGTGACTGACTCTCCTCTTGTAACCAAACCCTACTTGTATTGAAGAAAATGCACATTTCTCCTTCTGGTACTTTGTCTTTTCAACTGCTCAGCTCATCCTTGTGTAATATCACAGAGGGTGCCTGGCTGGGGATCTCCCTTTCTCAAACCCATCGATATGGCCATGCTGAGGTAAATCTGTTTTCTAAAACTGCCCTAGTCCATTGGTCTGGCTATAAGCAAGTGCAGAGTTTGCAGTCCAGAGCTTTTTGCTGGGAGGGGCTGTAGGATGTAGCTGCCTTTTTGCTTACCAAGGCTGGTTTAGGAACAGTGTTGTGCTGTGAGCTGTAGTGAAAGTGATAAACTGAGCACATGTGTGTAAGAATTGTCTGAGTTTAGTGGAGAATGCTGTTCCTTCCTGGAAAGCGTTGCTTTTTGCTGTTCCTTCCTGGAAAGCACTGCTTTTTTGCAGCTCTTCTGTTGCTGCTACAGTCCTGCTCAGGGTCTGAAATAATATTGAAGTGCAGCTCTTCAATGAAGAGAGAGGGAATGTTCCTCCGAGCTTCCCCTGGAGTGAGCGCTTGCCTGAGTGGGAGTATTATGGATCAGCCAGTGTGCTGAAAGTGTATTCCTTTCCTGGCCAGGAACAAGCCACATGGGAATCAATTGGGATACTTGTGTCCACACTCTCATGGTCATGTTTCCTTGGACTTGAGCTTCATCCATATGCAGGAGCTCTGAGCAGCTTAGGGCTTACGTGCTCTAAGCCGTGGGTGCTCTCAGCAGGAGCTGTGCTCTTCCAGGCAGGAGCCTGTCCTCCTGTCCATCTGCCCTCAGCACTGTTCCCTGGGGGTTTGAGGCAGTAGGGTGTGGGTCTCATTTTAGGTTTTTCCTAGAGACTGTGGCTGATTTTCTCAGCTGCAGTAATGTTGAAGCAATAATTTTTCCCACAAACAATCTAAAGAAAGAATTTAAACGAATCTGTACAGCCGGTGTTTGTTAATTTGTGGAGTTGTGAGTGGTTGTGGTGTTTTGTTTGGTTTAGGTTTTGAACTTGGGACATTTTGTGTGTTAGGTAAATGCGTTAGCTACTACACTAGTTGTGTGGCTTTGTTTAAATTCTTTTTTTAGCTTGTTTGTGGGAAAAATTATTGCTTTAACATTACTGCAGCTGAGAAAATCAGCCGCAGTCTCTAGGAAAAAACTGAGACCCACAGTAGGGAGCACCTTCCCCCTTATTCCTGATTCAGCAGCCTCTGCTCCCTGCATAGGGAGGAGTAACAGACTCTTAAGATCCAAATTGTAGCAGAGCGTTTTGGGATTTAATTCAAATGCACAAACTCGGAAACTGCTTTGATGCTCTCTAAAGGAGAGACTGCAGCTTAACTACCACAGTTTGTTCACACCTCAGCTGACCTGGAACTTCCTTGCATAGCTGAGCAAGTTTATGGATCTACCCAACCTTAGCAAAATCACTTTTCATCGGAAGTAGTAGAGCCCATTGAGCCTTTTGTACTTGTGTGGCTGTGTTTGCTTTAAGTTAACACACGGAGTTATTTCAGGACAATGTGCTTGTTCAAACACAGGGCACTTCAATTGCTTTGGAAACAGATAAAGCCAAGCTGGTGGGAGTGTGCACAGGGGATGAGTGGTGGTCTTAAATGGGAGGGTGACTGGTGTAACAAGTGACTGCTCTGCCTGCAGAGCTGCAGTAATTCCCTTGGTGTGTGGGGGCTCTCACCCTGCCCCATTACCAGGTCTAAGTTACTGTGGCTCTGCTAACAAGCAGTATATTTATGTCATGGTAATTCAATCCCTTTAATTTCATCCTTCATCCCCTTAAACTGACTTGATTGTCGTGTATTGATTTTAGGTGGACTTTGCATAGGAAAGGTGCAGTGCTGTAGTTGTAAACCCAGAGCATGATTTAAACTGATAGCAGCTCATCCATTTTTACTACACTTGTAGTGCTTTGTGTCCAGAAATGAATCTGTTCTTTTTCACAGGAGTAACTTTAGTCATTTAAATATATAAAAACAAATTCAAAAGTTAAGTAGGAGAAAGTGTTGGAGCGCAAGAAGTTTGCAGGGGAGGTTGTTGATGAAGATATTTTCTTTAGTGAATCATTTTGGTTCTGCTCTGTACAGTGAGAGGCTTCAAACAAGTCAACAGATGGATCTGGGTCTGTTTATTAGAAGTCTGTCAATGTTTGCATGGAGCTGCCCCTAAGGAGAACATCTGTAGCACTTGTAAATAATATTAATAATGCTGATATATGGCCTTGCAGAACTGGTGGTGTAAGGGAAAATTGCAGTGTGGGTTCTTAGCTCCACAGAGCAGAAAACAACCCTCTAAACAGGTAATACAGAGGAATTAAATCCTAGGGCTAGGGCTCTGTATTTTATACTTTGCTCAGAGTACTTTCTGTGCTAAGTTTCATAAAGAGGAGGTGATCTTCCTGTTTCTGTAGCCTCTTAAACTCAGCTGGAGGTGGAATTTGACTGTGTCTAACCCCCCCAACAGGTGTCAGTAAGCACCTTTGGGGTGTTGTGATTTATCTTCTACAAACGTTTTTGAAGAGTGCTGCAGTGTGGGCAAAGGGATAAAGCGTGTGGCAGTTTTAGCTTTGCACTTTCTTCCAGTGGCAATGAGTGTTGTACTTAGTCAAGAAGTTGTTTCCAGAAACTCCAGTGATGGCATTTGAACTCCCTGTAAATACAGATTCCTTTGTGCTCTTCCTTAATTTTTTTTCCTTTTCTTTAAAGTTTGTTGCAATCCTAACACTGAGATGGAGTTAATCTATACATGTGTGGGAAAAGGCTAATGACTTTAATTGCAGATGGCAGTGGAAATATTGATATCCCCATTTTCCAAGTGGGGAATAACCAGCCTGCAGCCTGGGCTGTCAGAACTGTCAGTGGGCTGGCTTGTAGTGGGAGTTGTTGTAATTCTATGCAGGTACAGCAGATGCTCAGGGATGCTCTGCCCAGCAGGGATATAGTTGAGCTCCTGTGGCTTTTTCTTTTCCGTTTTTTAGACTTTTCTTCAAAAAGCTTTCTGTCCAATAATCTCTCTTTTTGGAAATCAAAGTGCAGAAAAAGAAGCAATCATGACAAAACTTGTTGTGGAAAGGCTCTGTGTCACTTATTCACTGTATGCTGAATCAAGCAGAGTGAGTTTGAGGCTTTTCCTTATGCTGTAAAAGTACACAGAACACTATATGCTGATTAAAAAGAGGAAGGATTGACTTTTTCAGGACTCAAATGTTTAACTGTGCACATCACATCCTTTAAAAAGCAGAAAATGAGGGTGTAGATGTACAATAATCCCATTAGGAGTTCTGGACCCTGTGTTGGTGTCGCCACGTTCTGCTTTACTGGGTGTACCTAAATGCTGCTGCTGTGCACATATTGGCCAAAACTTGGGACAGAGTGTGTGTGTGGGGGGGGGTTGTTCTTATTTACAGTTAGTTTGGTTGGTTTTTAATAATTTAACTAAAATACAGTGTGTTGACCTGAACTTGGCAAAACTGTTTGCTGGAGTCACAGGGTGGATGATCAGGAATGTCACTGTTGGAGAAGTTGTGCTTTGGAGAAGGGAGGCTGTAAAGGAGTAGGTGAAATATGGGAAATCAGGAGGCAGATGGGTTATGATGCTTTAGCCTGTAGTTCAGAAAAGTAGTCTGGGTGTGATCCAGCATTTAACAGCAGCCTGTGGTCAATCGCATTTTCAAACTGCGTGAAACAGGGAGCTTTCACCTCTGTCTCCTCACTCTATTCATCCCTCCTTTCTTTCTCTGACTTTGTCTATGTTTTGCTTTCTCCCAGAGGGTGTAGGTTAGCTGTCTGTTTCCTCTTGCAGTTTATCTGCTGGGTAGTATTTATAGCTGTTTCTGTCCACCAGTTTTGTTTCCTGAAGGAATACAAGCAGAAACAGCCCCAGGCTGACTTCAGCTGAAGCCACTGAGTATCAGGTTAAGACTATTCAGCATTATCATCCAGTTCTGAAATGATTAACAGCCTCAGCCTGCTGCTTGTCACTGGGATGGTGTGTCCAGGATGGACCTGTTGCTCCTGCACTTTTAGCTGGGTGGTTTCTTCTTAACAGCTCTCAGCAAGTGAGATTTCTGTCTTTTGCTCCATGTGCTGTGGGAGCTCCACTTTGTGATGGCTGGGCAAGCAGGAATTCAGAGATTTCCTGCCACTGAGATCTGTTACAAGCAAGTTGAGGCTGAAGGAACATCAGCTTGTCACAGTTTGTCTTGTCTCCCACTTTGAGAGCAGTTGGTGATGCTGACGTGAAGGATGCTTAGAAAGGGTGTCTGTGATTCCAACCCAGGCGAGGAAATGGATTTGTAGTTCTGGTTGTTCTTGAAGTATAGATTTGAATGCAAAACCAGAGGTGAGTAGAAGTGGAAGAGTAGATTCTGTCTCTCTGTGAAGCTTAAAGTGATAGTAATTCAGAAACACAGAGAGGTGGAATAACAAAGAAGGTGTCCAGCAGGCAGCATTTGTGCCAGTTCTGAGTTTGCAGAATTGGCCAGCCTGCAGAAGTTGTGACTGAGTCTGTGAAGTCTTCTGCTGTGCCCATCAGCAAGCCTTGAATTTTGGATCACCAACATTTTTTCCACTCCTTGGCCAACTTTCATGTAAACATAGAGCTATCTCTTCTTGATTAGGTTGCAGTTTCTTTTTGTGCTGTTTTAGGAAATGTGATGGCAGAGAACAGGTTCTCCATGCTCCTGCACCCCTTGCCCTTGTGCAGTGGGATTTCTCTTGCTGGGATCCTGTTCTGCTGCAGGGCTGGATGGCACTGACTCCCTCAGCTCTCCCAGCTGTTGTAACTGAGACAGTGGCAGCACCCACACGTCTGATCAGTCTGACAAGAGTCTCCAGCCCTAGATATGCAGCATTGAGGCTCCCTTGTCATTTTACCTCTCTCTAACAGACAGCTGGAAAAGGAATTGACTCAGGTAGAGAAACCACAACGTGTGCAGAGCTTGAGTTTGTTCCTGCCTGTGCTTAAATCTTCCTTAGAAAGAGGTTTATCTTGATTGAGCAATTAGTTGTATCTTGCAGGTGATAAGGCTGCAAAACCCTCTGTGGTGAGGTGCTGAGCCACAGAGACCTTGCAGCTTAGTGAGAGGGGAAAGCTGCCGAGCACTTTGCAGGGTCAGGCTTGAAGTGGTTCCTGAATCCCAGAGGACCGGGCTGCTGGCTGTGTTGTGGTTTGCACTGTACTTCCAGTGTGCCCTCAGCCACGTTCCTGCCTCCCCGAGCTCTCCTGCTCCTGACATGTTGAGAGCATGGGTGGTATGTGGCCATGTGCCAGCACCTTCCCAGTGCTTCCTTTTTGCCTGATGTCCCAGGCAGCAGGGCTGCTGCTGCACAGGGGCTTTTGGGGGGCTGCAGCCACACCTACAGTTGCTAAGACTTGCCAAATAAGTGTGCAGTGCACTGGATAAGAGAGAAAATCTGCCCTAAGCAGGGTCTTTTCCCCGTAAATTTTGGCTGTCTGATTTCTCCCTGGCTCTGCCCCCCCATTAGGTCTTGTGGGTCACACAAGGTGATTCCATTGCATCTCCACCTTTCCCCTCTGGGGAAAGATGGCACGAGCAGAGTCTGCCCAGACATGTGGTTATCCCAAACACTTCACTTGCTGTGCCAAATCTCTCTTATGTAAAAGCCCAACAATTTTTTTTTCCCCGTTGCCATAAAGGTGTAATTTGTGTATCTTGTGTGAGGCACAACCACCAGCATTTTCCTGTTAAGCACCTACCCATTCCCATCCTGTTGATTTGGATGTGCAAGCCACCAGCTGCTCCAAGTACTTTGGAGCCTGTTCATGGATCTTATTTATTACAGCTAAGCATTTGTTAACTTCTCATGATAGGCCACCCAGTTAATTTGCTGAAGTACCTCCTGGCTGATTTTTTTGAAGTGCAGTTCAGCTTATCTGAGTCCAGACCTTACTGCAGTCAGGTCTCAAAGCTGGCTGAGCTCCTTGAGTCAGGAATCCAACACAGAGTAAGCTCTGTAACCACTCACTTTTTCTTCCTCCTGTAGCCTTTTTAACAAAACTCTGTAACTCAGGAGCCTGAACAAAACCAGTGTATTCTGAGTTGAGATTTGCCTCCGTGTTTTCAGGGGACCACAAAAAGCAGGGCAGGAAGAGATGTCCAGAGGTCATTCTGTCCTCCCCAATGCAAAGAAAGGTCAACCATGCCTAATTCTTTACTGACATTGGTCTCTTAAAACTGTTCTCAAAACCAAATTCAAAGCTATGAAGATGAACTTGGTTTAGTGTTAAACATCACTCCCTGCACTTGAAACTGCAGCCTTTAGAAATCAGTTGAGCCCCATCTGATTTGTGGGCGACATGCAGCTGAATTCCTACTCAGACTTTATCAGAAGATGCTTCCTGTGGCATTAGTGACCTGGGGGAGAGAAATAACTCTGGCCTCAAATTATCAGAAATTATCCATCACTTTATTTGGGGTGCCTAACAGTGTTTATAAGTCTCCAGTGCTTTTATTAAACTGACTTTTGGGGACCCCTGGGTTTGAAGGCGTCTTGTCAGAGATGCTACAGCAGCGTGATTTGTGGGGAGCACTGAGTAGGCATCAAAACTGAAGACCCTTGAAATTACCCGTTACTCCTGGCTGATTCCTACCTACTGGTTAGGAACCCACAGGCTCCTCACTGAGGAAACACCTGCTCTTATAATAGCCAAGGAGAGACCAAGGGTGGGAAAGCCATCTGCATAATCTGATGAGCATTTAACCAACCAAGTCAAAAGCCAAGGAACTGACTTAATCTGCTGTGATCTTTTCCCCTCCCTCGTGCAGAGGTGAGCTCAGGACACAGTTGCATCTCCCAGTCTCAGGATGTTATTAGGGCGGTGCTCAAAATAATATGCATGAAAAGCAAATCTGTGATGTGTGGAATTAATGATTTGGGAGACAGCAAGGATGGCTGAATGGACTTTGAGTGCTGCAGTGTGCCATAGGGGCACTACAAGCCAAATTCTCAGCTCCTGCAGTGAAGCCAAGTGTAAATCCCAGTGTCTTGAGGGGGTGGCACGTTGTGTGTAGTGTGTCTGTCTGCCAGGGCAGGGTTGGCTGATAAAACAACTCATCTGTCCTCGAGTCTTGCTCTCAAATTGCACATCCCTTGAGTTTGAAGACACCATTCCTGCTGACATGTTAGTAGGTACTGCAAGCTGCCTGTAGTTCAGTTTCTCTGTGGGGCTGGGAAGGGAAGGAAAAGGAGGCATCCACAAGTTTTATTTCCTTCTGAGGAGACTGGAGGAGTGCTGGTGTAGCCCTTACTTTCTACGTAGAATGAAATGGGTACAACCCTCATTAATGACCTTACCAGACTTTGAACTTAGGTTTAGTAGTGCTTTCTCCTGCAGAGAAAGTCTGGGCAAGATGACCAAGGCTGGGCTGCTTCTCTGACATGGGCCATGGTGGCAAATCCAACCAAACTTCCAACTGTTGGGAAAAAAAGAGACTGGGAATCTGCTTTGCAGGCTGCAAGGAGGCAATGTGGGGAAGCAATGCTTGGAGGACACTGCTCTGACTGCCCTGCTGCCAAATTTTGGGTCTGGCTGCTGGCTGGGGGGCTCTGGGCAAGTCACCTCACCGTGGTGTAAAGTGTGAGTTGTGAGCAGCAGCCCTTTGAGGGACGAACAGGGTCTTTATGTGTGTAGAGTGTGAAAGGACCTTGGTCTCTGCCCAGCCTCTGTGTGCTACTGTAATGTAAATAAAAATGTGCAGATAACAACGAGGTCAAGGAACATCTCTCAAACTTGATAATTTTCCCTGATGGGAAGATTTATGTGGCTGTTTCTGGCCGAGCTGGAATTGTGCCAGATTTTGATCAGTGTCCAAGTAACCACGCAGAAATACTATACCAAGAGAGGGAAAAATCAGGGAGTTGTTGGACTGCCAGGCTGACACAAAGCTTGCTGGAAGTTCGCAATCAAAACAAACCCCTTGGGGTCCTGCACGGGAGCAAAGCATCCGTTAAGTGTTGGGCACTGCCAAAGGAAGTGGCAGAGCCGTTGGCTGGGGCAGCAGGAGTGCTGGCACACTTCATGGGGTTCAGAGCTGCTTTTAAAATAGTCCCCACCACTGCAGACAGGAAAATGTTATCCTGCTACTGCAGGGAATTATTTACATGTTTTCTCCATGCCAGCTGTCTCTCCACTGACTGACCCTCTGTGAGAGACTCAGTGGAAGAAAGGATTTTTTTTTTCAAAGAAAAAATTCATCCAGCCTAGCTGGGTTTTTTGGTGCCTGGTTTGCCACACTGAGATTGCAACTTAGCAAAAAAAAAGACTTAAACTCCAGGACTTGAAACCTCCTTTCTTTGAGTTTCTGGGATTTGTTTTTAATTACTGTCTCAGATTGAATAAGAAGGAGAAGCAGTGTGCACTCTTTGTGTGTGACAGCACTTTAGGGTGTATTTTAAACTTGCAATATCAAAACTACTTGTGCAGACAGAGAAATCAAGAGCAACTCCTGCTACTTGAACATTATAGGCCTGAGGAACAGGATAAGTAGTGATTTAAAAATGAAAATTTAAGAAGTTATTACTGCAGGGCTAAAAGAAGTCTCACCTTAGCCCCTCACTGGAAGGTGCACATGATGTCTGGTTTTGGCAGTCTTTGTACAGTGATGTCCTGGGTCACTGCCCCTAAGAGTTTAAATATTTATTGATACCAGTGCAGTTTCAGTAGGTGCTGGAGTGCTTAGATAAGAGCTGTGTAGTTCAATTCTACCTGTAGATATGGGACAATTTGTAGAAGCTTGCTTATTTTTTGTCTGTGGGTCTACTAAAGTGTTCTCTTGGATGATTTGTGTGGTAATTTGGGATGTCAGATGGTCAGCACTCTCACTTCCCTCATTTAATAAGTGATATTTCACATGGAGTAGATTTCTCAGACATTAATTTATCTTTAATTCAAAGTCATTGCCTTTTGGACGTTTTCAAAGCATTTTTGCCCTCATCTTCCAGATTCCTTTTAGTCCTGCTTTTTACATTCTTAAAAATTTTGAGTTTTAAGGAATGGCTGTAGAAGCAAATTCTTAGTTTTTAAAAATTACAAAGCGATCCAGTATCAAAGCAGCTTCCCCAGCAAATGGTGAGGACGCTGCTGGACCAAGGGTTAAAGGTGCAGTGAGGCACAGGCACTTTAAAGCTTTATTTATGTCAGGACAGTACTTCCAGTGCTGCCAGATAGTCCAGGTAGCCCTTTCTGTCTTCTGCAAGATCCAGCAGTTCAAAGCCAGTGCTGCTGGGAGCTTTGGAGCCACTTCTGGGGGTAAAAACCAGTGTGTTGGAGCGTGGAAGTTAAAGAGGAGCAGGGAACTGACCAAGTTGGCTGTCGTGGCTCTGCCCCTCCTTGCTTTGGTAATGTTCTTAATTAAAATCCTTTCTGAGTTGTGTCACTGATGACTGTTCCATCCTTTTATGTGGACTGTACAAGCCTTGTTGAAGCTTGAGGATCAAAATGGCCCTGTAGAGAGGCACTGCCTGTCCCAGAGAGTTTTCTCTGCTGGGTGGGGACAGAAAGGAGCTCCCACTATCTCCATGGCACAGATGAGGAGCTGTGGGGTGAAGATACTGAAAGCCTTGGCTAAGGTCAGGGAGAAGAAGTCTGAGAGAGGTAGGAGCTCTGGATCTGTGGTTTGTTGAGTTACAGTTCTGGGGTTTAATACAAATTAATTAAAATTCCTTATCAAGTTGGGGTTTGAGTGGTAGGACATCAGGAAATTCAAAAGAAAAGAGAATCATATTTAGCCTCAGGTTATTTAAAGGGAAGACTTAAGTTACACTGCAGAGTTTCAAACTTGTGACCCAAATGCTCTCTAGCAGTAGGAATTGCTCTCTGTGGGTGTTTTATTTCCCCTCAATCCTTGCACTGGGTTCAGTTTGTTAATCAAGAAGACAACAAACAAAATGCTTCAGTGGTGGTCACCAGGGGCCTGCAGCCAGAATTGCATTCTCTGGGATGATGAATGTTGCTCAAAAACCTGAATCCATGCAGGGAGCTCCCCAGAAGGAGACTGAGTGAAGCTTCCTAATTATCCTTTTTTTGTTGTTTTAAATTCTTTGTCTGTTTACCTCCGCCTTGATCCAAAGATTGAATTTTGCATTATTTCTGCTGCTGCTTTGACTTGATGGAACACTGGGAGAAAATGCTTCCTGAGTTTCTTCCAAATCTGAAATCCCCAGTAACATTCTAGTTATGAAATTCCTTGTCCAGAGGATGCCCCATCCCTTTTGGCTGCTTGGTGATCACCCTGCCTGTCACCAGCAGCATGATCAGATGAGAAACCAGTCATTTTGTAACTAAGCTGGGCTCCTGAGTTATCAAAAACGGGGACCAGAAGCCTGATTCTGGAGCTGTACTTAAATCCATGGCACAAGAGGGTCCTACTGGCATTTTTCTCCACTCTTGGAACATACTGAGTGTTGTGAACAAATGGTGACAGCATCAGAACTGGACTTGTCTGTTTCCTACACAAATAATCACATGTATTCATTCACACAAGGGTTTGGTTTAGGTTTCTAGCAGTTGCCTCCCTCTCTGCTGCAGATCTGTTTGTTTGTACACAGCTGTTTTGGTAAAATTTCCCCAAGTTAGGTATGTGTTTACTTTTTGCCTTCATCTAATCAGCAGCTCACAGGGTAAGTTGGCATTCTATATTTAGTCCAGATACGCAGTAGAGATGATTAGGGCTGTATTAAAGTAGACATTTTTGGGTTTTTCCCAGGATGTCTCCCTGCTTTTTCCTTCCTGTATTGCTGCAGCTTCTATCCCTGCTCATGTTTCTCTGTTCAGCCAAGAAGTGTATGACTTTCTAAACATATTTGAAATAATTTGCCTCTAGAAAGTGATTGTGGTCTGTTTGCCATGAGAAGAGTAGCTGCAGTCCTGATGTGAGCTGAAATATCCGATGTTTATGAAAGATGACATAGCAAAGCTGTTTACCATATGCTACACAAGGCACAGTGATACTGGGCTATTTTTACCTCTGCAGTTTGCAGAGGGAAAACCAGAATACAAGAATGCAATTTATGTATTCTCCTCTATTTCAAATGTGCCTTTGAGAGAGAACATGACAGCACTGTCTGAGCCAGGTCATGGGATATCAGTATAACACCAGTTATTATTTGAGCTTGGATCTCTTAACTTTGATATAAAACTGGGGTTAAAACCAGTCAGGTGCATGTAGTAAGAGGCATAATAAGACATTTATGAGATTCAGAGTGCAGATCACTTCAGGCTGGGCTGTTTCTGGTGACACCTTTCACTCACAGCAGTTCACAGCATCTCCCCCTGCCTCTTCTTTCATTTCCCTGGATCCAGGTCCTCTGGCAGCTGTCGTCTGCTCTTCATGGTGGGATTTCAGGCTGCCCACTGCACCAGAGCAGAGCCCTGTGAGCTGACTCAGTGCCAGGCAGCATGGGTCTGGAGACAATGCAGTTCAGTTCACATGGAGCTGGAAGCTATGGATTTAGCATCTTGCATCAGTGCATTCGTGGGAGCCTGGATTACATCCTAACTCTATTCCCTGACCCAATCCTTAGGTTGCCCCGAGTGTTTTCTTGATATGAAGATGCTCTCTGAGCCAGCTAAAGCAAGAACTAGTCCCATGAAATTTGCTGTGTTTCTGCAGGCTTTGAATTTGGGAACTGCTGTTCCACTGTCTCTTGGGTCTTGAACTGTGCCCATCTCCAAAATAAACTGTGTTCTGGGAACAAAGTCAATGGGATAAAGAGCCCGAGTTTAAATATTGTCCACAGAAGAAGTGTCTCGACCTGCCTGCTTCAAAAATCTGTATTTACCCTGCCCCCTCTCTCTCTCTAGTTTGCTCTAGGTTGTATGGTTGCACCCTGGAAATGGGATGTCAGTCCCATTCAGGGAGCATAAAGGAAGAAAGAAAATCTCCCCGTTGCTGCCGCAGTGACAGCGAGTGAGAGCCCGAGCAGGAAGATGTCGACGGTCACGTCAGCGATCCAGGCTCCTCAGGGCCCCGTGAATCCGCCGCCTCCAGAGGTGACTAATCCCAATAAACCTGGCAGGAAGACCAACCAACTGCAATATATGCAAAATGTTGTGGTGAAGACCCTGTGGAAGCATCAGTTTGCTTGGCCTTTCTACCAGCCTGTTGATGCAATTAAACTGAATTTGCCGGTATGTATGTGTCGTCTTCTCTAGACAGCTTTGGTTGGTCAGATCAGTTTGGGGATTGCTTAGAGTGGAAATATCAATGCCTGGGATGGTGTTTGGGCTCAGCCAGTGGCTTCATGTGCAGCAAGGGAGGCTTTGGTGCTCTAATCCTGAAAAAGAAAATGACACTGCACAGCCCTGCAGCATCCCCAGGCTAATCACAGAGCACTTCTGTAGGTGCTCCAGACCAGCCCCAGGGAAAAACTGGGTTAACAGGTGGGAACCTTTTAAAGGCCAAAATGCTCTTAAAAGTAGAGACTGAAACTTTGAGCACAGTTTCAGCCAGTCCTGATAAACTTCTGTAAGTGCCAGAGGCAGCCTTTTATAAAGAGAGGCAGAAATGCTGATTGCCAGACTGGAGGTAATGTGTTTTGGAGTCAGGTTCGTAATAATGGTAAGACTAAAAAATGCAAATTAGAAAATAAATGAATATATATTTACATTTACAATTTCCACAAAATTTGAGGGTCTTTTTTTTTTAGGAGTGGGGATGAGGAGAAAGCAGGGGTTAGAGGAAGATGTGAACAAAACCGAATCAGGAGATGTAACATCTTCCCTGTTTTTCCAACAGGATTATCACAAAATAATAAAGAACCCCATGGACATGGGGACGATCAAGAAGCGCCTAGAACACAACTATTACTGGAGTGCCAGTGAATGTATGCAAGATTTCAACACCATGTTTACAAACTGTTACATTTATAACAAGGTAAAAAAAATCAGAAAAGCCTTTAGAAAACACCCACCTGCCCCTGTTACTGGGCAGGTTTTGAACAGGGCCAGCTCTGGGCCCTCCTTGCAAACATTTGAAATGCCACTAATTGCAACCACATTACTTGAAAATGCACAAAGCTGTCTTTGTGCTGCCTCTTTCTTCCCCCAGACTAGTTACAATGGCAAATATGCCTTTTAATTATAGGTAGATTTCTGTTCTGGGGTTCTGCAGCAAGTTTTTACTTCTTTTAGTTTCAGTTAGGAGTTTTCTGGGATGAGCTGTGCTTGGTGCAGTGCTCTGCAGGTGTTTTGAGGTGCTTTAATGCTGTGTGTTAGACTGTCTGGCACTAAATAGTATCTGTTAGCAGCAGTAAGGAGTTCAAGAATCATAACTCTGTTCTTTGACTCTGTCTCCATAAATAATGTTCATACTCATGCACATTTAGATTGCTTATTATTATTATTTTGTGTTTGGCTTGTTTGCTGTTTTGTTAGGTTGTTAAAATTCTTTGTGTTCTGTTTTCTCCAGTCATTTGTCATCATAGACCCAGGCTGGAGAACAGCTGAAATAAACAAATTAATTGGTTTGAGCCACAGAATGTGTGTTTAGCCTCTTCCCTTGGACCTGCTGGCAAGCAAGGAAGGACAGCTCATCCATTCCAGTTTGCTGCTTCCACACTGCTGCACAGGATACTGGTTTATCAGGCTCCTACTGAAGTCCTGATAATTCTCTGGATGCAGCACACTTAGGGGCTGTAATTATTGCATGCTAGAGCAGAATAGAAGAGCCAGGAGAGTTGCAAGCAAGGAGGGAGAAGAGCTAATCTGTTTATTGTCAGCGTTTGAATACCATAATTTATTTGAAGGGCATCAGTGTTTTCTACGCCTGATCTTCAACCTCGCTGCTTCGGGTATGTGTATGATACAACAAAGGCTCATATTCTTCTTTGTGCAGCCCACAGATGACATTGTCCTCATGGCCCAAGCCCTGGAGAAGATATTTCTGCAGAAGGTTGCCCAGATGCCTCAGGAGGAGGTGGAATTGCTACCCCCAGTTCCTAAAGGCAAAGGTCGCAAGCCCTCTGCGGGCACACAGAGCGCAGGTACGGCTGCATCCAGGGACAGGGAATGTTGGGAGCTGTTCCCAAGGCCTGACCCACCTTCCAAGCTGCTGGACTTTGCAGATGGTGAAGAGGCTGGGAAGGGAGAGCGTGGTCTCACAGTTAAAGCAGTGGGGAGGAAGGTGTGAGATGTCTGGGTGATGCTCACTCAGGGTTTCAGGGCTCGTCTGTCTCAAGGCCACCCTGCACTTGTCACACCAATCTTGCCATCTGTGACTTGCCCATCCAGGCAGCACTTCAGTGAGGGAGGGCAGTGCTGTTGCTTCTCTATGCAAAGAAGAAACCAAGGCAATTAAAAACAAGGTAGTCAGAAAGGCCAGTGTGCTGCCAGTGCCAGACCATGGCATGGAAAATCTTTACAGATTTGGGGTTACACAGCTCACCCTGGGTCCTGGCAGAAATCAAACACAGCAGAGACTTGGACTCAAATTTTGCTAATTCTCTAAACCCTGTATATTTTTCTTTTGCACATGTGGTTACAACATCATAAAGTTGAAGGATTTATTAAGCCATTGCAAAAGGCTGTGTAGACCATTGCATATTAGTGGAAACTAAATTTAGTTCAGCTTACCTAGAACTGATTTTAAATGGATTTAGGACTACAGTGTCCAAGCATGGTAAAACAGTTCATAAAGGACCTTGTGTGGGCTGAGTTAAATAATTGCAGTTTTGTTTTTTTTTGTTTTTTTTTTCCCTCTAAACAAGGTCTAATTGTTGCTCTGGGGAAGTCAATTGTTCCTCTGTTTGCCCACATTTCAGGTGCTAAATGGAGCTGTAAGTCTATCCAAGCTCAGAGAAATTAATGATGATGTATCTTTTCAACATCCTTTGATAAAACATAGAAGGATTGCTGCTTTGGTTGTTAGGTAGTAGGTTTGTGCCCCTTAATGTTACAGCAGTAGGCAGGTTTTTAGCAGTGCAGGTGTAGCATCAGAGACATTGAGGCCAGCAGGAGGCTTAAGCTCTACTAAGAATTGTAAAATACGGAGTTGGAAGGGACCCACAGAAATCACTGAGCCCAAGTCCTGTCCCTGCACAGGACAACCCCAAAAATCCCACCCTGTGCACTTGTGGCAGAGCTGAAGTGCTTTGGGCTCCTGGGTGCTCAGGTGGCTTAGGGCAGCGGCTGTTGCCATTGGCATGGTATGAACACCTCCCACCGTTCCATCTCCTGCTCTTTTGCTGAGCTCAGTGCAGTTCTGCGAGCAGCCGAGGGGTGAAGGCTGTCCCAGAGCAACACACACTCCACGTGAAAAGCTGGAATTATTTTGCTTATGGCTGACCTAAACCTGTAGTACGAGGACTCAGATCAGAGATTCCTCACTTTTGTTGTACCCCGGGTTGTAACAGCACCGAGCAAATCACACCGTGTCCTTTGTGCTCTCCCTGGGATCCCATTGCCAAGTCCAGCAGCACCAGTTTGCTCCCAGTACTCTCCCAGCTGTAACCAGCAGCGCCTTTCCCCTCTCGTTTGAAAGGAGCGCAGCAAGCCGTGGCCGTGTCTTCCGTGTCCCCGCCGGCCCCGTTCCAGAACGTCCCTCCAGCCGTGTCTCAGACGCCCGTCATCGCTGCCACCCCCGTGCCAACCATCACCGCCAACGTCCCTCCTGTCGCCGCCCCTGCCGCCGCCGCCCCGCCCCCGCCCGCCGCTCCGATCATGCCCGTGGTGCCTCCCACGCCCCCGGTCGTCAAGGTAAATCCGGGCAGCTCCTCTGAGACAGCGCTGCTGCGCAGGGCTGCGCTGCCTGCCCTGCCTGCTGGCTCCCTGCCTTCCTGCAGTCGCGCTTGGGTGTTGAGTTGGAGAGGCTTGAGAACAGTTCTGCCGGTTTTCACATGGTCCAGCCGGGGTGGTGTCGCCTGTGCTTGCTCCAGCTCAGTTCCAGCCTCTCTTTTCACAGCCTTCCCTTGTGCTGCTGCTCCGGGGCTCTTGGAATTCTGTATTTTACACCAAATAGCTCAAAGCATCTCTTCCCTCTCTGACTGAGCTCCTGATTTTACTGGGGCTGTTCCTTTAAGGTTTGCAACTCTCAGAGCATCTCTTCCCTCTCTGACTAAGCTCCTGAATTTACTGGGGCTGTTCCTTTAAGGTTTGCAGGTTCCAGCATTAGGAATGTTCCTCTCTGCTTCCAGCCAGTTCAAGACAAGCCTGTCACTCCAGTTGGAGGAGACTGATGTTGCCTGCAGCTTTTGGGTGCATTAGTTCTGTCTTCCTTACTGAGTAATCTGTTGGGAGTTGTCACTGGTATTTTGCTATTTATTATGTTAATTTATGGGTGAATGAAGACATTACCTAAATAATTGAAATTTTCTTAGCAAGCTGTGTGATGCTTTAAAAATGATGAAAGCATAGCTCAGAGAAAGCTGAGGGACTTTTTATCTAAACTGTGGAATTAACTGCAACAGCTTTGGTTGTAAGGTTGCTTGGACCAGCAGAGGCACAGAATTGTTTTGCTTTTTAACCCAATAGTTTGGGAATTGTTAAGAAATTGGAAGTCAGATCTTGCAGCTAAGCTGTCCTCCTCAGAAACCTGTCTCATATTTCGGTTTCTGTCCAAATAACTTGCTTCTGAGAATCAATTTCATTTTAAAACTCAAGGATGAACCCAGAAGTGAGTTTGCCAAATACACACTGCAAAATTAATTCTGCTTGGGATTTACTTAAGATTTCCCTTAGATTTCTCTAAGGAACTTTTTCCTCCCTATCTCCCTCTCCAGAGAAATAAATCCTTCATAGGACCACGAGAGAGCTGACTGGACAGTCACAGCTTAAATTTATGTGAGAGGGTTTGTTTGCTTAAGGCAAAATCTACCTTAGCTCACCCGCTAAATACAGGGGAGTGGGAATTCATGGGTCTTTGGTGATTAATATGCTTTGGTTCAGAACTTATAGCCTGATCCTGTCACTGGGGACTCAGACATGTGGTTAAGTTACTGACACTTGCTCAGTCCTGATGAGCTGCAGTAATCAACTGGGCACCCTCCTTTCCCTTGGCGAACACCAGGTAACAGTCCTGGCTTGCATCTCAGGAAAACATCACATTTTGCAGCATGGTTGGGCTTGGTTTGGAGCTGTGCAAGTGGTTGGTTACTGTGGCTCCGGTGACGTGCAGCGTTGTAGCCACTGCATGTTGGAGCCTCTAGTCACAAATCCCATTTATCCCAGTGGAGTAACTGGGGATTTTCCTGCCAGAGGACAGGCAAAACTAAGGATGAGCTGTGCTAGGGTTTGTGCTGGGCATGTACTCACGGAGCCTGTCGCTGTGGTGTTTCAGAAAAAGGGAGTGAAGCGGAAAGCAGACACCACCACCCCCACCACCTCTGCCATCACTGCCAGCAGGAGCGAGTCCCCCACGGCCCTGTCGGACCCCAAACAGGCCAAAATCATCGCGCGCAGGGAGAGCGGCGGCCGCCCCATCAAACCACCAAAGAAAGACCTGGAAGACGGAGAGGTCCCTCAGCACGCAGGGAAGAAGGGCAAACTCTCTGAGCACCTCAAGTACTGTGACAGCATCCTCAAGGAGATGCTCTCCAAGAAGCACGCAGCCTATGCGTGGCCCTTTTACAAGCCCGTGGATGCAGAGGCCTTGGAGTTACATGACTATCACGACATTATCAAACACCCCATGGATCTCAGTACTGTGAAAGTACGTCCTCATTTACCACCTCTTTTTTGCAGGGAGTCCCTCTGGTTGCAGAGGACTGGCTCCTTTGTGGGAGGGGGAAGGGGAGAGGGTGGAAACTGAACCTGTTTGGATACCAGCTGGATATTTTTATATTTTGTTTCCTTCCCCTCTCCCTTTTTTGCCATAACCTGGGGCAGCTTTTTTTTTCTGCCACGCAAAGCCGATGATGTACACAAAGCAAAGTACAATGGCATCCTCTCCTCTTTGTGGGTAGTCTGGGTATTTAACTGGTGTTCTTAGGATTGGGTTGCACTCTGAGAAGAGGAGGTGCTTTATTTCATAGGATTCAATTGATGGTATCCTGTTTCCAGAAGCTGCTGCCTACCTACTTGGTGGTGGCAGATAGGCTTACACTGAGCAATTCCAACTGGAATGTGATGGTACTCAGGGAGAAGTGCAATGGTTTTGTGGCTCATGCTTGGCTCCTCGAGAGTTTAGCTTAGTATGGTCCAGCATTCTTGTTTTTCCCAGTAGGTTTGGAGGTTTGCTGAATCCCTCCATGAAGCAAAGCCGTGTCTTTAATTCCCATCTTCCTGTGAGCCAGGCACTGGATTCTGTGTTGATGGAGGGGAGACTTCCATGTGCAGGAGGTGAAAATGTTGTTGCTGGCTTTCACTGGCATTGTCAGAAGGGTTTTACTGCCAGCTGAGCCAGTGCCTGGGATTGTCTGAATGTCCAGGTGACAAAAGGGCAGCTGTGGTTGTGATTCCTGTCATATTCCTTGGCAGATCCTGTGTGGTACCCGGGAGCAGCATGTCACACACTGATGTGCCATGCATCCATCCTAGGGATGCTCTGGGTCCCCAGAGATACCTGCAGCCTGTTAGTTGAAGCCCCAGGTGCTTGCAGGAAGACTACAGATGGACAGAGTGAAATCCTGAACCTCTTAAACTGGTATTTCCATGTGTGCTTAGGTGATTTCTTATTGCAAGAGATCCTTGTGCTGTGTTCTGAAAAATCTAGGTGCAAAGCTGTGATTTATTGGATTGGTGGCTTCTTCATACATAAGTATCTTTAAGGTCTTGACTTCATTCTTTAAAATTGTACACCTCTGCCCCTTTCTGGCAAGTGCAGGTGATATCCTCCCTCTGCACCTGGCTAGTGTAGGGTAGAAAATTGGAGACAGGTTGATGGCAAACCCAGTGGAGTCTTTTACACCTAAAGACTCTGGGTTTCTCATTCCACATGGTAGTATTTTTCTTAATAAAGTTGTTTGAAGTGCTGTCTGCTATTGGTTTTTTATGGAGTGTTTTATTGTCATTGCTCTTGGCCTGTAGATCATGGTGTGACTTCTCAGAGATGCAGCTCGTAATACGTTCATGGCGTGGAACAGAAACCTGCCATTTGCAGGCAGTGTCATTTCCCAGTGTCAGGGACTTCCTTTGTGGCTCTGAAAGGTTTTTGGATTGAATTCTGCCCGAGTGACAATGGCTGTGATAAAGCAGCACAACTAAGGGCGTCCAAACTAACCTGGGAGGAATTATGTGAGAAAATAAACCACAAGCATTGCTGCAGCTGTAACTCATCTTGTCTCTTTGCTTCTGTGGCTATGTTAGGTTTGATTTTTCCTCAGAGAAGATCTTTCATGTCCAGGATCTTTTTTCTTTTTCCCTGGCAGAGGTGGCTCCAGGAGGATTTGGAGGTTGTTTTCTCTGTGTGTGGTGGAGGAGGCAGGTTGGTGCTTGTGACTGTGCCAGGGGCAGGTGAGATGGAGGGGCTGTAGCTGAGCTTGTTGCAGCCAGGAGCAGAGGAATGTGCTGGAATTTTGTGCTGGAGCTCAGACTGAGAGTGGGAACAGCTGAAGGGACAGGATCTGTGAGCTCATGTCCACCTCATTTCTCTTTATCACAGAGAAAGAAAGAGCAGAACTGCTTGGAGTAGGAAAGGATGGAAGTGTGAGGAGAGAGAGAGGCAGCAGCTCTAATTCCCTGTGAGGGGTGGGATGCACTGAGGCTGGAGCTGTTGCTGCCCTGTCCCCAGGCAGGCAGGGACCACTTGCAGAGCATCCCTGTCCCCCTTTGTGGTGCTGGGGGACCTGGAGCACCTGTGCTCCCGCTCCATCCTCTGGCTGCCAGGGCCCAGCAGTGACATGGATGTCTCTGCCTTTGGTTTCTTCAGTGGTGAGCAACCAACAAGCCTGGCTGTGCAAGAGGATTTCCACAAGGTGTTTACTTTTGGAATAAAGCACTTCCTCCAGGGATGTGACTCTGCTCACCCCTTAATTTTCCTGCAGTGAACTGCTGTAGTTTCAGAGCAGCTGAGTTGAGGGTCTTAAAAGTGAGGAGATATTCTTTGTGTCCTCTGTGGGCAGGACAAGACTTACCTTAGAGCAAGGGACACATTAGACACAAGGAAACAAATTTATGAACAGCAAAGATGATTAAGCAATTGAGAGGAAAAATGAGATTGCTGTGGCAGATGCTGTCTGTGGGACAGAGGATGGGTGAGCTGGCCTGCCTGCACCTCTGCCAGCCCTGACTCCTCCAGTTGTCAAGGTAATCACTTTTTTTTTATAAGCAGCTGGATATCTTCAAGTGTATTTATAACAAGATATTCCAGCCCACTGATTTGAAGTGGTTTTTTTCTTTTGTTAAGCTTTTTTTTTTTTCCTTTATAAGAAAACAAAACAAAAATCCATAGATGAAAACTGTAGGGCTAGAAAACTGTTGAGTTTGGATGAAGAGCAAAGCCTCAGACACTGGAATGCATTTCACAGGCAGCAATCAGGCTCTGAGTATGCCAAACAAATATAAAAAGGCCTTTCATGCAGTAATATGTATTTTAAAATAAACAGGCCCTTTGGTTTGAACATATGTTTTGCTTTGGAATAGCCCTGAGAGGCTTTTCAGACAGGAGCACCACAAACCTATTTCCCTTTCTGCCTTTGTGCTGTGGCTTCCAGGCTGTCTCCTGGTTTATTCACCAGGAAAATGAGGTCTCCTGACAAAAGTTTGACAGATTTTGTTAAGCTGCTCAGCAGGGAGCAAGACTGCAGGGATGTCACCACCCTGCATCAGGTCCCTCAGAAACTGAATCCCTGGAGGTGAAATTCTGCCCTTTTCACAACAAAAACAACTCCAGGAGT
Organism: Nicator chloris; assembly: GCA_013400495.1. NCBI lineage: Eukaryota > Metazoa > Chordata > Aves > Passeriformes > Pycnonotidae > Nicator > Nicator chloris. The sequence goes on along the minus strand of WAAE01016503.1, from coordinate 464,065 downwards.
CATTGCAGTGTTTCAAGACAGTTAGAAGGTCTACCACATCTGTGAAATTTCTGTAGTTCTGAGAAAAATGGGAATTTTGCTTGTGTTAGGGGTGGGTGACAGACCCCGAGCATCCCTGGCTGCTGTTGGGATGGGGCATGGCTGTCCCCATCACGTCCCCAGCCTGTCTGCCAGTCAACCCTTCCCTTCTCTGGGGACACAGGTGCCCAAGGTATACAAAAGGGAAGCCTGTAAGCACTTGGCAAATAGAGAATTTCTTTAAACCCAGGTCTTTTAATGCAAATGAAACTTGCTGTTAGCTTCTGGTTCCTTTCAGCAGGAGTAATTGGAGCTAAGGTTTTATTCATAGTAGTAATATATGCATAAAATCAATTAAGTGCTAGGAATGCTATAAACTGCTCTCTAAACCCAAGTCATTGAGTCCCAAACAGCAAGAGAAATGGCTGGAAGTGAGAGCTGAAAAATAAGAGAAAGGAACAAGGTACAAATATTTGACATTTCTCCTCAGTGCTCTGGGAAATAACATTATGAGTAGGTTCATAAAGGGTGAAGTCTGGATCCATTTCTGTCGGTTGGACTTTTAAATTAAGAGTGGGAGTTGTAGTTTAACTGTAAATGCCTATTTTGCTGTAGGAATTGCAGAGCAAACCTCCTGCCCTCTGTTAGCAGGAAGTCAGAGTTAGATTTTCATGATCTTTTCTGCCCTTTCAGATTTACAAGGCAAATATATCCAAGCATATGTAGAAATACACACTTCAGGTACTCCTTGCTTGTTGACTCTTGCCCTTTCCTTCCATGATCTTTGTTTCTATTAGTTCCTGATCCATTTTTCTAAATCATTTTTCTCATGATTTCTAAATGTTTTCTGCTAGAATGTGGACCCTGACAGATTTGTATTCTACTACTTAGAAAACAAGGCCAATTTAGAATCGTAGTGTTTAAACTGCTATGAAATACCAACTTCTTTGGTTGCCTGATGTTTGTTTGCTTGTTTTATAAAGCAGAAACTCTGAATGTTGTTTAGGAACCAATAACCCAACTCAAACTTCCATTCTCTTAGATGGGATTTTTGAGGCTGTTCTGAGGTTCTCACATCCTCCATGCAGTTGCTACAAATACCTTTTGCTTATGGCTGTTTTTTTTTTCTTTCCCCTTTCCCTTTGGCTTGTTTATTTGCAGAAGAAAATGGACAGTCGGGAGTACCAGGATGCACAAGGTTTTGCAGCAGATATTCGGTTAATGTTCTCTAATTGTTACAAGTACAATCCTCCAGACCACGAGGTGGTGGCCATGGCCAGGAAGCTCCAGGTAAAGGTGTTGGCAAATGCATCTTCCAGAGTGTTTTTAGTTCAGGTACAAGGTGAGATCCAGGTGTGGATCTGCTCTTGGCACCAACAAGGGAGATTCCTCCAACCCTTGGAAAGAGCCTTGTGCTCTCTGCAGGACTCGTGTGCTCTTCACGTGGCATGGGCTCAATGCCACGTTCAGCTCCTAAAGTATTATAATCCTTGGTTTTAAAGAAATTGGAGAATTTTCTTGGGCTTTCCAGATGGGCAGGCATTTTCTGTACATTATTATTTACTTGTGGTGCACAAAGAGCCTGCCCCTGATGTATTTAAGAGACCAGAGTGAGCTGTTTGTGGCCGAGGCTCCTTTGGTCACTGATTTTCCTCCTTTTTGCAGGATGTCTTTGAGATGAGGTTTGCAAAAATGCCTGATGAGCCTGCAGAGGCCCCCACTCCACCTCCCCCAACAGCCCCAGTGGTGAGCAAAAGCACAGAGAGCAGCCACAGCAGTGAGGAGAGCTCCTCCGACTCCGACAGCTCCGACTCCGAAGAGGAGCGGGCGACTCGGCTGGCCGAGCTCCAGGAGCAGGTACTGCACCCTCCCAGCTCTGTGTCCATGCATTAGACAGAGCACAGCAGCAGGAATTGTGTCCTGAAAAATCCCACCTAGGCTGGCGTGCAGAGAAACATTCCCAGCCTAAGGGGAAGAGCGTTCAGCTGTTGGATCAGTGCGCGTTTGATGTAACGGTAATCTTCTTCGTTTTTCTCAGTGCCAATGCTCTCTCCTTCCTTCTGGGATCCCAGAGTATGAACTGCTTGATTTTTGACTTTAGGATATACTTACACCTTGGGATGTAGAGGGAAGGGTTTGTGGAGGCAGCAGTTACCTTGCCTTGATGATTTTTCCCTTGTTTCCCCCAGCTGAAAGCCGTCCATGAGCAGCTGGCTGCACTGTCCCAAGCGCCAGTGAACAAACCAAAGAAAAAAAAGGAGAAGAAGGAGAAAGAGAAGAAAAAGAAAGATAAAGACAAGGAAAAAGAAAAGCACAAAGTCAAAGCTGAGGAGGAGAAGAAGCCCAAGGTGGCTCAACCACCAAAACAAACCCAACAGAAGAAAGCCCCAGCTAAGAAAGCGAACAGCACAACCACAGCTAACAGGTGAGAGCCAAAGTGCCTTGAGGGGAGAGCCAAGAGCTTCCAGCTCTGTCCTGAATTCTTGGGGAAGCTCAGTAGTTGTTAATTTGCTGCTGAATACTGTTCCCATTCCCAGACAGCTCCAGGGAGTCTTTAACTTGGAGCTGGCAGTGGAACCATTGTGTTTTCACTGTCCAGCTCTTTGAATCCCTGCCTGATTGCTCTCAGATAAGGTTTTGGGGGTTGCCTTTTGTGCAGCCACCAAGAACGTGCTATTTCATGGCTGTCCCCCTGCTGCTACTTGGGCTCGTTGTCACACTTCACAGGGCTAAAATATAATAGGAACACAACAGCTGATCTCAGGCTGCTGAACTTTTCCAGCACTTGTGATGCTGTTCCAGCCATCTGATGAGAGCTTCAAAGCCAAGAGCATGGGGATGTTTGTTACAAGGGAGTTGAGGGGAAAAAAAAACTAATTCATTGCTGTGTCCCCATGAATGTTTTCATGCTTGACAACCTCCCCAGGCAGCCCAAGAAAGGAGGCAAACAGGCATCTGCAACCTACGACTCGGATGAGGAGGAGGAAGGGCTGCCCATGACCTATGATGAGAAACGACAGCTCAGCCTGGACATCAACCGCCTGCCCGGGGAAAAGCTGGGGAGGGTGGTTCACATCATCCAGTCCCGGGAACCTTCCCTCAGAGACTCCAATCCTGACGAGATTGAAATAGATTTTGAAACCTTGAAGCCCACAACGTTACGAGAACTGGAGAGATACGTGAAATCTTGTTTACAGAAAAAACAAAGGAAACCGTTTTGTAAGTTACCTTCCCGGGACACGTGTTCCCCCCAGCAGCTCCAGGGCTCAGCTTTGGAGTCAGGGCATGTGTATTGAGAGTCTCTTATCCACCTGGTGGGTATGTGATGGCAGGAATTTTTAGATCGTTTTCTCCCAGGGAAATGTACAGAAATTTCCTATTTTTCTCTGTTCTTTCTTCCCATGGTGTCCTGCTGCAGAGACCTGGAGAGCCAATGTGTTCCTCTGCAAGATCAGTGGGATGCCTTTATTCCTTACCCAGGCTCTGGAAGGGCCTGTAAAGGTTTCAGTCTCATTGTGTCAGGTGTACACATCTGGAAGGATCAGTTTCTTATCCTGAATAGTTTAGCATCTAATTAGGAAGGAAATAAAAAACGTGGTTGGGATCCAAACCACCAAGGCAATAAATTATTTGCACAAGGTTACCTGTGGATTCTGGGCGTGTCTGAGTTATGTGTTCACCCCCAAACTGCTCTTCCTTTGTGTCCTGGTCACCACATTGCCCTCACCCTCTGTCAGTTGAGAGGGTGAATGTCAATCTGCTGCTGAGTGTGTGGTTCAGTGTGGGACAGACTGTGCCTCGTCCACAAAGCAAATTCCTGCAGCCCCTTGAGAGTTTAGCTCCTGCTGGAGAGCAGTAGGATCACTTACCTGAAGTGCTCCTTAACTCCTTTGTTTAAGGGAGTTTTGCTTTTAAGATTGTGACACAAAAGCTACTCCTTGCTCTTGCAGAGCATCTCCATTCCTTTCTCACAGGATTTTCAGGAAGGCCGAAGCAAAGCACAGACTTCGACCTTTCTTTTTGCTTTGATTTATTTTTTTTCCCTGAACCCTTCACTGTTGGCATAGCTCAGGAAAGGAATTTCCAGAGTGCTTAGGAAGAGGAAGCATCCTTCAATTTTGGAACCAGAGCAGAGAGTAACATAGATGACCTCAGATATCCACCCTGTGAGCCTGGCATGCCTGAGCCTGGCTGGACTCCTGTGCTGAGCATTCCCTCTTAGGACTCTGCTTTCCAGATTTCTTTTTTTATTGTTTTTTTTTAAACCATTGCTTTAAAACAGCTCACAGAAATGTAGGTATTTCCTTGCTGGATCGGGCAAAATATCTGGCTCCTGTCTTGTGCTTCCAATCCTGGCCGACACCTGTGTTCAATCACTCCTCCTTTGGAGGAATATTTCCTTTCCTTGGCAGTGTGAGTGTTGCTGGTCCTTCTCACCCTTTCCATCCTGATGCAGTTACATTCCTGTTGTCTGCCAGCCTTTGCCTCAGTCAGTTTTTAATTTGCCTTTGTTTGTTTTGTTTTCTGTTTAGAGCAACATAAACCACAGTAGATTCTTGCGTGAGGGGATCGGAAGTTTTAATGGCAGATGCTTTACTCCTGACAACCTTTAATGGGACACTTTATTTTACAGGGCAGAAAACCCATGTAACAATTCTGTAATTACAAATCTGTAATTATTGACCATATAACTGGCTGGTAAGTAACCTGTAATGACAAAGTTATTACATGGATATTTCTATCTTCTAAAATACTTTCCAGAAGATCTCTCTTAAAAAATTGCATGTTACAGGATGGTGGTGACTTGATGAGCAAGGCAACGTCAGGTGTTGTCTTCTCTCTGGGATGTGTAGTTGCTGTGTGAGCACTGGATCTTGGCAGTGTCACTGCAGAGTGTGCACACAGATGTACATGCCCTGTAAAATAGTGATGTCCACTCTTTTCCCCCTGCATCCCCGCACTTTCAGAAACTCTGCCTTCCTCCCCCACAGCTGCCAGTGGCAAAAAGCAAGCAGCAAAGTCAAAAGAAGAGTTAGCTCAGGAAAAGAAGAAAGAACTAGAAAAACGGTTACAGGACGTCAGCGGGCAGCTAAACAACAACAAGAAGCCTGCAAAGAAAGGTAATGGCTTTGGGTTTATGTGAAAACAGCACCCCAAAAGACGTTGTCACAGGGTCCAAACCTCTGCCTTGGCTGTGTCTCTGTGACAGGAACCCTCAGGGTGTTCCCACTGAGCTGCTGTGTGGGGCTGCTCTGGTCCCTGGCCAGCTGGAAACTCCTGGGTGGTAAATAGGAGCTGTCTGGGAGGCAATTCCTCCTTCAGAGGGAGGAGGATCTTCCCTGTGTTAACCTGGTGTGCATCCCACACCACAGAGCTTCTAACACATGGGGTTAAAAAATCCCAAACGCCCACGTAGCTCAAGATGCTCCAAAAGGTTCCCCCAGTGCAAGCAAAGCTTTCACCGTTTCACCAGGGGCATTTCCTGTGCTCAGAGGTGACACTGCCCCACGGCAGAGCTCCTCTGTGGATCCCAAACTGCCACAGTCACCACCCTGTGGGTCAAACCGGGGACCAAGGCTGCGGGCAACCCTTCTGTGTTTCGGTTCCTTGCGAGTAACCACATCCCTGCCTTGTTCCCCACAGAGAAATCCAGCTCCACTCCCTCCGGAGGCCCCTCCCGGCTCAGCAGCAGCAGCTCCTCCGAGTCGGGGAGCAGCAGCTCCAGCGGCTCCAGCTCGGACAGCAGCGACTCGGAATGAGCTGGGACACTGGGACACACCCCCAAACGGACACCCCCTCCCCGCCCCTGCTCTGCCGTGTCCCCTCCCCTCCTTAACCCCCTGCTCTCGGGCCACGGTGGGCAGGTTTTATCCCCTCTCTCTTTTCTCTGACTTGTTTTTTTTTAATTTTTATTTTGTTTTTTAACTCAGTGTTACAAAAGGTATCTTCCATTTTTTTTTTGGGGGGGGGGGGAGCGGGGAAGGAGGGGGCTCTCTTTGAATAGGTCAAAGATCTTTGAGTGTGTGTGTGTGACTAGACTTTATGACAAATAGTTCCCTTTGCATAAAGTCTCTAAAATTTACATTTATCTGGAGAAAATTGGTCGAATATGGAAGAACTTTGAGCTCTTAGCAGGAGATGAATAGAAAATTCTGCAAGGTTTGTAGTACATTTCCCTCCCAGCCCTTCCCTCTCCCCAGAATATTCTCTTTTAAATAAGCCTGCCTGGCTCACACAAGGTAAAACCCATCTTTTTTTAAAGAAATCTCTATAAAATGGTACTGTATCTGAAAGATGTTAGCTTTTGAACTAGTTGGTGTATTTGTTATTAGCACTAGTATTCTTAATCTCCAAGTCTACAGTGTGATGAAAATGTCAGATGCTATCATCTTTTTACATAAAAACAACAAAAAAATCAAAAAAATTCTCATGTACTGTGGATTGCTAACATGCTTTCTTTTTTAATCTTGGTAGAGGCATAGGCAGCTGTTCAGGAAGGTCTTGAAGCATGAATTTAACTTTTAAGCACACGAGCAATAGAAGTGGTTGCATTTTCTTGGTTTTTTACTCAAAAGCTTCACTTTTCCTGAGGATTCATTGGGAAGAAGGGAGCAAGGGACACACTCAAGTTTCTTGGGAAGGTTATTTTTACCTTTAAATAGATAATTTCCAGGAAATGGACGCTCTCTATGGAAGTTTTCATGGAACTGACAAGAGCTTTTTTGGCTGGAAGTTGTCAGCTGGAGCTTGGAGTGATCCCTGCAGTGACCAGGACAAGTCATGTGCCCATTACTGGGCACATCTTGGGGATTTTCTCCATGACAAACACCTCAGTCTGGGCTTAAAATAAAGCAGCACTTGAGCTCCAGCTGAGGCTGAGCTGGCAGGGGAAGTGGAGAGGGATTTTGTGTGTGTTTGGCCTTTTTGCTTTTGAGTTTGCTTTGGTTTTCTCCCTTCTCCTCATCATTCTGGTAATGAGCTCCTAGAAAGGGGATGCTCCTCCTGTGTCAGGCAGGGTTCAAGTTCCAGGCACTGAAATGTTTTACCTCAATGAAAAGAAGAAAGAGGGGAGGGAGAAGAAAAAGAAAAAGCTGGTTTTTTTAAAGCTTGCTATTTTTTTCAGTCCAGCCTAACGTTTTGACCCTCACTGCTGCAATACACCCTGGTTTCAGTGTCCCTAATTTCATGTATATACCATGGCTTTATTTATTAAACACTATTGGTCATTTAAAATGTAATAAAACCTAACAAAAGCAAAGCTGGGGTTCTGCAGGCCAGCAGACAGGCAGACTTTTAATGGGTTTGGTTTGAACTAGATTTAAAAAACCTAAATAACAACAAAGCAAATAAAAAGCCACGACTTTATTTCTATACCTTGGACTTTCTACCTACAGGTGCTACAGTCCAGTCTCTTGTGTGTCTGGTGCTCTGTCATGTTTGGTGTGTTCATTTTTAGATTTTTTTCCCTCTTCTTTTCACCCCAGCCCCCTTTTTTCCTGTTTTATACAGATTTTGGAGACATACATTTCAATACAATTTTATTTTCTCAGTGGTCTTTTTCCACCCCCCCTTTTTTTTTGTTTTGGTAGAACAATGGAGGTTTTATCTTTTTCTAATCCAATTTTAGGAAAACACCAGTTCAGTAATGATCTCAAATTTGTAATCTGAGGGGCAGAAGTTTTATTCTAGTTTTTTTTATTGTAAAGAAAAAAAATATACAGAGTTTAACAGAAAGTTCTGCCTTTCCATCTCCAGCACCAGCTCTTAAAACTGCCTCTCTCCTGTGGGGCAGCCCTAAAATTCACCTTCCTGTGCTCTCCCAGTGGTGCAAATTGCTCCAGATTTTATTTTCCCTGCAGGTGAGTGGCCCTGGAGACCCCTCAAGGCCAGCACATGATTTCCTTTGCACACCCAGCCTCAGGAGCTGGGACAGGAGATGCTGTGCTGGGCTCTGGGGGATGTCCCTGTGCTGGCAATCTGGGAATCACTGCCTGTTTTAGCATTCCAAGGTTTGCACTTCCAGCTGCATCCATGCACCGTGCCAGTCACCCACTGCCCATCGGCCAAGGGTGATTTTCTGGACACTTGGGCCTCTGCCTCTCAAATCTGCTGGTGACCAGAGATTCTTTCCCACAGCATTTGAAAGAAAAATGTTCTGATTTTTACAGAAATGCATGGTTTTTCTTTTCCATTAACAATGGAGTTCAGTTCTGATTTTTTTTTTTTAATTTCTGCCCTTACAAAACCTTTGCCCAGACAGATCCCTGGTAATATATTTGCAGAATTTACTAGGAGGAAATGTAATATTCACCTGATTAAGAGCTTGGGTTTCTTTTTAACGGGGTTGGGTTTCACCTGTGTTTCTCCTGTTGCCTGCGACTTGAACGATCAAACCCAAGGAATATTTTAAGGAATAATTGCAACCAATTCACTGCCACGGCACTTGGATAAACAAACTCCCAGTTCTCCCTTCCTGGGACCTTTTCCTGCGTGCTTGACCCTGAGCTGTGGTGGTGGCTTCCATGGGGAGGACAAACCGCAGGCGACGGCATCGCTGCCACGAAAAACCTGGGAATTTCAGCTCTGTCACCAGGCTGTGACACCAGGAACAGCCCCTGGAACACACAGACATCCCTCAAGGAGCCACGGGGCTGTCCCACCAAAATGAGTTGGGGAAGTTGGAGCCAGAGGGTTGAGAAGCATGTGTGAAGTGATGGGAAAAGGCCTGGCCTGAGGCTGGCTCAGCGCTGGAGGAGGATCCCCGTGTGAGCTGGAAAACCATCCCAGCCTGGGAATCTTCAAGGAAAACAACCTGCCAAGGCCACCAGGGAATGGGAAGAACCTCCTGCACATCTTTGATCCACCAGCTGCAACTTGGGCTTCCACTTATTGGGAAACTGCATGGAAAAGCGAGGTGTTCCCAACAAAAAGGAGCAAGGAGCAATCCATTTTGGCATGACTGAGGGAAGGATTTGGTGACTCCTCACTTCCAAAAGTTGTCCTTACACTTTTCCATTCCCAGCCTATTCATAGTGCTCATGATCCCCACCACGTCCTTGGGGGTGCCTCTTGCACATCCTGAGTTTCTCCAGGAATGAAAAGATGTTTCCAGTCCAGAGTCAGTAGCAGCAGTCCTGAATGAGTTGGGAACTGAACCAACAGAGCATTTATTTAACTGGGTTTTATTGCATGACACGTCAGTCCAGATGTCACGAAATAACTTCGAAGCGATCAAACACACAACGTTTGAAAGAACATTTTTAAACTTAAGAATAAAAAAAAAAAAAATTAAAATTTTTATGGTAGAATTTTTCTTGAATGAACAAAGTTTAACTTTGTTTTCCAGGGGAAACTTCACTGAAATCAGTATGATTTCATATGTATGCATACACACAGAGTTTTATTGAAACTGCTTTCTTCGGACAAATTCCTGTTTTGACAAAATATCTGACCAGACCTTTCTCAATCAACCAGCATTACTGCACCTTTTAAAAACTTTGTGAACTTTTTCTCTGATTGTAAACTCAGCCTGTCTCGTGGCTCAGTGGGACCAGAGGGAGATTCCCAGCCCAGCGACCGAAGGAATCTCTCGGCTCTCTGCACACCAAATGTGTTGTCTACACAGCAAAATGATTTCAATTTTTGTACTGATGTGGTTTGAACCTTGCCTGCCCCCAGGGTTTGTAAGTGTAGGAGTGATGTTTCAGGGCTGTGTCACTGCCGGGAGGGTGGTGACCCCCAAACACACACAAATGTGATTTCTGTGTGTGGAAATGCACAGCTGAGTTCCCCCTGGGCTCTCTTCCCTGTTCTCTATGTGGTAGAAGCAGACTGCAGTTACCTAATCTAGTTCTTTCTCTGCTTTGGGGACTTTTAGACCAGTTTTTAATTTTTTTTTTTTTCTTTGCTTTGAAAGGCATGGTGTTTTTTTAAAGCTGGGGTTGGAGCTGAGGGGAAGGGATCGGGGCACGACAAAGACAAACCACAACATTTTTAGTACTGGATTTTAAATTCTCAGTGTCTTCTCAACCCTGGGCAGTTACCACTAGGGCTAACTGTGGGCAGGCTCTGCATCAGTAAAGAGAAATTTAGGATTCCTTACACAGCAGCGTTATCTTGCTTGAGCTGCATTTTGTAAAGAAAATGGTATTTGCATATCTTTTTAAAATGTCATTTTTAAAAAAGAAATTAAACCACCAGCTAGGATTTGACACAGGCCACATAGAACACAGCCCTGATACTGGCATAACCAATCCAGAAAGATTTGTTGTTGTAATTTTTGTTTTGTTATTTTTGGGGTTTTTTTAATATTTAAAAAAAAAAGAAAATGTTACTTTTCTGTATGATGTGCATGCAAATTTACCGTAACTTTTTCTTAAAACTTTTTAGTGCCATTTCTAGTATATTCCTGTAAATGTCAGTTATTGAAAAGAAATGAGTCAATGTAAGTAGTTTAGCTTGTTTATTGCAAATTGCTGGCCTCAAACAAAACAACTAAAAAAAAAAAAAAAAAAAAAAAAAAGAAAAAAAAAAGAGTTAGAAAGTAATCTTTGATGTTACTGGTAATCACGGACCCCGGTCCTGGGGCATTCGTTTTGTTTTCATAATAAAAAGAAAAATTGTTTGGTGTGTGCAGTTTGATCCCATATTTTCCCCTCTCCTCCTCTTTCCCAGGTGTGGCACTCAGCAGTGCCAAGAGACAACCACCAGGATCTCGAATCCTGGTGCCACGAGTCCTGGAATAATCTGGAAATAATTTTGGGGAATGTCACACTCAAAAGGCTGACTGCCTTCAGAGTAGGGGCAGCCTCTGGGGTGTCCCAATCACAGCTGAGTACCTGGAATAACCCTGCTTTAAATCCCCTGGTTTTGGTGAGGGAAATTCAGCTGCTCCCATGTCCCAGGGCAGCCGAGGAAGGGCTTGAAGTCTTGGCAGCATCCTCCAGTCTGCAGGGTCTTCAGTTCCGTGAGAATCGCTGCTGACTGAGGTAAGTTGGGCTGACAGGAGATCACATTTCACCCAGGTTTGCTGCTGGCTCCTTGGAAGCCAGCAGGACCTGCAGGAAGCAGAGGGACTTTGTCACCTGCTGCAGCAGCCAGGGCTGGCTCCGTGAGCTCAGGGTGACCTGGAAGGCACAGCTCGGAAAGGGGGGGCCTGGAGCAGCTGGTCCCAGTGCCAGCACAGTCCTGGCATTGCTGTGTGGGGGCCAGGATCTATTTTGGTCATCGCAGAGGGTTGGGGTTGGTTTGTGTGTGAGGTGGGGTTAGCACAGCCGGGCTGCCCCAGGGTTCATCTTCCTCTAACGCTGTTCCTGCTCACTGCCTTGCCAAGGCAGCATCCCCAAGGCTTCAGCAAACCTGTTTCACTCTGCTCTTGTACCAGTGACACTCCCACAGGGGCTGTTTGTGCAACCTGTCCCCTAAACAATCTCCTGTGAGGATGTTTCTGTAGCAGTTACAGGTGAGTTCTTTCTCAGGGCAGCAGGCAGAGCTGCTTTTTTAGGCTGGGAGGAGGTTGAGGACATGCAGGACACGATTGAGGTTTGACTCTCCCTGGTCATGCCTTGAATCCTGGGGCCAGCTGTGCAGGAGGGACATTGGGGGGCTGGAATGAGTCCAGAGAAGGGAACAGAGCTGGGGAAGGGTCTGGGAAGTCTGTGCTGTGAGGAGCAGCTCAGGGGGCTCAGCCTGGAGGAAAAGGAGGCTCAGGGGAGACCTTGCTCTCTACAGCTGCCTAAAACAAGGCTGTGAGGTGGGGTTTGGGCTGTCCCAAGCAACTGCTGCCAGGACAAGCGGGAACAGCCTCAAGCTGCATCATGGGAGGTTCAGGCTGGACATCAGGAGCAATTCCATCGAGGAAAGGGTGCTCAGGCCTTGGCAGGGGCTGCCCAGGGAGCTTTGGAGTGCCCATCCCTGGAGTGCCCAAGGAAGGCCTGGATGTGGCACTCAGTGCACTGGGCTGGGGACAAGGTGGGGACTGCACACAGGCTGGATGTGACAATCTCCGAGGTCTTTTCCAACTTTGCTAATTCCCTGTTTCAGTGTGATATCCACTTTCCTTATCCTGAGAGTGCTGGGGCCTTGGGGAGCTGGAGGAGCCTCCCCAGCAGCTCCCAGTGCAGTAACTGAGGGAATTCCTCCCTCCCAAGTGGGGAATGCCAAAAGCTGTCACCTGTGCCAGAGGCGTGGACGTGCAGGGGAAAAACAGCTGCTCACAAAGCTGCACTCAAATCATTTTAATGCACTTTATCAAAGAGGCTACAACAGTGTTTGAAACAAGTGCATCACCACCACACAACTGGCTCACAGAAACAGCCACAGCAGCCACTCACAACCCTGCTGTGACCAGTGACACACACAGAAATGGAAAACTACAGTCACATTCACAGAGATGGAAGGACAACTCATCCTCTTCTTCCTGCACTGTCACATCCAGCCTCCATCCTGGAAGAATTTATGCACATTCTTACGGGTTTAGTCTTGTATAGTCCAATTAACACTCTGCAAAATAACTGAATTTTGGTTTCCCAGCCACGTCAACAAAAAGAGACTGATTATACCCAAAATAAGCATCTTCCTTACTGAAATTAAAAAGAAAATAAGCGTTGGATTTCTTTTTCTATAAGAAAAGAAAACGAACAGCCGGTTTGGGGGATGTGCTGTTCCTTAAACTCCCAGAGTTCACGTGCTCCCCAGGGCTGGCCTGGAACCCACCTCTCCTGCTTCTCCAGGTGAATCCACCTGCAGTTCCCAGGGGAGCTCTGGGCCCAGCCTCCTGCCTGTTTGAGTCAATAACCTCCTGTTCACTCAGCCAAGAACTGGAGGCCCAGGTGGGTCACACAGCCCTGGCCACGCTCCCAAGGTGCCTCGCAGGGTTTGTGAATCTCACTGAACGCTTTCACCCGGTTGAAAAACATTTATTCACTGAATTGTTTCTCCTCCAGAGCTATTCCTGACAAAACCAAGAGGGTTATTTGTGTGCAGAGCAATGCACGGGTCTGCAAAGCAGCGAGCTCCAGCAGGTTTAATTCTATGAGCACACACACGAGGTATCAAACACCGACACATGCAGAAGCAGTGCTTTTGAAAAACAGCGAGCTGCCTATGGTTTGCAGTGCTATGGAGCAGGGCTGAGTACACCAAAGCTCTGATTTCACTCTAGAACAGGTGTGTTCTGCTCAGTACATTGAGTTCAGCAAGGCTGAGTGTCTGTGTGTTTGTTGGAGCGTTTCACCCGCACGGGAGAGGTGGAAGAGATTCTTCACTGTATTTAAAAAAAAAAAAAAAAATAAATAAAGTGCCTGAAAAAATGCAAAGGAGGTTTTAGATAAATAGAACGGAAGTAATGACTGTGCCTAATAATAGGCAGGTAAATAATCCATCCTGAAGCTGACATCAAATGCTGATTTGCCTGGAGCTAAGCCTGTGCCCAGGCACTGCTGGGTTGGACACATGGCCTAGGCAGGACAGAAAGGGCAGAACCCTGAAGAACTTTCATCCTGAACCCTGGGCATAGAATTCACACCCCTGGGAGTGGTAGTTTTGTTTTTAACAAAGATTCAGCTGCTTGCTGGGCTGAGTTTCTCAGCATGACCTTGCCTTGAGCAAGTCAGGATTCAACAGAAACTTCAACCTGAAAGCAGCAGCCTCTGTGCCCAAGCAGGGCAGTGCTTCCCCCTCCTAAAACCCTCCAGTTAATCGAAACAATCCCAGACACAACTTTTAAAATACATGCACCAAACCTACAATCCAACCTGAACTAGAAGTTAAACCCTTCCAAGCTACTGCATGCGTTCAAACTTGAATGCAAAGCCAACTCCAAAGTGGCCTCTTTCCTTCTGTACCCCACCTCAGGAGTGGGGCTGTGCTGTGCAGGAATCTCCTCATGCCCCACAGGATATGTGTGCATTTACAGGGGTTTCTTGCTGTTGCTTTCCTGGGCCTGTCCCTCCCTTTCAGGGGGTTCACTGGGGGATCTGCATGAAAGGAGTCAGCCCCTCCGACCCCAGAGCTCCTGTTATTTCCATGATCCCACACCGTGGGATCAGAGAGGGCCCTTTCCTTTGCATGAAACTCCAGCACACCTTTCCTACCAGGTGTTTTGAAGGCTCGGATTAAATTCTCAACACATTCTCTCCCTGTTCCCACAACAAACCACTCCATTCCCTGGCTGGAAGAGACCACCTCAGGACAGGAATTAAAGGGAGACAGGGCAAACAGAACAAGTAACGGCCAGATGGTTTTGGAGATCAACTTCTTAAAACCACAGCCTCGATGGGAACAGACCTGTGCTCGCCTCTGCCCCACCAGCATTCCCAGAGCTCTGGAAATGCACCAGGACTGGCCACTAAGGGTGGCTGGGGACGGTGCCCAAGTGCCAGCGGGTGTTTCTCAGGGCACACAAGCCACTTACAAGCAACACATGGTCCAGCACAGCCCCTGCCAAGACGCTGCAACAGGCTTGAGAGCTCCCCAGCGAGACTGGGTTTGTTGGACACGCTCAGTGACATGCAGAATGGGAGTCTATCAACAGCAAATCAAACAGCAACAATCCAACTCCAGCCTTCCCGGCCTCTCCTGGAAACGCTGCTTCCTGCGCAGGGCTGCGAGAGGGCGGTGCACACCCACCTCCCCCAGCTCTGCTTCCTCCCCACCGTGGATTCCTGGGGGAGAATTACATAATAGCACAGAACTTGGACTGCCCCGTGTCCCTGGAGACGTCCAGCTTGTTTTTGTCCCGCACCAGGATGGCTTCGTTGCCGTACTGCGAGTACCACATGCTCCTGCTGCGGCTCAGGTAGGTGTTGGGGGGAGCTGACTCCAGTTTCTGCTGCTGCTGCTGCCAGATGAGCAGAGAGGTGTCCCTGTACCTCAGGCGGGCGTAGCCCTCGGACAAGGCTTTCTCAGGCAGGGGCACCCTGCCGTTCATCACCGTGTCACTCATCTGCCCGAGGACAGCTCCAGCAACAGGAGCTCCTTCCCAGCCGCGAAATAAACCCCGCTGCCTCTGTCCAGGTCGGTGGCTGCTGCTTGGAGCTCAAGGGAGAACATCCCAGGGGACGGCTCTTGGCATCCACGACCTGCTGGCACCGCTCAGGAGAGGGAGCAGGGCCCTAAAATCACAGCAGGCAGCCTGGCCTCGCTTAGAAACCACGCCGGGACTTCTGAGAGCCTATCCAGTGGTGCTGCTGCCGCGGGTTTCATGCTGGGAAGGGCCCACACGTGCTGTTTGTTGACAGTCCATGAATCATCTCCATAGGTGCGAGCGGCGGCTCTGCAGCCAGGCAGGACAGGCTGGATGGGCTGAATTCCCTGCAGAACGGATCCCGAAGCCGTGGGGAGGTCAGAGCCCAGGGGTCAGCGCTGCCCAGGCCCGTGCGTGGCCTCTCCCCCGCGGACGGACGGCAGCCCGGCACGTCACGTGCCCAGGGATGCAGGAGAAGATGCTGCTCGGCCCTGCCGGTGGTACCCGAGCTGCGGGGACCCGGCACCTGCCGCCGGCACCTGCGGGGCACAGCGGGGTCACCCCACGGGCTGGCAGCGGGGATCCCCGCCCTGCCGGCCTCCCATTCCGCGCCCCCCCAGCTCCAGCCCCCCCCAGACCCTTCCAGCGGCACCGCGCCCCGTCCGCGGCCCCCGCGGCTGTCCCGAACCCCCCGGCCCTGCCCGCCCCGAGCGGGGGTGCCCACACCGCCCTTCCCACACCGCCCCCCAAGGGTCCCCCGCGCCCGCTGCCCCGGCCCCACCGTGCTGCGCTGCCCGGCACGGCCCGGCCCGGCCCCGCTGCGCTCGGCGGAGCGGCCGCGGAGGCTCCTCCCGCCGTGATGCGCTCGGGAGGAGCCACGGCCGGGGCGGGGGCACCGGGAGGGCGGCAGCGGAGGGGCCGAGGGGAGGGGGCAGCTCCGGTGGGTGCGTGCGTGCGGATGGCAGTGGGGGACCCCGAGTAGAGTGTGTGGGTGCGGGGTGGCAGTGGGGTACCCCGAGGGGAGTGTGTGGGTGCGGGAATGGCAGTGGGGTACCCCGAGTGGGGTGTGTGTGTGCGGGGATGGCAGTTGGGGACCCCGAGTGGGTTGTGTGGGTGCGGGGATGGCAGTTGGGGACCCCGAGTGGGATAAGTGGGTGCGGGGATGGCAGTTGGGGACCCCGAGTGGGATAAGTGGGTGCGGGGATGGCAGTGGGGTACCCCGAGTGGGATAAGTGGGTGCGGGGATGGCAGTTGGGTACCCCGAGTGGGATGTGTGGGTCCAGGGGTGGCAGTGGGGGACCCCGAGTGGGGTGTGTGGGTGCGGGGATGGCAGTGGGGGACCCCGAGTGGGGTGTGTGGGTGCGGGGATGGCAGTGAAGCCCCCGCAGTGGGTGTGAGTGTCCCTCGGATGTCACCCAGCGCTGGATGCGCAGCGTTTTAAAGGGACGCCCAGTCCAGCGTGTGCTGAGCCCATACTGGGAGCACTGGGGCTGAACTGGGGGAGTCCTCCCAAGTGCTGTCCCTGAGAGATGCGCTCTCCCGGCTGCCCCATGCTGGCATTTCCAGCCCACTCTCCTTTCTGGTGGGCAGCCGCCTGTGCTGGCAAGGTGCAGGCACCCTTCGTCCCCCTTTGGGCTCCCCAGTGACCGCCCAGCCATGGGGTGAGGACAGGCAGCGGACACCCCTGCGTGCTGCCAGCCTCATGCCACCGTCACCGTGGACTGCGTGGGAAAGCGGCGTGACCGAGCAGCCCCTCCTTGACCTCCGCCCGTCATCGCTCCTGCCCCGGCGCCTCTCCTTATCCCGCCTGTCCCCTGGCCAGCGCAGTACGAAATATGTTTTGAGGAGAGCTGCAGGGCTTATTCTTTTCCTGATGATGCTAAATTTAAGCTCTCAATCTTCTTATCTCCTGTGAAGGNAAAAAAAAAAAAAGACCACACTATTAAAATTTTTGTTATCAGAAATATCCTGACTCTGCTGCTTAATCTGCTTCCTGCTAGGGCAGGGAAGCCAGCCCCGAGCCACTCGTGGAAAGCTGCAGAACAAAGTGCAGAATCCTTCCGTGGACAAGATTTAGGGGTTTTTTTAAGGCTCTCTTGGTCTTGTCTGTAAAATTCCCGGCTCTGTTATCACCAAACTGACAGAGGTTGGTGAGGGGGGTGGGTGCACTGCCCAGAGGGGCAAGGAGAGGATTGGAACCTGCCAAGCTCCAACAGCCACCAACTGCTCTGACCCCTCCACTCAACCCACTGCTGTGAGTCCCCTGAGTCAGGACCCTTCCCAAACAAACCCCGGAGGCAGCAGCAGTGGAATGGATGAGCTGAAATCCAGGTGCTGCTGAGTCAGTGGTTTGTCCCTCTCCACCTTCCTCCGAGGAAATCCCTGCTTTGCTGTCCCCCAGCTGCCTCAGGCCGCTCCTCTGCTGTGCCATGGCTGCAGTGAGAGGCTGGGCTGGGAGCTTTTCCCCTTGCCCAGCTCCCGGGGCTGTGAACATTCCAGGTCTGTCTGATTTTGATGGGAAACCTGTCGGGGTGGAGCCCGGTGTAGGATGCTTAATTAGTGTGTCCCAGCAGCGCAGTGATGGCTTTGGGAGCTGTTAACTGGTGCTCGCTGGTATTCAGCACACCTGGGGCATCCCAACATGAGACTCTCCCACAGAGAAATGCCCAGAGAAGTGCCAGCTCCACCTGCTTGCTGCCTGGGGTCAGAATCCTTTACCAGAGCTGCACTCTCAGGCTAAGAGCACCCGTGGCCGAGCGCTCCCGCTGCTCCAGGACAAGAGGAGGATCCAGTTCATCCCTTCTGCCTTGCATGGAGCTGTGCCAGGTTTGTTTTCCTGCTCCTTTCCAGGGTGGCAGGCAGTCACCTCCAAGGGCAGCTCCAGGAGGTGGCTCCTGCAGAAAGGGCCGGGACAGGAGCTGTGCTGGCAGCGCTGCAGGGCCCTTAGCAGCAGGAGAATTGCAGTGACTGTGGCACGGTGCACCTTGTCTGGGCAGGTAGATCAGGTGTGTGACAAGCCAGACAGAGGATTACAGTCTGTACCCAGCAGCTGAACACTTTGGTGGCCCTGTGATTTCCCCCTCGCTGGTAATTGAGCAGCGGGTTTGCCGAGCTGAGGCTTGCATGGCTTTCCCAAAATAGCCGGTGAAAGGAGATCACAAAATCTAAGGGCGTGTTGCAAATGGCACGTAGGGCTGTGTGACAGCTGCCGTGCCAGCAGCCGGGCCGGCTCCTGCTCTGGGGACCCTGGCTCCAGCTGGAGACACGTCCCCTGGCAGCCAGCACGGCTCCGGGACAGGCTGGTGCACGCTTGGATGAATCCAGAAGGTGGCAATGGCAATCCACAGACACTGCCTGGCTGGGAAAAGAGGATTTCTCAGCGGTGTGGCTCTGGTGTTTAAGGGATATTTGCAGAGGGGCTGCACTGTGGCTGCTTCTCTGCACGTAGAGAACCCTGGAGTGACATCAAAGATTGCAAGAAAACGCATCTTTCTTGGAAATGTGGCCAGGTCCCAGGTGTTTTGGGGTTGGTTTGTAAGGTACGGTGTCCTCATACATGTTAGTGCATTTACCTTCCTTCCTTCCTTCCTTCCTTCCTTCCTTCCTTCCTTCCTTCCTTCCTTCCTTCCTTCCTTCCTTCCTTCCTTCCTTCCTTCCTTCCTTCCTTCCTTCCTTCCTTCCTTCCTTCCTTCCTTCCTTCCTTCCTTCCTTCCTTCCTTCCTTCCTTCCTTCCTTCCTTCCTTCCTTCCTTCCTTCCTTCCTTCCTTCCCCCCCTGTCCCTCCTCCCGTCCTTCCACTAGTTTTGCCTACCCCATGCAGGACTGGGATGTCCCCAGCCAGCTCTGTCACCTTCCCAAACTGCCACCACTTCACCAGCCGGGTCCCCCTCACACTCCCTCTGCACTGGGACCTGAGCTATGGGGGCTGCCTGCCAGGCTGCTTGTCTGTACACACGGAGACATTTGGGGGTGAAAAAGCACAGTGTTCCCTCTGGCAGCATCTTCCCGGTGCCTCTCGGGCTTATCCCGTGCGAGGAACTGACACAAGGCTGGGTCCCCGGCAGAGGGTGGTGTCGGCCTCTGCCCTGCCCGGCTGGCATTCCCTGGCATTCCCTGGCTGGCTGGCATTCCCTGGGTGCCTGTCATTCCCTGGCTGTCATTCCCAGCAGTGCCAAGAGGCAGGGGAGGGGAGCACCAGCTCCAGCTCAAAATGCAACCTCTTGAATTTATTCAAGCTCCCTTTTGGCTTTAAGTCCACCTCGAAAAGAGCATCAGGGTCCTCTCCACACCCCAAACGTCTTGCAGGACAGTTTGTACAATCCGGAGCTCGCAGCTCACCGGCGTGTGCTGGATTCAAGCTCTTCCCGAGCCTGGCTGCACAGGTTTTGGTTGTTTTTATTTCTCCTGCTCTCAGAAATCCCTCTGCCATCAGCCCTCTGGGTTGCTGCAGGGGCAGGCGAGCAGCGTGCTTGCTCCAACACCTCCCACGCAGAGCCTGGCTCTGCAGCTGCAGGGATTGTTCCCAAGTGTCCAGGGGCCAAGAACGCTTTTTGTTACTCAGTAAAAAAGCTCGGCTGTGGCTGGCAGCTTTAATTATGCACATATAATAAACTCCTCTGTTGTCATCTACCTACAGACCTGACCTCACACGGCAGCCTGGTCCTGAGTCAACCAAAATTATCCCTGGCACGACTCCACTGCCTTCAGTAGCCTCGTGATTCCTGCCCATGGGTGCTGTTGGAGGGCAGAAACGCTTCGTGAAGAGCTAAAAGATCCAGAAAATCATTCTGAGAAAGCACCTCCTCAGGGTACGGGGAGTGTGGGCTGAGACCTGGACGCTCCCGGGGCGGGGCGCGGCTCTGATGGTGAGACTGGAGCGTGCTGGATGCTGCTCCCTCTCGGATCGCGCTGTTCATCCCCTGCCCCGGCCCAGGGGCACAGCCCGGCTGAGCCTGGACAGCCAGCACCTCGGGATGAAAGAATGTCTTCTTTAAAACCCTCCCCATAACTTTCCTTGGAACATTAAACAATTGCTTTCTGTTCTTCGGAGAGATCCTCCTTCCTAGATTGAAAATGAAGGCTCATGGCTGTAGAGTTGCTCTTTCTCCTTTATCTCCGCTTGGCTCCATTTGGAAGAGATTAGTGTTGCATTTGTTTGACATCCAGGTTAATAGCTTCCCTTCGTCCCAGTCCCGGCTTCCGGTTTTGGCTATCTGGAAAGCCGGGCTGGAAATTAATCGGCAAACTCTGGGGAGAGGATCTCGGAAGAAAACTCAGAACAGATTTGAAAAGAGGCTGTTCTAAGCCGCGCTGATTTGGAAGGAAGCCACCGGTGAAAATTAGAGATTTTTCAAGAGTTTGCTGCCAAGGAGTTAATGCCTGAGAGTCGAGGTTCTTAATAAATACACTGGTAATTAATTATAGGAGTTGTCCTCCCGTTTGAAAGTCAAGGAACACGATCGCTTGTTTGGGTTAAACAACTCCGCTGCAGTATTTGCAACCCAAACACGGGATGACGGGTGGGAGCGAGCGCTCAGACAAAGCGGGGTCTGTGTGTGCCTGTGCGGCCCCGGGGGGGCGGCGGAGCCCCGGCACCGCTCCTGNAAAAAAAAAAAAAAAGAAAACCAGGAAAAATATAAAAAAGGGAGGGGGGATAGGAAAAAATACTGGGGAAAAAAAAGCGGGTTCCGAGCCAACGCGTGGCGAAGCGCCCCCCGCCCCCGCTGGCAGCCCGGCTCCCGCAGACAAANCTTCCGGTTTTGGCTATCTGGAAAGCCGGGCTGGAAATTAATCGGCAAACTCTGGGGAGAGGATCTCGGAAGAAAACTCAGAACAGATTTGAAAAGAGGCTGTTCTAAGCCGCGCTGATTTGGAAGGAAGCCACCGGTGAAAATTAGAGATTTTTCAAGAGTTTGCTGCCAAGGAGTTAATGCCTGAGAGTCGAGGTTCTTAATAAATACACTGGTAATTAATTATAGGAGTTGTCCTCCCGTTTGAAAGTCAAGGAACACGATCGCTTGTTTGGGTTAAACAACTCCGCTGCAGTATTTGCAACCCAAACACGGGATGACGGGTGGGAGCGAGCGCTCAGACAAAGCGGGGTCTGTGTGTGCCTGTGCGGCCCCGGGGGGGCGGCGGAGCCCCGGCACCGCTCCTGCCGCTGCCCGCGGGGCTGGGGGGCCAGCGGGGCCCCGGCGAGGGGGGACCCCACTAAAGGCGGCGGCGGCTCTGCCAGCGGGGACAGCGAAGCAGCTCCGGGGCTCTGGGCGGCTTTCCCGGAACAGGGAGAGGAGCGGCAGGGGCGGGAGGGAGCGAGGGATACCGCAAGGGAGGGGGGATAGGAAAAAATACTGGGGAAAAAAAAGCGGGTTCCGAGCCAACGCGTGGCGAAGCGCCCCCCGCCCCCGCTGGCAGCCCGGCTCCCGCAGACAAAGGGGCGGCGGGGCGGGCCGGGGGCGGGCCGGGGGCTGCTCCGCTGCCCGGGGCGGGGAGAAAACTCGCACCCACGGCGGCTCCCCGGCTCGGCCGCGCAGGTGGGGTCCCTCGGCGGCGCAAGTTTCCGCAGGGCAGCGCGACGGAGTCGCGCGGGGGGCGGCCCCGCCGTGCGCGGTGTCCGCCTGTCCGTCTGTCCATCCGCCGCTTTGTTCCCGGAGGATGCGGCGCGCCTAACCCCGGCCGAGGCGGTGGGGCCGCAGCGGGGGCAGGGGCAGCCCTCCGCCGGAAAACTCCGCGCCGCCCTCCTTCCTCCTCCTCCTCCTCCTCCTCTTCCTCCTCCTCCCGCTCGCAGCCCCGGCGCGGAGCGATGCTCTCGGGGCCGGCGGGCGGCGATGGAGCGGGGCGGTAGCGCGGAGCCGCCGAGCACAGCGGCCCCTCGGGCAGCTGCCCGCGGCCCCTGAGCGCCGGCAGGAGGAGGAGGAGGAGGAGGAGGAGGAAGAGGAAGGCCGGGGGAGCGAGCAGACCGCGGCCATGGAGGAGTGGCGGCAGTGCGGCCGCTGGCTCATCGACTGCAAAGTTTTGCCCCCGAACCACCGGGTGGTCTGGCCCTCGGCGGTGGTCTTCGACCTGGCGCAGGCGCTGCGGGACGGGGTGCTGCTGTGCCAGCTGCTCCACAACCTCTCCCCCGGCTCCATCGACCTCAAGGACATCAACTTCAGGCCGCAGATGTCCCAGGTAGGAGGGGAGCCATGGATGGAGGGGTGGCTGCGCGGGGAGCCCCCGGGAGCACCTGGATCCCTGGATGCGGCTGGAAGCCCCAGGAGCACCTGGATCCCCGTTGCTCTCGCACCACTTGGAGGGATGCGGGGATGGGATGGGATGAGTGGGAGACCGTCTGTTTCACCCCCCGGATGCCCGGCAGCCCCTCTCAGGCTTTATCCCCCCGGTTTCTCGCCGGTTCAGCGCCGGGGGAGCCGCGGCCGCACGGGAAAGGCTCCGGGGCGGGGAGAGAACACCCCGGGGAGGAGGGAAACATCCCCCTTCTGTTTACAGCCATGGCGAAACAAAAGCAAATAACAGGGCTAAGAGGAGGAGATGGGATTATTCGGGGTTTTCATGGAGGCGCTGGTTCGTCTGAGATGTGCGGGAGGAGCGGGCGCCGGGACGAAACTTTGTCTGGGAAGACTGAAAGCAAAATAAATGGATAAATTTATGAAAACACACGAACTTCTGGTGCTCTGCGAGCCTGCCCCAAGCCTGGCCGGGCAGGGAGTAAGGCCACTGCAGTGCCTGAGCCCCGGTGCTGCATCCTCGCAGCTCCTCCGGGGCGGGAGGTGATGGGGGGGCTCAGGTCAGGGACCCCAATTGCACCCTGACCCCCTTGCCCTGTCCTGTGCCCCGCACTCATCGTGGCTCTCCCATTTGGGTACTTTAAAAGGGCTCCATCCTTGGAAGTGTTTCCAGTTCCTGGTTGGTTTGGTGGAGGGAGGCTTAAAGAAACAGAAAAAAAAAGAAAAAAACAAAAAAAAATAGAAGTAAAATCAGCTCAGGTTGTTTTGGGTCTAAATGCTCCGCTGGTGTTTTTGCAAGCTGAGCTGTAGGTATTTGCATGGGAATCGGGAAGTGAAATCGATTAGAAACACACGAAATGGGGTTTGTGCCCTGCCCGCCGGCAGCCCCTGTGTTGACAAGTCCATTTCAGAGTGTCGGCTTTTATTTTTGAACAACAGGTTCTAGTGGTGAAACTGAAGGGAAACTTTGTGCGTTTAACTTCGCTGAAGCCTTCAAGGATAAACATCCTCCAGTGCCCACATGAGCTCAGCTCCTGTGCTGTGAGAGCAAACCCCTCTCCCTCTTTCTGCTGGAGTTTCCTTCCAGGGCAATGTTTCTTTCCAGCTGTTTGTCCCCTTCACCCAGCGACACACAAGCACCGGGCTGTGCTGGGGTGGCTGCTGTGCTTGAGGACAGCCAGGAGCTCCCAAATTTGGAGCCCCTCTTCGGGGAGCAGAGGGCTCTTTGCTGTGAGGATGTCCTTGATCCCGCAGAGCAGCGGAATGGGAATCCCCAGCCCGGTGGTGAAACCGGCCCAAGGGCTGGCCCAGGGTGAAGAACATGTCCTGGTGCCTCTTCCCAGGGTGGAACAATGCTGGGAGATTTCCTCTTGGCTTTCCAGGCTGTGAACTGATCAAACTGTTTTCCGCTCAGGCTGATGTTTCCAAATATAAACTGCCGTGCAGGAGCTGTGGATGGGGAGGGCTGGAGCTTTCCTAGAACGTGCTGAGAATGGCACACTGTGTTTGGGGGTTTGTTTGCTCTTTTTAAGGAAATGCTGGAATCCTACGAAGCCGATTTTGGTGCGGTAGTTGCCCTGTGGGGAGTTCAGAATGGGTTTAAGGATGTGGCAGTTGGGGACGTGGTTTGGTGGCAGATTTGGCAGTGCTGGGTTATCAGCTGGACTCGATCTTAGAGGGATTTTCCAGTCTAAACCCTGGTTCTGTGGGAGCTGTGATCCAGGGAGGATCCCGGGGTGGTTTGGAGAGGAGGCTCTTGCTGTCCCTGCCGAGGCAGGTGTTTGCTGGTTGGAGGGGACAGTTTACAGCCCTGCTGGCTTTAATAAAACTGCTTTCTGCTTGTCCCACCTGGCTGCTTTCCCAGCTTGAGGGGATGTGTGAGGGGACGGATGGGGATGGCTCTGGTGGCCCTCTCTCTGCAAATCAGGTCATTAGAGGGGACCAGCACAGCTGAGCCCGCAGGACCTGCAGAGCATCACCTGGTGTGGGAGTGGATGCTCTGGTGAGGTTCAGCTGATGCCTCAGCCAGGATGAGACCCAAACCACTCTGGAGTCAGCCTTTATATTTGCTGTGTTTGGTGCTCTTTTGGTAATTCCTGGCTCTGGGAATTTGGCTTCTTCCCAGGGTGGTTAAAGGCACCTTCTGCTGCACTGGGAGGTGACAGGGAGGAAGGGGCTGAGCCCAACCACAGAGGGGACCAACACCCC
Organism: Nicator chloris; assembly: GCA_013400495.1. Taxonomy (NCBI): domain Eukaryota; kingdom Metazoa; phylum Chordata; class Aves; order Passeriformes; family Pycnonotidae; genus Nicator; species Nicator chloris. Next base: position 439,649 of record WAAE01016503.1, on the reverse strand, counting down.
TGGGATACCCCAGCCCTGCTGTGGCTCTGGGAGAGCAGTTCAGTGTCTCTAGGCCAGATTTCAGAGGAATAATGTAGGAATCCATCCTTGTCACCCGGCTGTGATGTGCTCAGACACGGGGTAGGGAGGCGCAAGGCAGAGCGCGCCGAGGAACTTCAGAGGTTGTTTTTGATGATAAATGCACATTTTGCCTGGCTGGCTGGACTGGCTAACCAGCTGTCTGCCTCACTGGAGAGCTCCTCTTGTTCCTAATCAGGTAAAATGCCAGGGGACAAGACACTTGTGCTAGACTTGAAAGACCCAGCAACACTCTGTCATCCACCTTTCCCTCTGAATTAAGTGGGGCTGTGCAGGTGTGTAATGAGAAACAGATTTTTGCCGGGGGTGAGCAGCGTTTCGAAGGCCAGAGGTGAAATCACATCTCTGTGGAGAAACGCTGTAAGATCCAGGCAGTTGTGTGTTATTTTTGAAATCCCTTTCCACGCTGATTTGTTTTTCCTTGCAGCTGTTGGAGGTGTGCTGCCAGGCCAGGCTGGAGCTCAGCGAGGCTGCCGGGGCTGGTGCCCCTGCTGTGCAGAGATGGACTGGTGTCCCCGTCCTCCTCAAAGCTCCCCAGCCTCATCAAACCTCCCTGTGCTTGTTCAGCAGCGAGGCCAGGCTGGCCATGCAGCAGGAGTTTAATACATGATGCTTAATTAAATAAATGAGGCAAATCACCCCGTTAGGCTGCAGTCTGAAGTTTGCTTTACCTTCGTGTTCAGTACCAGAGACCCAAATCTGGTTTTTGGTGGTGCCTGGGAGGATGGGATGACCCAAAGAACTTCCAGAGTGGCCAACAAAGTAAACAGGAAAAACAATCTTGAATCCCAGCTCTCTGCTGAGAGTGGCTGGATGTGGGGCCAGTCTCCATGAGCCTGGAGTAAAACTTCATTTCTGCTCGTTGCCTTTGTGCAGAGGCTGCTTCTGGGGAGCTGGGGAGTGGCATGAGGGTGATTGCCCTCGGTGCTCATTGATCATTGTGTCTGTGACCGTGATTGGCTTTTTGGGGGTGTCACTCAATGTGATTTTCCAGCCAGCTGGGACAGCGTGATGCAAAGGACGTTTGAATTTGCAAATGGGAGCAGAGGTAGGAGCCCTCTGGTTTGCATTCCCTGGCCCCCCTGCCCCAGGGCCACCCCCAGAACCCCACTCCTCTCCCCATTCCCTTTCCCAGTTCCACTCCTCTGTCACTGTGTGCTGCAGCTGCTCTCCTGAGTGAGATGGAGATCTTCAAGCTTTGCATTTTCATCAGTAATTAGGTTTGAATCTCAATTCTGTTCAATCTCTGGTCAAATACAAATTAAATGACTCTCCACTTATGTTTCAGCATCAAAACTCTGTGCAATAAAACACCTGCGTGTTTGGGTGAGGTTGATATTTGGTGCTCTGAGTTTTGTGAGGTTTTAGTTTATTTTCTTTTTTTTTTTTCTTTGCATTTGTCTTGGATAAAATTAATCCTTTCTGACAGGGCCTTGGGTGTGTTTGGAGGTTGGTGGGGAAACCTGCTGCAAGCTGCTCCCTCTCAGGAGCAGAGACCTCGTGGGGGCTGCTTCAGCTGTGCCAGACACCTTTGCAAGTGTGGGATTTGCTCAGGAATCATCCAGGAAAACTGGGGGAAATCTGGGATTTCCTGCAGGCTTCCAGACCACTGTCCCCTCCTCTGGTGGTTCAGTGCCCTGGTGGCTGAGCTCAGCCTCGTGGGGATGTTGTGAAGGGCATTTCTGCTCCCAGTCTCTGCAGGAAAATGGGTTAATTCGAGGGAGAACAACTGAGAAAGAAGCAATAATCCCCCAAACCCTGCCCCATTGCCTGTCCTGGCTGGCTGAGCACCTGCTGCAATCTCTGTGTGCTAAGAGAGATGGAAATGGGTGTCTGCACAAAGCTGTCGTGATGTGATTTAACATCAAGACTCCCACAGTGGGGTGGTTTGAATCCCCACTAGAATTATTGACTTTTTTTTTTTTTTTTTTTTTGCTGTGAGACAGGATTAGGAGAAAAAAATAAAGCAGGCTCAAAACTTCAGAGGGTATAAAGACAGGTTAGGCACACAGATATCACACTGCACCCTCCCCTCCTCAAAGGCTGCTCTGGACACTGCTGAAAATCTTTATTTTCCCTGCTCCAGAACCTCCTGGGCGCTGGAAGTGGAGCAGCCACAGAGTGAATGCACACACTTGAGTTAGCAGTGACGGCCAGCCCATTAAGGATTCTCACTCCGGAGCACACTGACATCTCTCCAGAGGGAATCCACCCCGCCCTGGAGGTTTCCCCGGGGCCCTGGGGGCTGCTGGAGAGGCAGCAAAGGGAATTGGAGCCACGGCTGGGCTGCCCCGTGCTCTGCTGTGCTGCTGTGGAGGAGCAGGGCAGGCAGCTGATGCCAGCACTGATGGCTGCAACGCCCCACACCTCACTGAGCAGTCAGATGCTCCCTGCCTGCTGGTTTTTCCCTTTCATTTCCCATCAAAATCCAGTTTCTCGCTGGTGCAGGGGCTGCTTTGCTGTGGCAATGGGCAGCAGGTGGCTTGGAGCCTCCCCCAGGTACAGGGGAGGTGGAGGCAGGCCTGGAGCCTTTTGGTGCAGGTAATTATTCACCAGGCTTTGGGGGTTTTAACGTGCCACTTTGAAGGCTTTCTAGCTCCAATGCTTGTAATGACTTCCATATGTCACGATAGCAGTTAAATATCAGTCAGCATTATCAGAGCTGGCTGGCTTCTTTGAGCAAGGTCTGTGTGGCCACTCTGATTTACCCTGCTCAGCTCCTCTGGCTTTTTTTTTTATTGATTCTCTGCTTTTTAAAACTGAGTTCTGTTCCCAAAAAAAAAAAAGGGAGCTGTAAAAAACGTCCTGGTTACATATCCCTGTTGACTGTGTCTCACTGACTTCCCGTTTGGATGTGCTGAGCCTCACAAAGGGGAAAAAAAGGTGCTCTGTGTGTCCAGCCTTGCAAAACAGGAGCTGCTCCCACTCTTCCTGCACTCTGCCTGCCCAGTGGAACCCTAAAACCTCGTGCCAGCAGAGGCAGGACCCTCTTTGTGACTCTTTTGAGGTGGAGGGATCCAAACCTGCAGCTGAAGGCTCATGAATATTCTGCTGGGGCAGGAGGAGGTGGAGAGTGCTGGATGGATGCTCTGGGCTGTGCCAAGCAGCCCGAAAAGCAGTGAAAACTTTTTTTTCCTTTTTTTTTTTTTTTTCCCCCATGCCCTCGAACGATGGATGAGAGCGAAATACCTGCGTTAAACACCCACCAGCAACAGGCTTTTGAATGAATAGATGCCTTTAAAAACACAGCGCCAAAAAAAGAGGAAAATTTGGTCGTTTTTCAAGCCGGGACCGGGCTTGGAAGCTGCCTGCTCTGCCAGCAGCCTGCTGATGAGCTGTAAAAAATGCTTGGCTGGTCCATCCTGCTCGGTGGGGATCCGGGACAGGGGGTGCCTCGGGGCTGGTCCCTCCCGGGAGGAGCAGGAGGGGTTTTGGCATCGCTCAGCTGCTGCGGCTGCCTCTGTTGGGTGAGGAATTAGGGAAATGAGGGAATCGGGGCTGGGCCGTGTGGGAGGGCTGAGCATCCCCACCTCAGGGGGATGGCACCCACCACCCTGATTTGTGGCTCTGGGAGCCCCAGACCCTTTTCCTTCAGCTCTTCGGGAGCCAGAAGGGACCTGGTTTTTGGCAGGGACTGAAATGTTGCTTCAGACTGACCCGAGGGCAAATTTTTGATCCGTTTCTTTGTCGTTTCTTAAAGAGACAAAGCCTTTTCCCAGTGTTGGAGCTGCTTCTCTTCCCACTTGACTCCCCTCGAGCTGTGTTGATGAGAAACGGATCGAATGTGCTCATCCCCAAAATCCCAGCAGCCTGGGCTGGGCTTTTCAGGGCTGAGCTGGGCTGGGAGGAGCAGGATCCCCCTGATTTGGGGTGCAGGGCTGTGAGCTGCCTGTGTTGGGTTGGAGGGGATTGATGGAGGGGTGCTGGAGGTTGGTAAATGCAGTGAGCCTGGAAATGCAGCCAGCTTGGCCACACCTCTGGGAGCTGAGGACTCTTCCTTGATTTTTAAAGCATGGATCCACCTTCTTTGGGCTGTGCAGCATTTTTTTTTTTTAATATAAATTTTCATTTCCTCGCACCACTCTCAGCATCAGTTTGCTCCTTCGGACTTGCAGTGATCTTCAAACAATCTCTGAGCAGCAGCAGAGCTCCTCAGGGCTCTGCTCCCACCCCAAGGCTTGCTCAGTGCCCATCAGGGTGACCCTGTCCTGTTAATGCTGAGTCCATCTGTCTGCCCAGCTGTCCCTGCAGCATCCTCACAGCCCTGGGGCTCCTGGTGAGTGCTGGCCCTGGGCACTGTCCCTGCTGCCAGCCTGCAGTGTCACCCCCAGCTCTCCTGTCAGCGTGAGCCCCAGGGGTGGAATTTGGGCTCAGGGTGACTCCTGTGTCACCCAGCAGCAGCCCCCCAGCCTCACCTGCCAGGTGTCCTGCTGATTCTAAACCTCAGTGCTGCTTTTCCAGGAGGGGAAGGACCTTCCTTCTCAGGGGAGCTTAATCTCAGTCTGCCTTTGACAACTTCCAGCTCAGCGTTGATGAAATTACTTCTGTCTCTCCCCTTCAAAAGAAACCACTTTTGTATCTCCCCTTCAAAAAAAAAAAAAAAAAACAACCAAAAAAACAAACCAAACATGCTTGGAGAAAGGTCTGTTTCTAATAAAAGTGACTTTTCCTCGCTGCTTTGTGTTTCCTTTGGTTGCAGCTCAGGGCTGTGCTTCACCCCAGGGTCCAGCTCTGGTGCCACCATTCCCTGCCCTCCAGCCTCTGGAGCCTCCCAGACACGCAGGGGATGGACAGGCAGGGCTGGGCTCTCCTCCCTGCCTGCTGCTTGCTGCAGCTGGGGGTTGCAAACAGAGTGCAGAGCTCTGGACAGAAACCCGTGCTGCTCTCCAGGTGTCTCATACCTGGGTTTGTGACTGCTCAGCCCCGTGGCTGTGGTTTGATTTCCCCCTGCACAGTTTGTCCTTCTGGCAGTGTTTGTCTGGGATCCTTGGGCCAGCCCAGCCCTGGATGTGTTAACAGGGAGGTTTAGCTAAGATGCCCTGACCCGAAAGGCTTTTTTAGGGTTGATGCCTGTGCTGGGTGGTGGGACTGGCTGAGTCTCTCCTCCTCCTGTGGCACAGGGTGTTTGTGCTCTACCTCAAGCCACAAGGGCTCCCCTGTAGAAGGGATTGTAGAAATAACAGGTGCAGATGGGTCAGTTTGCTGCTCTGTGGAGGCTCTGGAGCAAAATCAGATCTGCTCAGGAAGGTGACTGCAGAGCAGTGGTTTGGCCATCAGGTTTCCCAGCCTTGCCCAACAAATCCTGCAGAGCAAATTTTTGGATGCCTCTTTGGATCTTTTTGGGCCCTGTTTGGATCCCTCTTCTGGAGTCCCCAAGCAGTTGTTTGACCCTGATGCCAGAGCTGCCAGCCCTTCCTGCCCCAGGACAAAGGATGTGCCTGCCCCTGGTCCCTCCTCTGCCCAACGCCCGCTGCCCCGAGGAGGGAACGTGGATCTTCCTGTTTGTAACCCGTGGGCCTGCCCTGTGTGGACAGCCAGGATTCGGCTGGAAGATCCTCCTCTGCCTCCTTGGAAAGCCACCAGCCTGACTCATATCCTGACTTGCTCCTCGTGGATCCAGTGAACCCTGCAGTCAATGCTCTCCGTGGCGTTGCCCGTGCTACAGACCCACCAGTAAATCCCATTTCATTCACTGTCACGCCTCTGGGCCTCTCAGGGTTGGATTTTCCAGGCTTGCTGGACCTGGGAAGCATCTCCCATCTCACACATCTCACACAGGGCCCTCTCCCAGCCCGTGCTGCAGTGATGAGGTTGGTTTGGCACAGGGAGATGCTGCCTGCTGCCTTTGGCTGTGCCGGGATTGGGGAGGTTGGGAGGGGTTTGTGCCTCTCTGGGCTGTCCCCTGGTGCTCCACCAGGGACCATGAGCCTGTGCCTGCCCTTGCTTTGGCCCCCAAACCACCAGGATTTGGTAGATGAGGAGAGGGGGAAGGTGGAAAGGTTCCCATAGAGGAAATTTGCTTTCTCTCCTCCAGCATTCGCCTTAACGCTGATGGTGGGGGGGGAGTAAATTGGCTCTTTTGTAGCATTTCACATCTTTTGTTGGGTTTTATAGTGGTTCACAGCTAAATGGAACATCTGGTATTTGAAGGGGGCCGAGGAGGGGACAGAGGAGGTTTGTGGCTGGGGAAGGGGAGGAGCGGGAGCGGTGATTTGTGTTCAGCACCACAAACACAGAATTATCTGTGAAATCCCCGGGGCTCGGGGGCACTCGGCGCCTGGAAAACAAATGTCCAGCCAGCCTGGGAGCAGGGCACTCCCTGTGCTCCCTGCCAACGCCGTGGCAGCTCCTGCATCCCTGCAGGAAAAGCCCTGGCAGGATCTGTCACCGTGTCCTGGCCGAGCACCTGCCCCCCGGGGAGGTGTTTGTGCTGGTTTTGCTTTCCAGGATGAATTGTTTGGGTTCCTTTGGGTTTGTCAGAACTTGGGATGCTCTCAGAGCGCTCAGGTTCATGCAGGAGACAGGGTTTAGGTTTTTCCTAAAACAGAGCCTTGCTCCTGGGAGGTTGGGCTTTGTGGCAGAAGCGATGAGAATGGGAGGGAGATCTGTGATGGTATAAATATGTTTTATGTGTAAAATGTGGGCTGGAGATAGAGGTGTGAAATATAGAAATGTATTTATGTGTAAATCAAGTTGTATTTCTTTAAGAGCTGGAGAGTGTTAAACCCTGGAAATCCCAGGCTGAGTGGCATGGCCCCAGGACAGGAAATGTGCACAGCATTGGGACAGCCTTGTGTGCACATCCAGACCCTTTGTGTTTATGGGAAGCACTTTCTCATGTGAGTGATCTTCCAAGAAAATCACTGGTGAGCCTTGGAGAGGGGAGGAGACAAAAAAAAAAAAAAAAAAGAAAAGAAAAGAGAGACTTTTCCTCCCATAGCTGTGGGAGAATTGTGGCTTTAAACAGCAAATAAACCAGAAAATTCCCTAGTAAACCCAGCAGAAGAGCTGATGATGGTTTTTTTTTCCCCTTTATAGATCAGCTTCTATATCTTTATTTCCCTGCTGCTGCTGCAGGGTTCAGAGCTGTTTTGTGGGAGTTGCTGCTGGAGCAGCAGCTGCTCAGCACGGTGGGGCTCTGGGCTCAGCCCTGGGTGGCCCAACTGGCCCTGGGGCTCCCTTTAGTGGCCCTCTGGCAGCAGATGCTCCATCTGCAGGCTGTGAAGGGCTTTGTTCTGGTGGCTGNCAGCAGAAGAGCTGATGATGGTTTTTTTTTCCCCTTTATAGATCAGCTTCTATATCTTTATTTCCCTGCTGCTGCTGCAGGGTTCAGAGCTGTTTTGTGGGAGTTGCTGCTGGAGCAGCAGCTGCTCAGCACGGTGGGGCTCTGGGCTCAGCCCTGGGTGGCCCAACTGGCCCTGGGGCTCCCTTTAGTGGCCCTCTGGCAGCAGATGCTCCATCTGCAGGCTGTGAAGGGCTTTGTTCTGGTGGCTGGGCAGAGCCCGGGTGGTGGCAGAGCTCTGGATTTTGGGGACAGGGCATTACTGTGGTGCTGTGGCAGCTCCCAGCTCTGGGGTGATGCTTTCATGATCAGCTGGGTGTTTGCTCCTGGGGACATCAGGGGGCGTCTTGTAGAAAAATGTGAAGTTTTCCAGCTGCAAAGGAGACCTAAAAACTTGGTCTTGTCAAGGGATTGGGTGCTTGGAGCCAGCCCAGCAGGAACCATCCCAGGAGGAAGGCTGGGCAGAGTGGGGCTGCCTCGAAAAAGGTGAATTTTTCAGCCTGAAGTTGCAGGACATGAAATGTGAGGTTTGCTGGGCAGTCCAGACCGGTGTGTGCTGGGAGTGGATATCCCAGGGACACCTCCCTGTGCTCCCCCTCCCCATGGCTGAACCCCTGAGCATCTCCCAGCTTTTGTTTGTGGGGCCCACTGGGGTTTTAGGAGTGGGCATTGCTTGGGTGCAAATATTTCTGGAGAGAAGTGGAGTTTTTGGAGGGCTTTTGGAAATCATTAAAAGTTTAATCCGGGATCTTGCCAGATGTGAATCATCCCTGAGTGGGTTTCCAGGACACAGGGCAGGCTCCTGGGTGGCATCACAGATTTGCTGCCTCAATTTAACCCTTCCTCACCCATCTGTTTTGGGTTCCCCAGGGGCTGGGATGTTCACACTGATGAAGGGAGGACTTCCAAGGGGTTCCCCACCTTTAATTGCTGCCCCTCCCTGCAGCTTTGGCCCCGTGGACCGTGGTGCAATCCGTGTCTCCCTGGGGAGAACTTCACCTGAGGTGCAGAAAACGTGGTCAGGTACCCTGAGCAGCCAAACCTGTTCCTTTGGTCAGAGGGTGAGAGGCCAGACAAACCTTTTGCTTCTCCCTTGCTGCATTTTCCACCCTCAGCGTGTTCAGGTGCACGTCAGCGAGCTCTCCCCACATGGAGAACACCTAAATACCTTTTGTCTCGGGGGTGACGAAGGTTAGAAGTGAATTTTCCTCCCATTGACAGCTGGGTTATCTTGGGAAGGGTAATGAGGAGGCTTTAATGAAGCCACAGTCTCTGCCTGAGAGTGGGGTTTTTAGCCAGGTTGTTGCAAGGAGCATTTCTAATTAGGAGAGATTTAATTCCAGATTTTGGTGTTGTTGTCCCCCCCCCCCCCCCTTAATTATATTTGCCAACGTGTTTAACAGCTTTCCCTTCAGAAAAGAACAATTTATTCAAAGGTCATAAATAGATTCTGGCATTAATTACTCCAGGAGCCACACTGGGCTGCTCTGGAGAAAGCAACTCCCTGGGGAATGCTAAACCTTTCGCAGTTGGATTTATCTGGGCTGGAAATGACTTTGTTTGCACACACCCCCCGTCACAGACACCTCCAAAAAAACCCCCAAAGAGCTGATTGCATCCTCGTTTGTGCCCAGCTGAAGACCCAGGGGGGATCTTGTAGCTAATTTCGCCGTGTTTTCAGAGCAAGCCTGTAAATCACAGCATCTCCCTTGGTCTCTAAATTCAGTTTATAAGATTTGGGGGCGTTTTTTGTCGAGGAGTTTGGGGTCCCATCGTTGCTGTGGATGCTGAGCTGGAGCAGGGACAGCAAAGCCTGGCTGGGACCAGTGGCAGAAGGACAGGGCTGAGCTGTCCCCTCCTCCTCACCCCCTCCCAGGCTCAGCCCAGCTTAGGTTAATAGTTTTTGTAACCTCCAGGTTTTGGAGCGGCTGCAACATCTGTTCCAAGTGATAATAATGCAGTGCTGAGGGGGAATTAGCATACAGCTGCCGGGGTGGGGGAGAGCCTCTATAGAAAAAGAAATGAATTTATTGATGGAAGATGAAGCCTCATTGCGTTTTCATAGTTCCTGGTAATTTTGGCAGCGTGGGCAAAATCTGTTCCTTTGCAGTGGGAGAGGCTGGGGCTGGGCTGTGGGGCTCTGGTGTGATTTCAGGCTCGAGTGTCCTTTGTTTTGTCATTTCACCCAAAGCCAAGAGCACTTTTTGCTGGCTTTAGGTTCTTTTTGAAGGCTCGATCTGCCAGATGAGCCCTATTGCCTGGGCTGGGCTGGCTGTGTGGGGGGAAATATTGAATATCTCTGGGAATAACTCTGCTTTCTCGGCCACCTGATCCAGTGGGTGGCATCCCTGCACATCGTGCTGGTGAAAGTCTCTTTTTCTTGCACTTTGGCTCCTGCTGTGGCCACCAGGAGCTGCAGGTCTGTGTTGGCACTTCCAGGATGTGTTCCCTGTGCTGGTCCCTCTCCATCCTTCATCCCCCCCAGGATCAGCATCCTGCTCACCCTGAGCAGGTGTCTGACCCACAGCTCTGCATCACCAGCACTGAGGTTAAATATTTCTATGACTCTTCCTCCCCTGGTGTTTTTCCTGGAGCCCTGTGATGTGAGAGTTTAATTTTCCCTTGAGGGAAGGCAGACAAACGGGTGTTGCTTTCCTTGCTTTGGGGAAGAGCAGAGGAACGTGACTGAAGTGTTCTCTGAAGCCTCACAGACTTGAAAGTGAATTAAAAATGCCCAGGTTTTAAAATTTATAAACCCAGCATGACGATTGGTGAGGTCCTGGATTCCCCTCGTTGTAAAATAACAAAAAAAAAGAAGAAACTGAAGCCAACCCACGTTCAGCTTCGGGCTCCACCAGCAGGAACTGACTGAACGGAATTCCCTGTTTTACGTGGGGACAAAAAACGGATCTTAAACACCTGATTTAACTGGATGTGAATGAAGGGAGTGAGGGTGTAACCTCAGGGGCAGGGGAAAGCAGCCTCAGAAATCCAGAGGGGCAGAGAGGAACTTGCCAAAGGTGAGGCTGTGTGTGTGTGTGTGGATGTTGGACCCTCCGAGCCGGGGCAGAGGGAAGGAGTAACTGTAGGGAGGGATAACAGGGAAGGGATAACAGGGAAGGGAGAACAGGGAAGGGAGAACAGGGAAGGAATAACCCTGTAGAAATGAATAACAAGGAAGGGAGAACAGGGAAGGAATAACCCTGTAGAAATGAATAACAAGGAAGGGAGAACAGGGAAGGAAGAACCCTGTAGGGAGGGATAACAGGGAAGGAACAGGAAGGGAGAACAGGGAAGGAAGAACCCTTAACAGGGAAGGAATAACCCTGTAGAAATGAATAACAAGGAAGGGATAACAGGGAAGGAATAACAGGAAAGGAATCAATAACAGGGAAGGAATAACCCTGTAGAAATGAATAACAAGGAAGGGATAACAGGGAAGGAATAACCCTGTAGGAATGAAAAACAGGGAAGGAGGAATAACCTGTAGGAAGGATCAACAGGGAAGGAATAACCTGTAGAAATGAATAACAGGGAAGGAATAACAAGGAAGGAATAACAGGGAAGGAATAACTTGTAGGAAGGGATAACAGGGAAGGAATAACCCTGTAGCCACCAGGTTTTGCAGGGTCTCTCCACAGGAAAATCTGTGTTTCTCTGAGCAGATGTTGCCCTGCTCAAATCTTGGTTTGCTATGGTGGTTGTTTTCCCCTCTGATTTAGAGGTTTTTTTTTAAGACACAGCTCTTCTAACATCAGTGTCAGGGTGTGAGGATGCTGTGTGACACAGCCACGGTGTCAGGAGCGTTCTGGCTCCACAGAAACCCCTTATTCCCCCGGGCAGGGCTGTCATTACCTGCCTCTGGGCTGCTGAGGCAGGAGGAGCTGCTCCCACTGAGCACACAGAAAGAGATGTTTTTAACTTGTCTGTGCTCCAGGTGCCTGGATAACTGCTTGGGTTTGTCTTTGGCACGTCAGCAGCCGGGCTTTGGGCGCTGAAGGATCAACGTGGAGCTTCTCCTCCCTCCACCCACCCAGGGTTTTGCTCAGGAATCGGACAAAAACCCACGAGCTGGCTGCTCATCCTGCCTGGAGCTGGCTCAGGACTTTGGGGTTTGACATTTCCAGTGTGTGTTGAACTGGAATGGGTCTGCAGCCTCCCAGCCTGCTGTCCTCAGCTCGGCCACCCTCGCCTTGTGCTCCCTGCAGTCCCAGGGTAACGGGGCTGGTGGAGGCCCTGCCCAGCCCGGGGCTCCTCGAGCTGCCCCTGGGTGTTTTGGCAGTTTTATTCCTGCTGTCTTTGGGAAAAAACTTCTGCAGAACTTTCCTTTTGGCAGTTTTATTCCTGCTGTCTTTGGGAAAAAACTTCTGCAGAACTTTCCTGGGGAAAAAAAAAAAAGACAAAAAAACCCCAAACAACTGTTGGATTTTTACAGTTCTGTGGGTTTAAGGCAACTGTAAGAAGGCAGCTGTGGGGAGGGAGCTGTGGGCTGCTTCCACACCCTGGTTCTTTAGGAATCTCCCTTAAGAGTTCATGTGGATGCTCAAAAAAGCCACTTACGTGCTCCTATTTGCATTGATTCGGGTTATATGCATTACTTTTTGGATTATTTTTGTGTTACTCATGGATTCCCAGGTCCAAGCTGCACTTGGTACCAGGCCCTTTGCAAACAGAGATCCTGGGCAAAGGTTATCCATTTGAGCACCTAGATCTCATTCTGCCTGAGGAGAACCCTTGGGCAGGGTGATTTGTTGTCCCTCTGCCTTCCTGGGGCTTGGGGAGAGACAGCTGGGCTGGGTTTTGTAACCAAGGTTTTGTTTTTGTCAGGAAAGACTCAGCTGCTGGGTTATAGCTGTCCCTGTTTGTGTGTGGCTGCAAGAAGGGAAGGGGGACAGAAGTGTGAGTTCTTCCTCTCCTCCTCCTCCTCATCTTCCTCCTGGGGTGGTGCTGAGTGCCAGGCTTAGGACATGGATCCTTTTCCAGCTCCAGGAAGCCTGGGACAGTCCTACTGCCGTGTCCCTCCACAGCACTCCATGGATGCTGGCCCTTCTCCAGGCTTCCCAGGGGACACTCCCAAACCTCCCAGCCTGAAGAGAGGTTGGGGAGGAGGTTCTGGCTGCTGGAAGGGAGCTGAGCTGCATTTCCCAGCCTTCCAAAGGCTTTGGGAGCAGATTTGGGGCTGGTTTGGGGGATCACACTGACACACGGAGCTCCTCGTGGAGGAAATGGGCCGGGTCAGGAATGAAGTGGTGCAAGGTAAAGCCAGAAACCTCCAGGTGCTGTGTGTCTGTCCCTGCTGCCTGGATGCTGAGCCAGGGGACCTCTGCTGTTCTCCTGGCAGCTTGGGCTGAGTGGGAGCGGTGCTGCTCTCAGGTTGTGGGATCTGCCTGGCGTGGGCTGGGGAGGTGGGGAGGGAGGATTCCATCCTGGTGATTGTGTAACCCTGCAGTCCTTCCCTGAGCAGTCAGAGCTGTGGTTGACCAGACTGGCTGGGCACGGAGCAGCTGGGAGCTCGTTCCATGTGCTGGAGGAGGGACAAAAGTTCAAAAGTTGAGTGTCTGAGCGAGACCAGCAGCTCGATACCAGGGAAGAGCTGACATGGCTGGAAACCAAAGCTGGAGCTGCAGTTGCGTTTCAGGGCGTTGCATCACTTTTACTGGATGTTCCTTGGACTGTTCCGTGCAACGTGAAGAAAGTTTCCTGGGATGGAAGGAGGTGTTTGGGAGTGGAGGAGGTGAAATTAAATCTAAACCTCCATTAAACCCCTTTGGTCCCTCCTGCCAGGCTGGGGAATGACGGATCAGAAGCGTGAGCACACCCCGGGGCTCACAGAGGGGCCAGCTGTCCCCGGGGTCTGCCCGAGCCCCTGGGCACTCACTTGGGAGCTCATTTGGGAGCTGGGAACAGCCACCACGGGTGGCCTGAGGTGCTCTGCCTGTGCCTCCAGACCCAGAAAGGCTTTGTTCCCTGGAGGGCTCCAATCCCCATCCCCAGCAAGGGGGGCTGTGCAGTCCTCGTCTCCCTCGCCCTCTCCTGCCTTGGGAGCCCTTTGCCAGGGCTCCAGCAGACAGATGTTGGTCACTGCTCCAGCCCTGGCCAGGGAATGCTGTTCCTGGGGGAGTGTGCTCCAGGAAGAGCCTCTGTCTGCTCCGTGGGTGGAAGCAGAAGTGATGGGTCACGATGACTTGACATGACATGTTGTTTTTGCTCCCCTCCCCTGGAGAGCCTTTCCCCAGAGCTGGAGGCAGCACTGCTTTGAATAAGAGCTTTTTGCATTGGAAGCTGCACCTTAGGAGAGATGTTTCATTTCCCTGGCTGTTTATAGCCCTGTAAAATACTGTGGAGCCTTCATTCCCCCTCTTTGCCTGGTCTCCACTGCATTATGCACAGGAACAATTTATTCCTAACAGCTCGGCCTAATGTGTGCCACAGCCATTTCCACAGGAGCCAGACCTGCCTTAATGTTTGCTGGATGGCTTTTTAAATGCATCGTGCTGCCTCCTAAGCCAGGCTTTTTAACAGCTCCTGAGTGTACATAAGCCTGACAGAAACCTTGGTGCTCCTTCTCGCACTCAGTTCTGTGCTTAAAAAATTCTGTGTGTGTTGGTGGAGGCAGTTGCTAAGAGAAGGCATAATTTAAAGCAGAAGGAAGTCATACATGCAGCTGTACTAAAAATTAACTTCGGCTGGGTGGTACTTAGGAAATTAGAGCAGGGATGCTGCCAAAAAAAAAAGGGGAAATGAAGAGTCTGCGTTTGACTGGGTGTTGACGCTGTCTTAGCTGTGTCAATAAAGTCACTTTAATTCCTGGGTCAGTGAGCTTTCTGAGGGCTGCTGCCTGTTCAGACTTATTGATCTTCCCCCATTAAGCTCCAAATGTTGTCCTTTCCTGTCCAGACAGTCCTCAGCCCGCTCCAGCAGAGTGGGTGGCTTTGGAAGGAGATGGAGTGGAGCAGCTGAGAAGGAATCAGATGCTGCTGCCAGTTCCCCTCTTCACCCCTCCTGGCTGAAATACAGCATTAATGGTCCAGCCCAACATGTCCCTGGGGCCTTATCTGCATCCTCAAATTGTACCAAATTAATTAGCCTGGTGCAGCAAAAGCAACCCAACCTTCCCTAACGCTCTGCAAAATGCAATTACCCTGGTACCAGAGTTTATTTGAGATATTCCAATTAACAGCCAGCTTTGCTTTGTGCACTGTCTGGTGGAGCTGCTCCTGTCTGGCTGGTAAATACCTCGTGAAATGCTGTTCCATGGAATCCCAGACTGGTCTGGGTTGGAAGGGACCTGGATGCTCATCCAGTTCCATCCCCCTGCCCTGGGCAGGGACACCTTGAGCTGGAGCTGGCTGTTCCAGAGGAAATGTTGTCCTGGGGGAACAGCTGGGTTTAACAGGACCCAAATCAATGCAGGAATGGATGGAAGCAGGGTTGGCTCCCAGAGATTTCCCCATTGTCCCACAGGGAGATCTTCCAGTGGAGTTCTCCTGCTTAACTGAGTGTAAATCAGTGCAGAATTCCACAAGTGTTGGTGCTTGTGATTAATCCCCACATGCCACTTCCCATGAAATAATTTCCCCAAGCCTAGTTTGAGAAAACACAGCCCTCCTCACAAAATACGAAATAACGTTCTTATTTTTAGCAGAAAAAAAAAAAAAAGGATAAAAAAAATATAAAAATATTTCTCGGCTTGTGTGTGTTTAGCCCCTGCTAGCCTGGCTCAGAAAGGAGGAGTTGCCTTACAGAAATATGAAGCCAGATCTGGAAACTGTTCAGTCAAAGCATCCAGGAGATTTTGGGAGGATTTCTAAGCCCCTCTAGCCCCAGGTGCCAGCTTTGGGTGCCCCCCTGCTGTGTTCCTGTAATAAAGGAGTGTCAGGAGCTGCCAGGAACGGGATGTGGGTGTTAAATCAGAGGGTCCTGTTATCTTGTTATCCTCCCCAAGCATTAATTTAGATAAATATCCAGAGCCTTGTTTCCCGTAATCGCTGGGATCTGTTCTCAGTGCTGGTTTTTATGAGCTGGGGACCTGACCTTTTTAAGCAGCTTTACAAATTAAGTAGCCAGCAGATTAATTTTCTGTAGCCTGTTTTCGTCGTGCGGAGCAGGAACCGTTCTGCATTGCTGTGGCAGTAAATTTTACCTCTGGAGCTTGGGGAGGGAGGGGAAAAAACCTTCCAGATAAGGCAAAATAGCCACATCCTCAAGGAGAGATTGAGATAAATTGGGTTAGAAAGGAAGCTCCCCTTGTTTTAACTCAGGGGAGGTCAGGGACAGGGTTGTGCCCAAATCCAGGGAGGTTTGGAGCCTGTGGCCAAAATTTCAGCACTGCTCACTGCAGAAAGATCTTTAATTCATCGTGGTAACAAATCTCTTGATGCTTTAGGAAACTTCCCAGAACCAGACTCAGTTCTGGCTGGGCTCTCTCGTTGGATTCCACCCTCCTAAAAAGGAACTTGAGATGGGAGGTGAATTCCTTTTCCTTGCCTGTTTTCTTCCTGTGGTGTCAGTGGGGATAATTGAGCTAATATATAATGTAATATAATGTAATATGATGTAATATAATGTAATATAATGTAATACAATATAATACAATATAACACAATATAATACAATATAATACAATATAATATATATATATATTATACTATAATAATACTAGAATATAGATAATTATTACACTGTAATAATTGGGTGCTGGGCACGTGCAGGTGGAGGCTCCATGGGCAGAACCCCTCGTGGGGCTGGTTTAGGGCAGCCCTTCCCCTGCTGGGGCTCAGAGCATCCTTCCCAGAATTTGGGTTTCCTCTCAGGATCAAGGAGTGATGGCTCTCGTGCTTCTCACCTGACTTTCACTGACATGTCAGAGTGATTGCAGCGATGCTTGGTACTCTCTAGTAAGGGATTAAACCTCTCCCTTTCCTCCACCAGGGCTGAAAATGCTTAATTGGAATCTTACAGATAAAATACAACTTCTAGTCTTGAAAAAAAAAAAAATCACAGTAATGCCAGTGGCCTCTTCATCCTCCCCCTGATCAAAGTTCATTCTGATTTTTATCTTGTGCCTACATTAAATATGATGGTTAACCTTCAGGTTTCCTGTCTCGGCCTCCCAAGCTTTGTGATACTTACAGTTACTCTTCAGTTAATTAATTTCCTTGCAGTGCTGAAAGGAGAGGAACTGATACCCTGAATGCAAATTGCCCAGGGCAGCACAAGTGCTTGAGGTAGAAAGGAAAACGGGGGTTTGTGCCTCTGGTTGTGGCTGTGTTTTGCTTTCCTGGGGCACAGGGATGGATCTGGGGTTGATACATTTGGACAAGCAGGATTTTGGGACCTGCTCTGAAGCTTTCTGGAGTCTGCTGGAGACTCGTGGGGGGCTTCTCCTGATGCCAGGGGGGTTCTGAGCACCCAGCTGTGGGTTTGTAATGTGAAACTCTGACCTTTCCCTGTTCCTGGAGGGAAGATGCAATGCATAATGTTCATCCCACATTTAAACGTGAGCATTGCCAATTACCCTTCCTGTTCCCAGCACTGCTTCTTCCCATCACTGAAATGCAACAAAAACCCTTCATTATTTAAAGCTGAGGAGAGGAGCAAGCCCTGAGCCACCCTGAGGGCCTGGGGGCTGCCTGTCCATCCCTGGTGCCCAGGCACAGGCACAGATGTTGGCACAGCCACCCCAGGCTGCTCTCCCCAGCTCTGTGTTTGCAAATCGCAAAATTGGACGATTTTGCCCGATCTGGGAGCTGAGCTATCCCCTCCAGGTCTTGTCTGGTGGACAAAGCTCTGCAAATCTCCCCGCAGCAGACATTTGGAGTTTTCCCAGCCTTTTATTTCCTCCCTCACCCATCTCAAAGGTAAAATCTGCCACAAACTTGGCGTTAAAAGTGTTTTTTCTTGGCTGGGCGTGGCCTTGCAGGGGTGATTTCCCTGGGGGTGATGCCCTGCCTGGGCTCCCTGGGATGAATGTGGCAGGAGTTGGTTTGTTCTGCCTCCTGGCAGGTACCCTGGCACTCCTTGCACCGAGGAAAACGAGGCATTTAATTGTCATTTTGGAGGTTTTGTGGAAGTGAAGTGAGGCCAATTGGAAAGGAGTCACCCCCCAGCGTGACTGCGTGCAGAAAAACTGCATTTTGCCCACGATGGATGAATAATGCCGTGGCAGCCACACAAGCTCTTCCCAGAAAAGTCTTTTGGATGTTGGGGGAGCACGTGCTGCTGCTCTGGTGGCAGAATTTCTAACATCAGATTTCTCCTCTGCAGTGAGGCTGCTGTGTGCCCTGAAATGAGGATGTTCCTCTGGCTCACGTCAGCTCAGGGGTGTTGGGGGATTGTAAAATCACAGATTTTATGGAAGGGACCATAAAGCTCATCAGAGCCATGGGTAGGGACACCTTCCTCTAGACCAGGTTGCTCCTAGCCCTGTCCAACCTGGCCTTCAACACGTCCAGATATTAAAGACAATTTAAAATCTACTCGTATGGGAATCCTCTATAACTGATATATCAAGATTTTTAATTCCACTTGCATGTTTGATTGTCATTTAATTGTCTGCTTTGACAATTTTCCACGAGTGACACTGCAGTCCCCTGTCGCAGACACCCTCCAGTCCCACCCTGTGCTTCACAAAAGTGTCAGAGCTTGGCCCTTCACCCTCTTTTTCAGGGCAGCTTGGTTGTAAAGAGACCAAAATGAGTTGTGGGAGTGCCTTGGATGAGCCCAGGCTTGCAAGGCTGCTGCCTGCACCGAATGCTTGACGTGACAAGGCTCAGTTTGCTGACTTGGATCTTGCCACTGACTCGTCTGAGAGCTGCACCAGAGCTTTTCTCATCGCTGCCCTGTCAGAAGTTCCTCACAGTTCCGTTCCCTGCGCCAGCCTGAGGAGCAGGAGGACAATGCCTGCCTGGAAAGTTCCCTGGAAGCTCAGCACTGCAGTGTAACTCCAGCCGGGCTTACGCAATTCCTCCTTTTCCTCAAGAGCAGCTGAGGGGTCTGTTGTAATTTCATTGTCACGGTTCAGGTCAAGTCCTGTCTCAGAGCCTTTGGGAGGGCCCAAGTGTTTGGAGTTTTCTCTGCAGGAGCCTTCCCACACACGGAGTTATCTCATTTCTTCATCAGCTCTCATCAGGGTTTATTTTTCACGTGTCCCATCTCTTATCTGTGTTCTGGGAGTGAAGTGTGGTCCAGGGTGAGGCAAACACCAGGTTAGGACTCCACAGCAACAGTGTGAGCTAAGACATCTCTTTTTTCATTCTTTTTTCTTTTTTTCCCTTTTCCCCTCCTTTTTTAACTGAGTTCCCCTGATGGAGCTGCGTTTCTTCCAGCAAGAAGAAGGCTGGGTTTGAGGAGTGGGGAAGGCATCCATCTCTTCATTCAGGATGCCAGATGTTGGCAGGTTGAGCAATGCCACCAAGCCCTCCTGCTCCCAGGCTTTCTGCAGCCTCAGATTTAATAGCTGAGGAAAGCCCAGCCTGGATTTGTCAGTGTGCTGTGGGGACACCCAGATCTGGGATGCAGGAGTCTGAGATTCCTGCATTCTGTGGGAAAGCCCAAAAGAATCACCTTGGATGGATTTGCTGTGGTGCTGATGAACCTTGGAAGTTTCTGGGTTTCTCCTCTGGAGCAGGGTGATGATCCTTGGGGGTTTTCCCACACTCAGGGATGCAAAGCCTCTGCTCCCTGCCTTGCCATCCATCCCCCAGGAGCTGCTGGACACCTCAGAGGGGGGTTGTGCCCACCTGGTTTTGCCAGAAGCTCCTGATATTCCTGGAATTGGTTCTTCATCTCTCTTAGAGATATCCTAAAAGATCCGTTCCTAGAGTACAATCAGCAACACTGGGCTTTCCCAGAACCTCAGTGGGAAGGGTTTGGGTTACACAAACCTCAGACCTGTGGCTGGGGGGGTTGGAGCAGTGCTGAACCTGTTGGACCCGCTGGATTTGGGGTGATCAGGGCAATTCCAGCCCTTGGCAGCACCGTGGACGAAACGCTCCCAGGCACTGCAATCAAAGCCTTAAAACCTGAACCATCCTGGCTTTCCCAGCGTTTGCAGGCCCGGGAGGGCTCCACAAAGGAGGGAAGTACTGTCAGCAGCAGCAGGTCCAGCGTTTTCTTCGGGAAGTTGCAGCTTCCTTCCGCTCCTTTCGAGCCCCCGAGATGTGGGATGTGGGATGTGGGATCTGCTGCCTCCTGGCACGGCCTCTCAGAGCCTCCCCTGCCACCAGGGAGAGGTTTTGGCCTTTGGGGGGGGTCATCACTGCTGGTGGGAGTTCAGCTCTCAGCACACCAACGTCTGGGCTTGCCCGTGACGCCTGTGACGTCTCTTCCCTCCTCCTGCTCACGGATATCCTCGTCCCCTCCTCCAGCCCTGAGTTATCTTGGACTCTCAGCTGCCTGAGGGATGGGGAGGGGGTGTTTAGCCACACTTACACTCTTCTTTTTGCTGTTCCATTTCCCCCCCGTGTGTAATGGGGGAAATGAACCTGGCAGTCTTCACGGGGAGTTCAGGAGTCAGCAAAACTTCCCTTGGATGAAACAGGATGAGCTCTGGGAGCCCTGGGCTTGGCAGGGTGACAGCAGCCCCCTCTGAGTGTCCTCTGCCTCTGAGGTTTGGGACCTCTGGGTATTTAACAGGTTACTCCAGAGTCTCTGTTTGTTATTTTTTTTCCCCTTTCTTTTGGAGTTTTTATTTATTTTTTCACAATCCCACGTATATTCTGGCGTCCAGTTCATGGGTTTCATATTGTTAACTGAGAGACCTCTTCCCTTTGGGAGCCCACAGACCATGGTGGGAAGTTCCTGTGGGGTAACTGGGGGATCTTTGTCCCTTTGAGCCATGCCAGGGCGATGATGAGCGAAGGTGTGAGGATGAGCAGGACCAGAGCAGGGCTTGGCAGCCTGTCCTGCTCTGCTGCTGGACCCCTGGTGTGCTTCTCTTGGGCAAGGGGGAAGCTCCTGATGAGTTTGTGAAGGAATTTTTCATCCCCCCTGAGCTCTGGCTGATTTTCCTCCCTGGGAAGGACCTTTTCTTGCTGTAGGTTTGCTTTCCCCCAGTCCTCCCAGTGCCCTGCTATGGGAGTTTGCTAAAACCCATTGAGGGTTGCTTTCCCTCAGGTGCTTTCCTAGGGTTAAATGGTGCTTGTGAGTGGATGTGAGAAGGAGAAGCCGTGGAGAGGTCAGCCCTCATCAGTGTTTCAGGCTCATTAATCAGCCTCCCTAAGTGGAATTTGCCCAGCCCTGGAGCACTCAGCAATGGGAATGGCTTTGAAAGGGGAGAGGTGGGGGGAAATAATAGTGCTAAACTGTTTGAGAAATAATTTCATTCTCCACTTCTCAATAGATAAATCTGCTGTCCAACAACCCGAAATTTAATCTGTCCATCTGAAGTAATTGATGAGCTGCGACTTGAATCCAAATGCGAAGGGGAATTCTCTGCAGGGAGCTTTTGTGCTGCCTCTGCTCCAGAGACAACGGGGCCAAGCTGGGCAGGAACAAAGCCAGGAGGAGCAAAGCCACGGGAGATTTGGTGCTGCTGGGGGGGGGAACACGAGCTCCACTGGTGCTTTTGACTCATTGCTGGTCCCAAAACTGTCCTGGGGAGCCCTTGGTGTGGAGGGGAGCTGGATGGGGCAGAGCCATTCACAGCCCGTGATTTGCAGGTTTGGGTCAGAGAATGGTTTGGCTTTGAAGGGACCTTAAAGACCACCCAATCCCAATCCCTGCAGTTTCCACTGGATACCCTTGGGCTTTCCATTCCTGATGTTGGAGGAAGCCAAGGGGGTTTTGGTGCCCCTTTGCAACACCAGAGTAGCGCAGGGGGACTCGCCGTGGCTCGGAGATGCATCCTTTGGCTCTCTGCAGAGGTTTGTGCCATGGGGCACCTGTTTTCCCCTTGCAGATGATGTGTTTTCTCCAGGAGGCAGCCTCCCTTGCCCGTTTGCAGAGCCTGTGATGAGCAGATGCTGCCAGCTGCCCGCTGAGGACTCACTTCTGCCCGGCGCTTTCCAGTGAGATAAGAGGAAATCTGACATCAGGGCCAGGAAGTGCTAAAGAAAGTCCCTTTCCCCATTCATCAGCAGGGTTATCTCCCCCAGCAGAGCTCCAGCATTCCTTGCATGCTGCAGGACACATTTCAAGCCCACGGCTTTGGCCACGCTGGGCACGTGGCCGGGTGCCCGGGCACCCTGTGTGCCACTGTGCCACCTCCCCACAGCCCCAGCCCCTCTCCTAAAGGCCCTTCCCAAAATGCTGTGAGCTGCTGGACCTTCCTGCCCTTCCAGGCAAAATCATCCTCCTCATCTCTTCCCTTTTCTTGTGTTTGATGGCATTTTTTTTTGAAGTCTCTCAGAGATTCCCGAGCTTTCCGTGTCCATCCCAAGTGTAAGGAGCAGGGGCTGCTTTGATGCTCCTCCAGACCCCACCTGGCATCCCTGGTTGGTTGTTGAGCAGCTGCTGCTGCATTCTCCAGCTTTTTGACTGGCTCTGCCATCACCAGGCTGCTCAAGAAAGCAAAGGAGTCCCCATCCCTGGTGGGATTTAATGGGAGGTGGATGTGGCATTTAGGGACATGGCTCGGTGGAGGGCTTGGCAGTGCTGAGCTGATGGTCTGACTCGATCTTAGAGGTCTTTTCCAACCAAAATGGTTGTGTTTTTCCATTAACAAAGCAGTTTTGGTGGGTGCCAGAAGCAGGTGTGGCCTTCAAGCCTTGGGGGCTGGGATGTGTTTCCAGCCCACCCCTGGTGGTTGGCTCTTTTTGGATGAATTTGCATTGGAAATGGCTCCTGTCCTGTCAGCGCAGGTGCCACGGGTGCCCAGTCATTCTGGGACCAGAGGGAGGGGCCTGAAGTGGGGCTGTGAGGAGGAGTGAGGGGCTGAGTCACCCACACCCTCCCCAAGGTTCCTGTCCCCCCCAAGGGCTGGAGTTTCCAACTGCAGAAACCCCCGAGCTGCCCTTCCTGCCCTGGGGTGGCTGGGCATGTCCCTGCTCAGATCCCAGTGTCCCTGTGCAAACTGGAGTTAGCCCAAGGGCCAAACCATCCCTTTTGTGACCTCCCCTGAAGGCACCTCCAGCACATTTCTGAGTTTGAGTGGCACAAAAACCCGGCAGCACAACCCTTTGTACACGCTGGGAGCATCTGAGGAGCCTCTAAACTCACTGAACCCCGTAAAAGAGATAAAATCATGAAAACTTTCTTTTAAACACAGCATCCCAGAAGCTGCTGAGGAGCTCCCAGCGTGTCCCAGGCATTGGGGCTTTTGGCCACCCCGTGTGCAGGAGGGTGGCCGAGGGCTCCCAGGGGGAGTTCAGAGCACTTTATTCACTTTATGACTCTGCAGAGTGGTTAAAAATAAGCAGAGCTCTTCTGAAACTGGGTGAGTGCAGGTGATGGGGCCCTTCTGCTGCCTCTCTCTGGTGCTGGTTCTTTACAACCCCCCAAGGCCTGGGGCAGAGCTGACCACACTTTTCTCACCTATGTTCAGGCTTCAAGGTGTTCTGTTTTACCAGACGAGTTTCTTGCTCTGTTTGGCACAATCCCATCCCTGTTCCAGTCACCTCTTCCCTCTGGCTTTAACTTCCCTCTCTGACAGGCTTTGCAGTGCCCAGGATGTTCTCCCCACCCAAGGATTTGTTCTGTGCCTGTCCCAGAGCCTGGAAATGTTGGTAGCCATGGAATTTTCTGTGGGCTCAGGTCTGTTTCCAGAGCTGAGCAGTGTCTGTGCCCAGAAGCCGTGGCTGGTGGCTCCCAAGGTGGTTTGGGATGCAGAGGAGGGTGGTGGCAGGACTGGGAATTTGTGATGTTGGTGCTCCCTTGCACCAGGGGACATCTCAGGGCCCAGCCTTGCTCGAAGCAGATAAATGACACCACTGATTTTGGGCCTGACAGGTGCTGAATGAGCCCCGTGGAGAACATTGATTTCTCTCTCTCTTTTTTTTCTCCTGAGAAACGTTTGCTTGTCCAAAGGTGTGATTGACTGGTGAGTGAAACAGCCTCAGCACAGCCCATGTTAAATTGGAGCTAATTTTAACATGTGGCCGTTGAGTCTGGAGCCAAGAATTCATCATCTTCCATCAGCAGCGACCTCGAAATGCCAAAAAGCATAAAAAGCACAAGATGACAGATTGGCCACAGGAAAAGTGCCAGGAGTGAACTGAGCCACCAACACCCACGCTGGGTGTCCCCACCTGGGCTTTGGGTGCTGGAAGAGTGAGGGTGAAACCCACCTGCAGTTGTCATCCTGAGTGGTGGCTTGTCCTGTGGGCAGCGTGGTGGCCTTGGCCTGCTGCCAGCTCCTCGTTGGTGGAGCAGGACTCTGGTTAATTGTGTTTGTTGTGTTTTACATCGGGCCTCTTCCAGCAGCTCTTTAAATAGCTGATGGGCTTTTCCCCTGATGTTTGTCACCTGCTGGCACTCAGGGCCTGGCTTGGTGGCTCTTTGCTGATGTCACCTGGCGCTGCAGGAGGGCGCTGCCACTGTGGCAGGTGTCTCCTCCTCATTTGCCAGCTGTGCTGAGGTGGTTTCCACATCTGAATTGGATGAGCAACGTCACTTTTGGCCTTTGGTTCCTTCACTGGCACAGATTTCCCAGAGAAGCTGCGGCTGCCCCATCCCTGGAAGTGTCCAAGGCCAGGCTGGACAGGGCTTGGGGCAAACAGGGATAGCGGAAGGTGTCCCTGCCCGTGGCAGGGGGGTGGAAATGGCTAATCCTGAATATCCCTTCCAAGCCCAGCCATTCTGGTGTGGTGCTGCCCAGCCCGGGACGAGCGGGAGCTGGGGAGGGAACGCTGCAGAAGGGCAGGGCGGTTCTGCAGAGGAAGTTTGCATCTTGCTGTCTGTAATTGTGGCTGTACCCTGTGCCATTAACTTTCAAAATTGGAGGCTTAAAAGGATTTAAAATAAGCACACGCTGGAACTTTGCAATCAATGGGACTGCAGTGCAGCAGCACACGCAGCCCGGGGTGGAAATTCTTGCAGAGACCCGGAGATAAAGTTGTGAAATAACCTGTGTCAGCAAGAGAGCCTGTAAAGCTGTTCCAAGAAAAAAAAACCAACAAACCAACCCGAACCCTCCCAGTCTAGACACTTCCATTTACTGCAGTGTTTATGTGAGATGGAGCAGTGCCCTAGAAAAGCAGATTTGTTTTCAATTTCTGCCTCTGGCACGTGCTCGTCTGACGAGAAGGCCCTGATGCGACGGGACTGTCCCTGTGCCACCTCCCGTGCTGGGGGAGCTCTGCTGCCACCCGTGGCGTGGGGGAGAAGGGGAAAAGGTTATTTCTTGCTCTGTGCAGGTGAACCAGCCTGCTGATAATGAGGTGGTTTTGCTAACCCATGGCTGGAAAACCTGGTGTCCAACCCCCAGAGCAAGAAAAAAAAACTGCGCCGCGGCCGCGTCTGCCGAGATACCCCGGCCCCAAAGACTCTGCTTTGATTCTTTTAATTAAAAGAAAATGAAGCTATTTTCTTTTGCTTTGAACCCCGGGTGAAGTTTGCTGGCGGTGCCTTTGTGTGGTTGTGCTTGATGACAGCTCGGGGAGCCGAGATTGTGCCATGTGACAAAGGCAGGCTGAGGGAATCCACCCGAAGGCAGCTTGGCTCCTCTGCCCGTTGGTCACACGGGGGTGATTCACCCCCTCAATGGGATGATTTCCTTAAGGATTCTTGCATGTTTGTTAGGCACTTGTAAGGAGTTGGCTGAAAAAAGTGAAGAGTTGCCTAAAGATGCAGTGATAAATTGAAGATATTTTTCAGCGAGGGTGCAGAAAGAAGGGAGGTTCGTTGCCTGGCTCAGCAGATGAAGGATGAAGGTGATGCAGCTGCAAAAATGAAGCAGAATTTTGTTTTCCCCTTCTTTAGCCCCCTGTGCTGCCCCTCAAAGAGCAAGACCCCCTGGAGTCCTCAGGCCTCAGAATCCCTGAGGATTGTGGATAAACAACCTTTTATTGCTATAGCCAAAGACAGGATTTTTTAAAAGAGAAACTTGATGTTGCTCTGCCAGTCAGCCTTGCTGGATAACCAAAGGTTGGGGTTGGGAAAGGGATATTGTAGATCACTCAGTCTGATCCCTGGGTAAGGACACCTTCCTCTATCCCAGGTTGTTCCAAGCCCTGTCCAGCCTGGCCTGGGACACTTCCAGGGCCTCCCCACCCTCACAGGGAAGAATTCCTTCCCAATACCCCATCTCTCCCTGCCCTCTGCCAGTTTGAAGCCATTCCCCCTTGTCCTGTTGCTGTAACACGTGTCCCTTCTGCAGGAAACCAAACGGGGTCATGCTGGAAACGGTTAAACGTTCAACACTGGGCTGCTGTGCAACATCAGCTGTAATTTATATTTGCCTTCGACCTTGAAAGGGAAACTCCCTGGCTTGAGTTTTGCATCCCTTCTGCGACGTTACCTTGGGAGAAACTTGTTTTTCAGAGGGGCGTTGTGTCCCTGGTGTGCAGCGGAGAGCACAGGAGCCCTCGCAGGGCACCCGGAGTCTGACATCCTCAGAAACACCAAATGAACTCCTGCCTGGGAGTCTGACATCCTCAGAAACACCAAATGAACTCCTGCCTGGGAGTCTGACATCCTCAGAAACACCAAATGAACTCCTGCCTGGGAGTCTGACATCCTCAGAAACACCAAATAAACTCCTGCCTGGCTTTGCAGCACGAGTTCCTCAGGCCCTGCTCCACGCGCCTTGCATTTAACTCAGTAAATCTCAGTTACAATTCGTGCCTGTCTCACTCACCTTCCCCCTCCTTTTCTCCTTTTTCTCCCCCAGTTTCTGTGTTTGAAGAACATCCGGACCTTCCTAAAAGTGTGTCACGACAAATTTGGGTTGAGGAGCAGCGACCTCTTTGACCCCTTTGACCTCTTCGACGTGCGGGATTTCGGCAAGGTAAGAGTTCCTGCTGAGCTCCTGGGGAGGCTGAGCCTGGCACTGGGGCTGTGCCCTGGGTTTGTGCTCCAGGCTTGGGATGAAAACACAAAGGTTTTGTGCTTCTCTCAGCAGCCTCTGAGAGCTGGGCACCGGTTGCCCTGTGCTTGTGGTGTGTTTAGGGTTCTGCTGTGCCCTCAGTGTATTTAGGGGTTGTTTTAGTGTATTTGGGGGTTGTTTCTGCTGTGTGCTGAGTGAAGAGTTCAGTTTTCAAGCCTTCGAGTTTTCTGCTTCAGACTAAAACTCTCTGGGATCAGTCTCTGAAGGATGTGACCCGTGTGTTTTTAAGAGGAACCTTGCCTGAGGTCCACACCTCGCTCAGTCCTTCCCCATCTGCTGCCACCTCTGCAGAGCAGAATAACCTCGCTGAAATCACTGAATTTTGTCACGTGGCCCGTGAGTGTCTGTGGGGTCAGGGAGTTTCGTGGCAGGGTGAAATGAGTGCCCTGAGCTTCTCAGAAATGTGTTGCTGTAAGTGATGGTGGGCACCAGGTACCGAACAAGGAAAACTCTGCCTGGTTTTGACAGGTGGCTCTTGTCCTGATCCCCTGGCTTTGACAGCAACTGCATCAGGGCTGATGGACACAGGGCTCAAGCCATTACCCAGGACAATTGCTTTATTCTTCAGCAGAAAAGGTGATAAAGGATTTATTAAAGCTCTGTATTGTTTTACACGTTTTGAGCTCACAGACATAAGCTGCTGGAAGGCATCTTCCCCTCTGATTATCCAAGGAGTAGATTTTCACTGCTGGTGGGGATATATTATTTGATATTTATTGCCTAATTTATTTCTGGACCATTACGTGGAATGTGCAATTGCAGTGCCTTGTTTTATGAGGGCTTTTTTGATTTATGGAATACAAGAAGGCAGTTGTTGTTCTGGGAATGTGAATGCACAGAAGGAACCTTTTGGGCCGGGGAAGGAACTGCTGCTAATTAAAGTGCTGCTTTATTGTCACATTGTCTCTTGCTTTGTGCAGCTTCAGATTGCCTCTGATGCCTGTTAATAGGGCCTGGTGTTAAACACTGCTGGAACACATCAGCTGATGAGCACAGTTTGCTTTCCTTTCTGGTCTGCTGAGGGAACAGCTCTTCCCTCCCCCTGTTCACTTTTTGGGGGTGCATTCAGCTTTGTGAGGTGAGGAGGTGATTTGCCACTCCCTCTTTCCTCAGGGCAATCTGGTTTTTTAGGAGGCTTGGGAAAGAAATGTATCATAAACTTCCAAGAGATCCAAATGTGCTTTATTGCCTGCATCGTGCTGTTCATGTTGTCGTCATCCTCAACCAACCACGGAAAATGTGGGAAGCACAGACTCTACACAAAAACCTAATTTTGTTTTTATCAGCTTGGTGGAGGTATCAGCTGTCCAGCTCTGCACCACCCTAAATCCCTCTGGAAGCCTGTCAAAACATTCCCATTGTCTTCACCACCTTTCATTCCCACACTATCCTCAGATCTGTGTTCCACAGTGGCAAAGCAAATAAACAGGGAAAAATCTGCTGCTGACCAGAGCTCCTTTCCCCTTTTGAGTCACTGTGAGAGCAAAAGGAGTCTCCAATCCACATCCCCACTGGCCAAACACAGACTTCACACACAAAAAATTCTTCCTGGAGCTCTCCACTCCTCAGATCAATGGTATTTTTTTGGTTACAAGACACTTACACCGCGTAGGAGGCGTTTCTGATGGAACACGGCCGAGCGTTTAGTTGCAGAGGTGGAGTGGTGTTGGGTGTTTGATTTGGTGGAGTGGTGTTGGGTGTTTCCTTTCTGGATGCCACTGGGAGAGTTATTCCTCTCCTCCAAACCCAAAGGCCACTGGGACAGCAATTTCCAGCAGCTGTTGGGGTTGCTGGGGTGTAATTAGGGAGGAGAAAGGCGGGGACTTGGTGCCAACCTCTGCGTAAAGGGCTTTGAATCTTTGGGGTTTTTTGGTGTTAGAAAACCACTGGTGCTTTAAAAGAGGATGAAAAGTCAGATCGTTCAGTCTTGCCTTGCCCAGCTGTTATTCTGAGAGAGGTTTCCACGTTTCCATCATTCCTTTTGGCTCCTGAGCCAGGGCTTCTGCAAGGAGGAGCTGCCATGGGAGCAGCAGAGCCCCTTCCAACGGAGCAACCCTGCCTGGGCGCTCCTCAAGTCCAGGTTTGCTCCTGGTTTTGCTTCTTCCTTGAGTTTTCGGCTTGGGAAGGCACTTTTTGCTGTCAGCAGGGTGACAGCTGGTGAAATGGGATCGTGAACCGCGTGGGCTTCTCCAGCCAAAATCCCAGTGGGGCTGGAAAGTCTGTGGCTCTGCGGGATGTCGGGGAAGGGGCTCCTGCCAAACGGATGCGTCACATTCCCTGAGATCTGCAGTGTCTCCCAGCTCCCCAGGGGAGCCCAAAGGCCACTTCCAATTGCTCATGGGCAGCTGAAAATGCTCACAGCCAGCCCTTTTCCCCCCCATGTCCAGTTACTAAGCAGTCCTGCTGTGGTGGGGGCTGTGCCGTGTTTCATGACAGGTTTGCAGAAGTGACCTGAGATGCTGGTGCCTTCATTTCTACCCATGCCCCTTCAAAAAATGGAGTTATAATAATTATTTTTTGAAAATTTGATCCCTTTGAAGCAGCTCAGAGCTCTCCATAATCACCAGTGGCATCCCCAGAAGTGTTTTCTCTGTGGCTGCCCCAGTTAATATTGCCTCATCTCTAAGGCCTGATTCTGCAGGGTTGCTGTGCCCAGTCTCTGTTAGTACAGCCTGGCTCTTAAAAAAGAAATAAAATAAAAAGCTGGTGCTCATGTAGTGTGTGTTGTTACACATTTAGTAGCAGTGATGGTATAAAATCAAACTCTTATTGGACTTGCTAATTTATTGGCACCAACTGCAATGACATAAAATGTACATAAATATGGATTAAACTCTTTATTACTCCATTAGTCAGCGTGATGGTAGCCAGGTTCATTAAAAGGAGTTACTCATTTTAAATAACTTGCAGTAATGTACAATTTTTTTTTAAGAAATATAGTTCAAATATTCATAAGCCTGTGGAGCGTGCCATTTATTAGCCTCCCGCTCCTCTCTGCCCTCCTGTCGTGGATTTAATCGTCCTGAACTCCTTCTGAAGTTCTTGCTCTGTTTGAAAAAGGCATTTTTTTTCCTGCAAGATAAAGGTCTTCCCTCCCCTGCCCCACAGATAAGGGTTGCTGTTCTAAAAATGAAAAAGGGAAACGATTCACAGGTCAACTGAGGGAGGAGGAGATGCTGGGACTGAGATTCAAGTCGTGTTTTCCACTCTGGTTCTGCTCCAGAGGTTGGGGAGAGAGAGCTGCACCCACCTCGCAGCTGGAGCAGGGTCTGGATCAATTCTTCCTCTCAGCTGGACCCACGCAGATTTTTGCTGATCTGTGGCTGTGGCAGGGCTCAAATGAGGCTTATCTTGTGTGGCTGAAGTGCCAGGGAGAGGATGTGGCTGGTGGGGAGGTGGCCCCGAGCCTGGCACGCTCCAGGGGCTGTGCCCTGGAGGCAGCAGTGCAGTCAGAGCTAAAGCAAAGGCTGCCCTTTGTCAATTTGGAGTCGTTGCTCCAAATGTTCAGGGGATTTTTTTAGTGTAAAGGTGTCCCCTGCCTCCTGCTGATGGGCTGGTGTGGATCCCTCCTGGAAAACTCTGGGGGCATCCAGGCTGTCCTCACTGGATGCTGTTTGTCCCCAGCGCCGTGGCTGGAGAGGGATTCCCTTTGCCATCCATTTGGGTGGGTTGGGGCAGCTCTGGAGGGGCTCAGCTGTCACAGTCCCCCCCCATCCCTTTGTGTCACACCCCACCCTGCTGCCAGAGTCAGAAAACTCTGTTTTCTGCTCGCTTTCAGACAGGAGGGTGGGGTGTGTTGTCAGAATTATTGAAGGAGTTCATAACTGAGAGTTGGTGGTTGGTGTTTCTGTTTCTCTGCTGAGAATTCCCCTCCCTCCAGCATCTCCAACGCCGTGTAGGAGCCACCAGCCCTGCAGCAGCATTTTTAAGGGTGCCTTTTGGACACAGTTTGTGCAGAGAAGGGGAGAGATTTATCTGAGTTAATACAGAAAGGCAGGAGCTGCCGAGATTCCGGATATACTGCTGCTGTAACGCAGCAAACCCAGCGCCAGCTGTGACCTGCTGCTGGTGGGAGCAGCTCCTCTTCTCTCATTTTGACTTGCAGGGTTTTTTTGCTGACCTCGTGGAGCCCAGAACATATTAAAAGCAGTGTGTTTTCTCTCTGCACCGTGCAGTGCACGGGGCAACAGTGTGTGAGAGCGGAGAGCAGCCAAGCTGGGTGTCCCATCCCGGCCCTGCCCCTGGTTTGTACAAATCCCCCGAGGCCCAGGCAGCTGGACCGGGCTTCCCGTGTTGTGGCCCGCTGTGCCAGCTCCTCAGATGGCTCTGTGGCCTTGGCTGTGTGCCCAGGGGGATCCTGTGGCAGCCGGGAGCATCTCGGATCGCTGTGTCACCGCGGCGGGCGGGGAGGGAAGCGAGGACACTTCTCAGCAAGGAGGGCGTGTATGTTTTGTTTGATTTTATTTATTTATTTTTTAATTTCCCCAGGGAGCAGTAGAATAACCGGCCTGCCACGAGATTTTTGTGTCACTGCGTGGAAGAAACCCCACTGAACTCCTTGCCTGCCCAGTGGGTTTTGACTCTTTGTCCCCACCGAAGGAGCCCACGTTCCCTGTGCCCACAGCAGGGTTTTTCCCAGAGCCTTTGGGACTGAAGTTCTTGCCTGAGGGACAATCCCCAGCTCTGGGAAGTGGAGCAGAGCATGGGGAAGGCAGCCCTGGATGCCTGTGCAGGGCTGTGGCTGCAGACAGTTGATGATTAACTCCCCATTGCAGGAGCCGTGGGTGATGTTTGGCCTCCGGGTGTTTGTTTGGCCGCCCGTGTTTCAGTGACCTTGCTGGAGCTGTTCTGGAGGTTTGGACATTGGGATGAGTGCTCCAAACGGCAAAAGCAGGAGGCTTGGGTTTGTTCTTCCCTCCCTTTGCCAGCTTGAGGGTTCGTTTTGGGCTTGGGAGCTCATGGTTTGGAATTGGGGTGCTCCTGCTGCTCCCGGCCACCCTGAGGACATTGGTGGGGCTGTGCTGGCAGGGGCAGAAACCCTGATGCTGAACTTCCCCAAAACACAAGCACAGAATTACAGATTTTTTGGGCCAGTCAAGCCTGAAGCAGAAGTGCCTTTGGCTGTGCTGTGCCAGGACCATTCCCGGGGTGTTGTTTGCTGGGAGGGATGTGGTGGTGCAGCCACTCCTCCAGTAATGGACATTTTTGGGCTCCAAATCCTGATAATTTCTCCCTGTTCTGAGTTTAGCTCTGGCAGAGACTGGATCTTCCCAGCTGAAAGGGCTGTGCTGGGGTATTTTGGGGTGTTCAAGGCTTCAGAAACAGCAGGACAGCCTCAAACCCTGCTTAGGCAGCAGAGTGCTGATAAAAGCCAGTTAATCTTTCACTGCACCCCGAGGGCAGAACCTCTGTGACACTCCTGGGCTGTGCCCACAGGGGCAGCTGGGAGCTGAGCCACCAACCTGTGTCCCTGGTGTCACCTCCAGGGCCCAAAATGACAGTGGTGATGCTGGAGCAGAGGGAAATGCCACAATGCAGCAGCTGCTGGCCCTCTGGTATTCCCTGCTGGCCCTCTGGTGTTCCCTGCTGGCCCTCTGGTATTCCCTGCTGGCCCTCTGGTGTTCCCTGCTGGCCCTCTGGTGTTCCCTGCTGGCCCTCTGGTATTCCCTGCAGGAGCAGCTTGCAGTTGTGGCAAATCCCCTGCTTTTCCCCCTTCCTTTCTCCCCTGCTTAAAGCTCCAGACTGTTTATAGATGTGCAACTGAAAGAACCAGAAATGTTCATTCTGGGAAGTTTTGCCTTTTATTTATTTTTTTTTCCCCCTTCTTGGCTGCTTTCCCCTGTGTTTTTCCAAGGGATCACACCAAGGGGTGTTATGTTTCAGATCAAATATGTGTGGGCAGGATCTTTTTGTAACTCTCACAGTCTTGATGGGAGAATTCTGCAGCTGAGCAGTGATGGAAGTGCTTTGGAATCCAAAGTATTGATCGGGGCGTGGATAAATGCATACCCTTAATGTGTATGAAATCGATTTCCTTGTACCTTCTTGATCTGACTTCTCCTTTTGTTAATTATGGACATGATCAGGGAGAGAAGGATCTTTTTTTTTGGCTTTGGAAGAAAACCTGTGAGTGTCAAAACATCTACAAGTGTGGTCCAAAAAGTGGGGAGGGGAGATGCCAGGCTTTTTTTTTTTTTTTTTTTTTTTTTTGGGTGATCCAAAAATTTCTGGCTATTGTGTGGTTTCATTTGAGCCTCCTTGATTATGTCATGGGGTTTTTGAGGTTTAATGGCACAGTGAACATCACTGTGCGTGCAAGATGCCAACAGGCAAAGCCAGGCTTTGTGTGCCTTGGTGCTGTGAGCGTCTCTCTCATCACTTGGGCTTAACTGTTCAGCATCATGTGCTCTGGGAAAGGAAGGAAATCCATCCTGGCTAATATCACTTCAGGGACTCTTGGAATCAAAGGAATTCTTTATTCTGTAACGAGCTCTTCTGTTTCTTCATTAAAACCCTCAGCATCTGATGATGAGACTGTCCCAAGGCCGAATAATACAAACAATAATTAACATTTCTAGGAACAGATTAACACGCGGGTGCAAACGTGGTTTGGTAAAAAGTGAAACCACCAGGCTGAAAATCCCCAGTGCTCAGAGCACAGCATCCTACCCATGAAACAAGGTAAAAAAAAATAAATAAATGAGGGGGGAGAAGCTTCTGCAGGAAATGATGAATTTTCTTGTGCAGAGATGAGTTGGTGCAGGTTAATACATTGAAATATCCCAGCTGGACACAAACATCCTGGTGCCAGGAGGAGCCTGGGTGTCCCTGTGCCCAGGATATCCCAGGATTTGGGGGCTCTGGGGGAGATGGGCTGTGCTTGGTGGGGCTGGGCCCTGCCAGATCCGTGTTTTAAGTGGGAAAGTCGCCCCCTGCAAGGGAGATGTTGGTGTTCTGCAGGAAATAAGCAGTGCAGACACAAATGTGTTGAAACCTGTGTCAGCAGAGTGGGGCTTTGGTGAGGTTTGCACCCTGAATTCTCCTCTGAGTCTGCTGTGCTTGGAGAGACTTCAGGGTGTTGAGACCGTGCCAGGCAGGGACAGCTTTAGGAAGCAGGGATGCTGGGGAGGCTCCTCAGCTCCCTCCCACTCTTCTTCATGGGGCAAAGCTAAAGGGGAAAGAAAAAACCATCTTGGACTGTTTTGTTCCACTGCCTGTCAGAATGTGCTGCTTGTTTGTTCTTGGAGGGCTTCCAGATACAGGATTTGGGGTTTTTTCTCTCCCTCTTTTTCCTTCAGAAATTAAATATTTCTTCAAGAAGTCCCTGTAGGTTCTGTGACTCCCCTCACTGCAGGATGGGTGTGGACATTGGGGTGCCCTCACAGCAGGGGTGGAGGGGATGGTGAGGGTAGAAGGGGTGGAAAATTCCAGGAATATCCTGGAGCTGCAGGGTGTTGGGGTGCTCTTTCTGTGCTGGGGGCAGCACACAAGGAGCCAGGTGATAACCCAGGATAATCCCAGGGCTGGTCAGGAGCAATTTGCTGTGAGCAGGTTTTGAAAAGCTTCTCTCCAAACATCCCAAGGGAAGCTGGAATGAGCAAGACACCTGCAAAGGCATCTTAAATTATCAATTTCCCCTTGTTTTCCAGCTTTTCCTTGCCTGGTTCCAAACCAGGGAGGTGATGGTGGGACATCCTTTCCTCTCTGGAGCAGGACAACATCCCTGGCTCACCCTCAGTGCTTGGCTGCTCCACTTGATGAGCCTCTGATGGTGCTGCTGCAGAAAATTCATTTGCACCCTTGGTGTTAATGGTGTGTGAGCCAGAGTCCCCCTCTTCCTCATCATCCTCTTCCTGCTAATTAGGGTTAGAGCCTAATCATGGTAGCAGGACAGCAGCCATAATGCAGCCTGGGTAGAGCCGATGATGTGGGCGTTGCCCTTTGTCAGGGATTCTTACTCCTTCTTCCAGGATTGTAATTTTAGTAATTTTAGGAATTTCTGAGCCAGGTGGGCTTGACGGATGTTTGCAGGCACCCCTTGGAACGAGTGAGGCTTGTGTGGGAGAGGCTGAGGGAGCTGTGGCGGGGATTTCACCTCCCTGCCTGACAGACTGCGGGGATTTCACAGCCTGGGACTGAAGTTTTTTGGGAAAAAGTGGCTCCAAGTACCTCGGGAAGGAGCAGTGTGCCAGCGGGCTGGAAGTACCGTGGCAGACGGAGCCTGCGCCGTGCGTGTCCTCGTGGAGTTCCCCATCCTCATCCTGGGGCAAGGCTTGGGTTTTTTGGGCATAATTTTGATGCCAGTGGTGAGAAGCAGGGACAGTCCTGTGCCCTGAGCTGCTGCTGTCCCACGTCTCGTGGGAGCAGGGACACAGCTCCAGAGCTGCTGGTGCTGTGCATTCCTGGGGGATGGGGTGGGTGTCACCCCCACAGGCTCCCTCCCGTGCAGGTGAACTCTCCTGGTTTCGTGCACCTGGTTTGAAACGTGCTCACCTCTGCAGAGAAGGGATCTGCAGAGAAGGGATGCCAAAGTGGGGCTTTGTGGAGTTTTCTCAAGGAAAGGAACAGAAGAGGAGAGACACAGACTTTACACAGACCTTTCAGCGTGCCCTGAGAATAAAAGTGGGAGGATTTTGAGTGCAGGCTCTGGGTGTGACCTCAGGGGTGTCCCTGTGACCAACCCTGCTCAGGGCACTCACCACAGACCAAACAGCTGGAGATGGTGCTGGGGGACTGGTTGAAGGGAGTGCTTGGAGAGGCAGGGTGTGAGCCAGAGCTGCCCTGCCTGTACCTGAGCCTGATGGAACACAGCAGCTCTCCCAGGGGAGAGAGAAACTCGCTCTTCTGAGCCACTGGACTGCGAAGATTATTGAAAAAAAAAAGTGGAATACATTTCTTTCATGCGGAAATAGCGCTGCAGTCCCTGTACAGAGGGATTTATCAAAGGGACCTCTGTGCTCCAGCAGCGGGGCTGAGATCACAGCTCGCTGCAGATGTGAGCTGAGCTGACTGAGTCCCACTTTCAGCAGCTCTGAGTAACCATTGTGCAGTGTCCTGAGCCCTCACACAAGGCCAGACTTGCACAGCAAATGAGGTTTTATTTCAAAATGAATTTTCTGGCCCCTGGAAATCCCCCAGTGAAGCTGGCTGTGTGGGCTCTGCACTGGGAACTCCAGTGTGGGATGCTGGAGGGCAAACAGAGCCCCCCAGCTCCCTGGGGAGGATGCTCCAGTGGCCAGGAGAGGATGCTCCAGTGGCCAGGGGGGTGTTAGAGGTGGATCCACCAGCATCTGGGTTTGTCTGGTTTTGTTTCTTTTTTTCAGCTGGGATCCTGTCATAATAGAGATGATTTTATGTATATTTAGATGATGCAACAGCTTGGGGTGTTCTGATTCTTGTAGATGTAGTTGACAGCTCTTCTGTGAGAATCTGATTTTTTTGGGACTGAGTGCTCAATGGGATTAGACTTCACTGTCTGTTTCTTCATTAAGAGAATAGAGATTTATTCTTCATAAAACAATAGAGATTTATTACTCACTGGGAGTGTCTGGAGGGGGACCTTGAGTTGAATGTGCTTGCCTGGAAACAGAGAAACCCCACTGACCTTGAGGAGGTACTGAAGGCAGCTGGGTCTGGCTCATCAGCCCCACGTTTGATCTCGAAATAAGAGATTTCATTTAAAAATGAAATAGAAAAATGGAGAGCTGGGAAGTGGAGAAGGTCTTGGTTGAAGTGCAGCCTGCAGGGATCCTGTGAAGGGCCCTTGCCTTGGGGCCTCTCCTGACTCTGGGTGTTGGCTCAGCCCCTTTTCTCCACCAGCCAAGTCCCTGCGGGAGCTCTGCTGCCTGCCCTCCCCCTCACCCTGCTTTTTTCTTTTTTTTTTTCCCACATAATATTGTTCTAATTACTGGAGTGTGAAGAATTGACCCCTAAAATGCCTCTTGGCAAGTTCCATTGGTGCATTGATGAAATGTCCAGCCCGTCCCGGGATCACAACTTCCCCAAACTGGGACACGGTGCTTGTTCCACTGCCTGGGGATCCTAAAAGCCAACAGGAGGTGGGAAAGGGAGAAGAAAGTGAGGGATCTGGGGGAGGGAAAAGGGTTAACACTGGTTTGCTGACATCCTGCTGTGTTTTCACAGGGCTGTTTCTCCTGGGGAGCTGCCAGATGTGATTTTTTTTGGGGTAAATTGGGACAGGCTGGGACAGCTGTGGGTGCAAAGCTCTGAGAAGAAGCTCAGGAAAGGGGTTTGCAGGAAAGTCGTGGGGCTGAGGGTTTTGGGGATGCCCAGCCCTGAATCCTGCAGAGAGCAGGGATTTTTGTGGTGGTTCTTTGTGGTCACATCCTTGGCCTTCTCACCACAGTTGTCCCTTAAGGAAGGGGACAACTTCCTGGCTCTTCTGGACCTTCTGCTCCCTGGCTGGAGCATGGACTTGCAGAGAGTTCAGGGGCTGCGGTTTAGGGGGGCTTTCAAAGTGAATGACTTTAAAACCAGCACTACTGTAAGGCTGCTTCTGGAGGTTTTGTAGGTTGCTTTTTATAAGTGCAAAAGGAGCACTTGTGCAGTGCTTCAGGCTTTCTCTGCACTTCCAAGGGCATAAAAACTCAAAAAGTGACGCTGAAAACTCAGTTAATGAGTAATTGCAAGGTTTGCAGGACTGAGGCTTAAAGAAAAAGCACAGGGAGGAGGTTTTGCTCACAATGTTGGAGGCTGGGCAGCTTTGGACCAGGTCCCGGTTCCAGAGCACTTGTGGTGGATCCACTAAGCAGAGTCGTGCAGGAAAATTACAGATTGCTGCTGGGTGCCCCCCAGCCCTGAGTTTGCAGCCTGGGAGCTGGGGAGGGGAGCAGGGGTGGCATGGAGACGAGGTTTTCCCTCTGTGTGCACCAAGGGCTGGGCTGGCCTGCAGCACAGAGGGTTTGGCTGCTGGGAAATCTCCTCCTGGAGGATGGAACCCCGCAGGAACCCTCCTCCAAGGGTGGGTTGTGGACTGCACAGGCACTTGGCCGGATCCCAGCTGATTTTGCAGGAAGTTGCTCTGCCAGGGAGCCCAAAGTCATCCCCATAACTCTGCTCTGCGTGGCCAGGGGAGGGGACGCTTGTGATGACATCCATCTCCTCTGTGCCCCTCACTGGGGGGGACTGGCAGAGGGGTGCCCCAGGCTCAATCTC
Organism: Nicator chloris; assembly: GCA_013400495.1. NCBI lineage: Eukaryota > Metazoa > Chordata > Aves > Passeriformes > Pycnonotidae > Nicator > Nicator chloris. The sequence goes on along the minus strand of WAAE01016503.1, from coordinate 402,129 downwards.
CCACTGGGGATGTGCTGGGGGCACCTCTCCCGCCTCCCCAGCTGGTTTGGGGACATCAAGGGGGTTTCACTGTCCCTTGCAGGAGCGCTGGGCACACCCCCTGCCTTATTCCTTCAGTGGTGGGCTTGGCAGTGCAGAGTTAATGGCTGGGCTGGGTGATCCTGGAGGTCTTTCCCAAGCCCAGTGATTCCATGGATCTGTGGTTTTGATGTGCCTCTCCTGGCTCAATGGCTCACAGAAGAGCAGTTGTCCTTCAGAGGAGCAGCAGAGCCTGAACCTTCCCCACCTCATCCCCCTGCTCTGGCAGCTCCTCAGTTTTCACCTTGGGCAGGGTTTAAAAAGCAAGGGAAGGTTCAGCCCAGGAGCCCTGGATGGAGGGAAGGACAGACTGGCCGGGGGAGGGATGTGGCCAGGGATGCTCAGCTCTGGGATTTGTGTTTTCACAGTGCCAGGGACCTTCAAAATGCAGGCAAAGGGCAGTGCTGGCAAAGCTGGAAGCAGCTAAAACGGGATGCAGCCACTTGGGCTGGCAGGTGATGCTGGAGAAAGCTCTTTGCAAGCAGAGTTCTGTGCTGGGAGCTGTTCATTCTGTGAAGTCAGCATGAGCTGCAGCAGACACTTCTAAAAGGTCTAAAAGGGTCTAAAATGGCCCCAAACCCGTTTGACTTCAGGCACTTCACCCTCCCCAGGTGCTTTTCCAGCTCTGCCTGGCCACAGAAAGGCTTGTAAAGAGGGAAGAATCGATGGAAATGAACGGCAGCAAGTTCCTGGTGGTGGGAGCTGTCTGGAGAACCTGCAGATCTTTAGATTCTTGTGGTTTTCCTCCGTTCCATTTCTAGGTCCATTAAATCAGTTTTTTTTACCCTGTTCTCCTCTGGAACATAAATGAGTAAATGAGGTAACAAGGGCACACTTAAGGAAAAATGAAGCATGACTACAAACACGAGTGAGCCAACGGAAAGGAAGGTCAGATAAGAGACATTACCCAGTTGTGTTCATTAAGGGTGCCAGGCTGGAATTCAGAATCCTGCTTTAGGATTAGGAAACCAGCTGGAGGACCCTTGGAGAGAGTTAAGAGATGCAGGAGATGGAGAGGGAAACTTTTATCCTTCCAGTTGTTTGCAGAGGGTGAAGTGAAAGAGGGTTTTTGATATTGATGATTATCTGTGATGTGTGATTATCTTGGAATTTGGGGGGGGAAAAAATATTTGAGGGGGAAAGGAAGGAGCTGAACGATGGCTCTGGCCCTTGTGGTGCTTCTGTTTGGGGAAGGCAGGGCTGTTTGATTTCCTGCCCCTTGGTGTGTGCTGAGCAAAGCTGGGCTGAAACGTTTGAAAAGTGCACCAGGGCGTAGTTTGGATCCTGAAATTTGGATTTGGGGTGCCAAGGTTGGGGCAGAAACTGCCACCCATCACTGGTGGTCTCTGCTTGAGGGATAATGAAGGGAAATGCACGGGGTTGCTTCAGAAAACAGAAACTGGGGGCAAGAGACAAACTCCCTGCTCAGTGGGGCTGGGAAGGAGTTTCCTGCAGGGCTGTTGGATGTGGTGGTGCTGTCCAGGGTTTGCTGCCCCAGCCCCAGCACGTCCCTGCCTGTCACTGTCCCTGCTCCTGCCCTTTCCCCTGCCTGGAGCTCCCCGGGAATTCCTGCCAAGAGTGGAAATGCATCCAAGTGGTGGCAGGAGAAAAGGCAGGACAGAGGAATTTGTGCCTCTTTGTGGCAGCCACCAAGAGAATGGGGATTTATCTGGGAGATTAACTGGGCTGCTCTCCTCAGTTTGCTTTTCCTGCCACGAAACTCAGTCCTGTGAGCTCAGAGGCTGCTCCACACATCTGCAGAAGGTGCAGTGATAAAGCTGTTTAAATCCCCTTCTGGATTTGGGAGGGACAGTGGTAATTCCCCTGGTGATGAGGTTTATTTTTCTCCATTAGTACCTGGTTTTGAAGAGTTTCCTTTCTTCTCCTTGCTCAAGGCTGGGCTTTCAGAAAAGCCTCTTCTGGAGGAGACTTAATGTGTGCACACACCCCGTGAAGTCAACAAGGGCTCAACTTCAAAGTGAAGCATGTGGATAAATATTATCCTGACTTAAGGCTACTATTTATTCTTTTTCTTCCCAAACAAAACCCATACACACATGCCTTCTCAAAGCTTGGGATTAATTGTTTTATTTTTTTTTACCACTGGGTATTCACTCTGCTTTGCTCAGATGATCACACCTCATCTGCCTCTCTCAGGTGGGTGGGGTTTACAAAAATTTTAGCCAGTTTTGAATGTTGAGGAGAAGACAGTGTAGCCAGGGCCAAAATCTTCCACTTTTAGGCTCAAAATCCTCTGCTCCTGTCCGTGTGGTTTCCATGGGTCACCAAGGTGGGATGGGAGAGCCCAGGGAGATGGAAACCTGAAATTTGGAGGATTGGGAGGGTATTTGGTTCAGGGTGTCGTTGTAAGACACGAAAAGGATGAAAGACTCCAAATATTTCAGAAGGCAAAGAGCATAGAATAAACTTTATTGTCTAATTTTTACTACTTTTTATAAGGTGTTCTGATACAGACTGAACATGGTTGGTGAGCAGGAACGACACCTCTCTGATCCCATTGGTTAACCCAGAGAAACAGCTCAAATGTTTTGAGAACTAGAAAAGCAAAACACCACCTGGAGAAAGATTGTTTTGAGAAGAAGCTCTCTCGAGAAATTTTTCCTTGGGAGAAATTAAGCAGCTGCTAGCAGGCTGAAATCTCTCAGACCCAGAAACATCAGGCCCACATCGGGGTTCAGCTGAACATGACTTGTGCCAGTCCTGAGCAGGATTTACTCCCCAGAAGTGCCTGCAGCAGGCAAATCCCTGCCTCCCAGGTGTCCAAAAGGAGCCGCTTTCCCTGAAAATCAGCCTGGTTAATTCTGCCTGAAGCTTCAGTTGAACACGTGGAATAACAAGCATGAGAAACAAGATAGCCATTAACCAATAGAAGATAGAATATTAATTAATAAGAGAATATCGTATTCAATAAATGCTAATTCTTTTGATCGCTAAAATGTATAAATAGTAAAAAGCTTTGACAGCTGGGGCGCTTGAACACCACCAAGCATCCAGGCTTGGGCAACTCTGAAATAAACAATCAACGTCTCTCTCAAGTGTGGAATCATTGGCTTGCTGCGTACTGGATCCCATTTTTGTGAACAACACTTACACTTTGTGCTCCATGTTTCCAAAGCAATTTGCAAAACAAAGGAAGAAGAGAGCTTAGAGCCTCTCGGGATGCCTTTTCTGCTTCCGAGATCAGTTTGTGCCAGAGTTAGAAAAGAGCAGAAAGAGACTTCCAGCTTCTTGTTCAGGTGTTTATTATTTCTTATCTTTTTGTGGCGCGCTCTTCAGTGACAAGGTCTTTTCTCTCTGAGAACACGGCTGGAAAGGGAGTGACCCCCAAGGCCTTATGAAGCCATTTGACCCAATCCAAATCCCAAACGTATGATATTTACAATTCTGTACCAATTATCCTTATTTATCTCTCTAAATGACACTTCTACCTCAAACCATCCCACCCAATCACCCTGTGCCACCACACAACAGAAGATGGAGTCTATGGAGAAGAAGGAAGAAGCTCAGGCACCACCCAAGTTCCTCCACCTTGTCCGTTTTCCAGCCTCCCTCCTAAAAACCCAAACTACATTTTCACACCCTGTGATAAACTAAACTAACATTCTATCAAACCTACAACTCTTCTCTGAGTGTTAAAAGTCCTTTCCATGGGCAAAGGTGAAAGGCAGTGTTCTCCTGGGGTCCCAGCAAGGGTCCCGAACCCCCCAAGATGTACGTGGGGGTGCTCATGGGGGTTTCTGTCGAGCCCTGGGCTCCAACAAGAGCCTGACCCCCAACAGACCTCGCTGGGCCAGGTTCTCCGTGCCGGTTCCTGATGTCCCAGACCATTCCTGGCCGCGGCATCGCCGTCCCAGCTGCGTCTGCTCCAACCCCCCCGCGCAGGGGAGAAGGGAATAACCAAATAAAGCCGTGCCACCCGATGTTTTATGTATGAGCAGGCCCTGCCGATAATCTCCCATGTTTTTTAATGCCGCCACCAATTAATTCCCTCGTTTGGAAACCGTCGCGCGCGCCGCGCCCCGGCCTGGTGCTCTCTAATGATTTCTCTATTAATTTCACTGCTGCCAACGAGCTGGAGATGCCTTCCCAGTGGAAAGGGAAACATGACCTGATACCACGGGTAAAATATTAGTGAGTTCAATCCCTGTTAGGGAGCCCGGCCCCCGAAGACACAGGAGCTGCTGGAGCGTGGCAGAGAGAAAAGAGCTGCACGTGCTGCGTGTGGATGCACCAGTGTGGAGCAATAAGTTTTGGGACAGCTTTAAAATTAATGGAGAAACAGTGGGTTTTTTGTCCCCTCGTGCTCCAGCTGGCTTTTCCCCCGTTAAAAAAAGAGCTGACACGGAGAAATTCAATGTCTGGGATGGAAACACCGAGGCTGGGCTTGCCCCTCTGGAGCTGGGGTTATGCTTTGCCTTAAATCCTGTTTTTTGGTCTGAATTTGGGTGTGGTGAACTCCTTGGCAGTGCTGCCTTTGTCACCTCGTGGAAGGATGAAGCTCCATGGAGGTTCTCCCCAACCTGCAGGACAGTGCCATTGATTTTCCTGGTTTTCAGCTTCACAAGCCTCAAACTGTCCTCAAGCCTCCTCTTTTTCGTCCACCCATCCAGCAGAAATCCCCAAAAACAAGGCTGATGCACAAGATTTCCAGCACCAACTGCGGCTGATGAGTTTGGAACTGGTTATCTGTGAGTCCTTTGCATCACCTGAGCCCTGAGAAGTGGCCTTGGAGCAACCTGGAATACCAGAAACTGTCCCTGCCCAGGGGATTGGGATGAGATGGGCTTTAAGATCCCTTCCAACACAAACCATTCCATGATTCTGTGGTGAAATTACCCTCTTTCAGCCTTTGGAAGAACTCTGTATTCATGATGTGGCTGGGGTTGACTTTCTTCATCCATTTCCTTGTGAGAGGAAAAAAATACTCCTGTAATGCACAAAACCATCACCCATCAATATTGCCTAAGCAGGGGGGAAAAATCAATTCAATTTGCGGCCAAAATATTTATGTGATGATTTATAGAAACACCCAGATATTTATTGCTTTAATGTTTTAGTCTCTGTGCTGTGAAGATTTTTGTTTTTGGTTTTTTTTTTTGATTCCTGCATAAATGAGTTGGTAATCAAGGATATGGAGCTGAGGGCTGGGGAGGGATGAGGGGTGAGAACTTGGGAAAGAGCTGGTGGTTGGCAGTGGGGAGGATGGAGCCAGGGCAGCAGGATCAGGGCTTTTCCTTCACTAATTTCTCATTAGATGGAAATCCTGAGGCTTTGGGGTTCAGTGCTCCCACCTTGGCTGGGTTGGTGACCTGTGGGGCACGTCAGTAATTTGATATTTCTCCCCCCACGTATTTTTAATTGTGCAAACAGAATAAGCATCAGGTTTTTACACGAGTGGATGGTGACAGTGTGGGCAGGAAGAAAAGAATACAATGAATTCTGTATAAAATAGTGTCAGGAGTTGAGGTGGGCAGAGTCTGTGATGCTGCTGCTGCTGCTCAGGAGGGATTTTGGCTAATTTCGTATTTCTCCCCCCATATTTTTAATTGTGCAAACAGAATAAGCATCAGGTTTTTACACGAGTGGATGGTGACAGTGTGGGCAGGAAGAAAAGAATACAATGAATTCTGTATAAAATAGTGTCAGGAGCTGAGGTGGGCAGAGCCTGTGGTGCTGCTGCTGCTCGGGAAGGATTTTTGGCACTGCTGGTTTTGCATTCCCAGTGCCCAGAGGGTCCCTCCTGCCCCACAGCCACTTCCAAGGGCTGGACTCCATTCCAGAGGAATCCCCGAGGCCCATCCTGCTCTGTGACATCTCCAGGAGGCTGCTCCATCCCCCAGGAGCTGACTTGGAGCGCTTTGGGACGGGGATAAAATGCTCCTGCTGGGACCAAAGTCTGAGTGTGGGATTTGTGCTGGCTCTGGGTCAGGGTTAGAGAGGACAGTCGAGCCCTCCTGGAGGGCAACTACGAGCACAAAGCCATTACAGCTCTGCCCTCGCAGGGGAATTTACTGAAACTCAGTGCCTGCCCTTCTGAGTCACAAATCAACTGAAAATTCAATTTTTGGCTCTTAAAAAAAAAAAAAAAAAAAAAAAAAGGCAAAACTGCTCAAAGAATTTGGTTGCCAGCAAAAGCAAAAAGGAAAAAAAAAAACCAAAAAACCCCAAAGTGCCACGGCAGACCCAAACCAGCAGAACGAGCTGGGGTGGCTTTTCCTCACTGTTGCAGGGAGCTCTGGTTCATAATTAATAGTTCTGCAGGCTGGTTCTGCAGGGGGAACAGTGAGGACACTGAGAGCAGATCCCTGCTGGCCTCACAGACCCCCTGAGCCCCCTGCCTGCTCCAAATCCCTTTCCCTGTCTGCTCCAAACCCCTTTCCCTCACCCATCCCATCCCACCTGGCACAAAAACCCCTTGGGAGAGACAGGGCTGGGATTGAATCAGAGTGACACTTCCCCCCCTGTGATGCTTCCTTTGCCTTTCTCTCCCTGATGGACTCCAGCCTTGTGATGTTATAAGAAGTGAGGAGTGATGGAGCTCTTGGCCTTTTGAAAGATGCATGAACCTGTGGGGGAAGTCATTAACCAGGCCTGGGGGTCTCCTTTCCCTCTGTCCCAAGTCGTTATTCACAGGCAGAGCAGAATGTTTCTGTTCCTCTGGTTATGGATTATCATTATTATTATTATTATTTTCCAGGAGAAGGGCACGGATCACAGAGAGCTGATGGTGCAGTTCCTACCTCTGGTTTTTGCTGCTGGCAGACAGAGCTGTTCTCTGCTGCTTGGCAGGGTCAGGCTGGGTGGTGACTCAGGAAAATGGGTTTTTAATCCTGTGATTTTGGTGATAAACCTGCACTTTTCTCTTTGTTGTGCTGGTCAGGTTTGGTTTCTGAGAGTTTGGGTTTCTTTGTGCCGTGTTCTCACCCAGATTTTTCTTTGTTGTGCTGGCCAGGTTTGGTTTTGGAGAGTTTGGGTTTGTTTGTGCCATGTTCTCACCCAGATTTTTCATTCTTGTGCTGGTCAGGTTTGGTTTCTGTGGGTTTGGGTTTGTTTGTGCCGTGTTCTCACCCAGATTTATCTTTGTTGTGCTGGTCAGGTTTGGTTTCTGTGGGTTTGGGTTTGTTTGTGCCGTGTTCTCACCCAGATTTATCCCTCCAGGTGAACGTGGTGGGATTTCTCTGGGATAAATGACTCAGTGTGTTATTCCTAAATACTGATATAACCCATGGATATGTGGGTTATCTGTGCCAGCATCTGTTCCTCTTGCACACACAACACAGCAAAGCATCTTCCTTGCTGGGGTTACAGCAGGGCAAGGGGATTTCTCATCTTATTTCATTCTCCAGACAAACTCATCGTTAAAAAAAACCCTGAACTTCTAATTTTGGCTGAAATGCAGCTGATAGTTTTGTTTATAAAGCAAATTATTTGAGGGTTGTGTTTTTGTTTGTTTGTTTGTTTGTTTGTGTTTTTTACACAGTGTGTTTTGTCTTCATTTAAAACAATATTCAATCTGGTGAGTTTTCATTCTGAGAGCTGGGAACTGTTACAGAGATAGAGCAGGAGCAAACCTTGCTCGTGTCCCACTCTCCTTCCTTCCCACTTGGCTGCCACAGCATCCCCCAAAATGAATAATTCAGCCAGCAGGCACCACTGGGATGTCAGAGGTCACATAAATGAGGTGACACCCACTTTTTATCAGCCCTGAAGGTCACAGGGACGGGGTGACACCCCCTTTTTAACTGTCCCTGGACGTCACAGCTGCAAAGGTTATTCCTGGGGGCAAGAGATAAACCTTGGGATGAGCTCCTTGCTCCATGCAGGTGTCTGCAGGGTTAGGGCTTCTGCAGTTCCTGGGCTTTGGGATGTGCAGCACGTCCCCCAACACGGGTTTGGCACCGTAACACGTGGCATGGGCTGGTTTTTGGTTTTGTTGGACGAGGGAAGCTGAGGAGGGCAGGAAAAAGAGGAGAACAGGCAGGGATGGATGGGATTGGCTTTCAGGGTGAGGCTGTCCTCACCCAGAGGGTGATGGGGTGAGATGTTCCTGTCTGCACAGGGGTTGTGTCTGTTACAGGAGTGGCGTTGGCTCTCAGTTATTTGATTTTCTTGGGTTTTTCAGGCTCTGGACCGTGGAAAACGTGGTAGTCATTGGCTTTCAGCCTCCTCCCCAGGGCAGGGGATCAATACAGCTCAATATGGGGTTCAGCCTGGGGTTTGTGCTTTTTCCAGAAGGATTTGGGGAGAAAAGATGCCGTTTAAAGAAAATTACCTCATTGCCTATCAACTGAAAACAAAAGTCTTTTGTCCTGTCAATCACGGGGAGGCTTTATCTTGTCAATCACGGGGAAAATGCTTCCCTTGCACTTCTGCCAGGCTTTGCACAGAGTGGGTTTCTCCTTCAGTCAAACAAGCAAGTGCTGGGCACAGTAGCTTTCAATAGAAAATATATATAAAATGTGAGTCTCATTTCAGGTTTCTCCTAGAAGCTGCTGCTGGTTTTCCCAGCTGCAGTGAAGCCTTGTGAAGCCAGCGCAGTGGTTTAACACCTTTGCCTAACACACAAAAAGTCCCAAGCTCAAAACCTAGACCAGGCAAAACCACCACGACCATGCACAGCTTCCCAAGGCATCCCTGCAGATGGGAAAGCCAGCAGCAGCTTCCAGAAAAAACTGAAATGAGACCCACAATAAAAATTACTTTCAGTGGGAGGTGATGGAGCTGATGGAGCCAGAGGCAGGGATGCAGTTCATGCTCTGGGAAGACACAGCACGCTGGGGTTGCCCTGCATCCTGAGGTGATGCTCACGCTCTGCTCTGTTTGTTTTCTCTGCTGGGAGGCTCTCTGGGGCTTTACATCAGCTCTGGGGGTTTTACCCTTCTCCTGCTGCTAAAAACGTTGATTTTCAGAGCATGGGGTAATCAGGAGTGGCTCCTGGGTGTGCTGGAGCAGAGAGCAGTGCTGCTGGTAACTTACCACCTTCTTTTAAAAAACCTGGCTCATTCCCAGAAATTCCCCGAATTCTTTACACACCAGTGTTTCAGAAGCCCCGGGGCACCCAGCCCTGGGGAGAGCTGCCCTGTGAGGAGTCACTGGGTGGTTTGGGAGTCCTGCCCTGGCACCCACCTCCTCCCCTCCAGCATCCCCCCCTCCCTGGACACGGCGTGGCAGTGGCGGTGCCAGACAAGGACAGATGGCACCTGGCACTGCCTTTCACTCCCCTGAATGCAGGAGATCTGTCTTAGCCAGGCTTTTCTGAATGGAAGACGAACACGAGTCACCCCGGTGGTTTTTCACACCAGCCTTTTGTTTCTCTCCCTTCTGAACTGTGATAAAAGCTTCAGAGCGCTGGGACCAGTAATTAGTTTCACTCTTATTTTCCATAGAACTCACCTCTGGAGCACGTGTGTGCCAGCAGCCACATCCAGGAGAATGGCCCCGGGGCTGAATTTGCATTTCTGATGCAGAAATTCAAATTACTGCCATACATCAAGCGATTCCAGTGGTCAGAGGATCACTCCTTATCAGGGGCTGTTGGGATCCTCGGCTGCAGCTGCCACATTCTTTGGAAACTCGACAGGAATAACCCCAAATAATGCCCAGGTGGGAGGTGTGCCTCTGGAAGTGGCTGTGGGTTGAGGGGACGTGTGTGGAGTCTCACCTGGGCGCCCCTTCCATCCGTGATTGCACCTCCTTGTGAGTTCACTCCATTGTTGTCTCAGGGTTTTCTGTGGGGGGAACAATGTCTGGGGGTTCCCGAGCTGATTGCTGTCAGCCAGATTTGTGTTTGGCTTTTAATCTTTGGTAATGATGCCTTGGGAAGGCTGAGCTGGAGCAGAGGCTGGACAGAGCTGGAGAAGAAAATTGGTATTTATTAAAAGGCCTTTAGGGCACACCTTGGGCAGGACAAGAGCCTGGCCAGGGCTGCACCCAAGGTGGTCACAAAATGGTCTCAAAATGGGCACAAAATGGGCACAAAATGGACACAAAATGGTCACAAAATGGACCCAAAATGGTCACAAAATGGTCACAAAATGGACACAAAATGGTCACAAAGTGGGCACAAAATGGACACAAAATGGTCACAAAATGGACACAAAATGGACATAAAATGGTCACAAAATGGACCCAAAATGGTCACAAAATGGACACAAAATGGTCACAAAACGGACACAAAATGGTCACAAAATGGACACAAAATGATCACAAAATGGTCACAAAATGGACACAAAACGGACCCAAAACAGACACAAAACAGACACAAAATGGACACAAAATGGGCACAAAATGGGCACAAAATTGACAATCAGTCACGAGGTCTCACACTTTTATAAGTTTTGGTCCATTTGCATATTGGGGTTAATTGTCCAATTAAAACTTCAGGTTATGAGGTCCCATCCTTCTTGTTTTCTCTCTTCAGCCCACCCTTGTTTGTGCTTTTGGGCCTGAAACTTTTAACACTGTCCCTGGTCTCCAGCAGGAGAAGGATTTGTGTCCCTACTCTGTGAAGAGAATTCACTGACACTGAATGTGAGGCTCAGAGCTGCACCCCTGGGCAGCACAGAGTCTGAAAACCATGGAAGCTGAAACTCAAGGCACCAGGAATAGTAAAAGTGGATGATTTTACATCCCTCGCTCTTCACCCTCGAGTACCCCAAAGCTCCCTGTGAGCAGAAATCTCTGAAGGAGGCAGTGCCAGGGGCTTGGCACCACCAGGAGCAACCCGAGCACCAGGAGATGCCTTGAGGAGCACAGGTTTGACAAACAAAGAGTTTTGTCTCTGCCCGTGGAGCTGGGGCTCCCAGAGAGGAGCAGATGGCACTGAAAGCCTTTCTTGGTGACAGCCAGGCCTTCTGCAGGGCTGGCTGCACACAGGAGGTCACACTTGGAGGGTTTTCAGGTTTTTGGGCGAGGTTTGCAAGTTGTCTTGCTCAGCTGGCTGTGCTGCTGTTGACACAGAGCAATGCAAAACTTCTTGTCCACTGTTCATCCTTTTTTTTGTACTGAAAAAGGAGATTCTTTGTGACATTCCCAGTGAGGAGGTGGCTGTGGTGCATTTAGTGTCCCCCTGGGGTGTTCCTCCAGCTGGACCTGGCTGTGAAATGACATTTGCCACCACCAAAGCCCAAACCTTGAGGGAGATGAGGCCCCCTTGGTGAGGGGAACCCTCAAACTGCAGCAACACGGGGCAGAAACAACCAGAGGGAAGAGAGATCCTGCAGGAAATTGCAGTTTGCTGGCTGACCCCGTGATGTGGTGATGAGTTTGGGAGTGGTGGCTGCCTTAGGGGTGGCTCTTTGCAGCTGCTGTTCCTCTCTGTGCCCAGCCCTTCCTTCTCCTGCCCTCCTCCTGCTTTCCAAGATCTTTCCCTGCCTCAAATCCTTGGGCCATTTATTACCCACACCCCAGAATTGCTGCTCAGTTCATCCCCCTCCAGGAGTGACGAGCTCATTTGCTGAGGAGGAGAGGGCTGAGCATCTTCCGTGGCTTTGCTTGGAGGAGCAAGGTAAAATAGACCAAAAAAAATAAAAGGACAGAAAATCAGCTCCTTGTTCAAATTCCCGGCCTCTGCCTCGTCACTTGGGTTTTGGTAATTGCTTTAATCTGCACTTGGGGTTTCCTGGCAGGAGAAGGATTTTTCAGTGACTGTCATTTCTTTGTTACTGGTTGTTTCCAAACTCATTACTGCTGGCATTTATTCACCCAGGCTGGAAGCAGCTTGCACCAGGGGCACGAAATGGAAATTGATTTACAGCGACGGTGTGCGATCTGGAAAACGTCAATTTCTTTTCTTTCCCCCTCCTGAGTCTATAAATTAGTTTTGATTCCAATAAGGTTTTCTGCTATAGTTATAAATCAGATCCCAAGGAGCTGTGTGGGTTGGGATATTAAAGCAGTGAAGCAGCAGCCCTGTATCCCAATGTTGCTGATGCCCAGAGGTTTGGTGGGATGAACTTGGGAAAGGGGCTTTCACCTGGGGAGAAGGACCAGCTGCTGAAATACAGCTGGATCCTTAATAAATCAATTAAAAATGGTACAGGGCTAAATTTTGAGGAAGATAAGGGCCTGGAATTGTTAGTGGTTTAAGGAAACGAGCCCCCACGCTGAGTTTTTTGGAGAATCTTGGTGCTTCAGCAGTTCTGAGGCAGCAGATCTCTACGAGGCCTTGCCTCAGGCTGTGAACCCACCGATGGTTTGGCAAAATTGGGGTTGTTTGGATTTGCAGTCTCAGCACAGGGAGAGGTCACAGTGTGTGAGCAGGAGGGCTGGAGGGAGGCGTGGGATTGGGAAATCCACCTTGGAGCTGGTGTTTCCCAGGATTGGTCTGACCTGCCACGAATTTGGAGCAAGCTCTGCGGGCAGACACCGTGGTGGCTCCTCCCCAGGTGCTCCCTGGCCCTCTGCCAGGTCCTGCTGGGCTGATTCTCCTTCCAGGGCTGTTCCTGGGGGAACCCCAAGGTCCCCAAAGCTTTTCCTGGCTGCAGTGCTGTGGCAGATAACGACCTCACTGCCAGCCAGTCTTCTTTCTGCTCAAAAGTTCAGTGGAAAAAAACATTTCTGACCCTCACAGGAGGTGACAAGGTGATGGGATGTCAGCCTGATGGGATTTTCCATTGGCACAGCCATTAAAGGGCCACCAGCAGCAGGGAGCTTCAGCCACCAGTGCAGCTGGTCTCTGCTGTGGCACCCAGGGCTGGGTGGTCACCTCGCAGACCAGCAGGTTGTCACCGTGTCCCTTCCTGTGCCATCCCACCCTGCTGCTTTTGATAACCTTTGGTGACTCCTTTGAGCTTCCCAGTGCCCATGGTTTGAGCTGGTTGGAAAGGAAGGTGTTTTGTGTATGTGTGGGGATGTTTGCTTCGCTCTGGGTTCATTTAGCAAATGTTGGTGGGTGTTTCTCATCTCTCTTTTTAAATTTTTTTTTTTTAAATTAGGGAGATTTAAAGCTCAGAGCAAATTTGAAGCAGATGGAGCTGGTGACATCACTCTTCATTTTACTCCTGTTAGTGCAGATTAGCTACTTTGGGGTAAATCCTGGAGAGAACCTCTCTGGGCTTAAACACCCCCAGTCTCTCCAGCCTTTTCCCACCCCTGTCTGTCTGCTTTGTCCTCTCTTTGTGCTCCCTTCACTCCCCCCAGGCCTGCCTCCACCAGATGCTGTTTCCAGACAAAAATCCCGTAAGCTTCCAGCTGTTCCTGGTGCTGGGATGGCAGGAGCTCTGTGGGGTGGTGCTTTCCTTGGGATGAGCCCTCAGGGGTTGGTGCTGGTGCAGGAGGAGAGCCTGACCCTTCCCCAACCTACCCCACCCTCCATCCATGGGGAATTCTGTGATTTCTCTTTCTTCCACGGGGGTTTGGTCATGGATCCATCCCAAAAGTTGGAGCCTCCACACCAAGGAGCCAGCAGCTCCTGTCACTGTCCCCTGGATGGATGCCCTGCCTTCAGACCTGGCTTTGCTCTGTTTTCCCTCCATCATTCCCACAGGAATTCCGGGCAGGGCTCAGATCTCCATGGCTTTTTCCGTCGAAAGGAGGGAGGGGCGGTTTGAGGTTGTCCCCAGGGCTGTGTCCCCCAGGGCTGGTGGCTGTGCAGGGTGGCTCCTGTGGCCCTTTTCCTGCCGTCCTGTGCCAGCCCTGCCTCGCACCAGGCGCTGCTCCCGCCCCAGCCGGCAGGAATTCCCTTTATCTCCCTGGCAGCAGATGAAAAGCCCTGGCCACAGGATGTGTTTGTGCACATTCTGCTGGGGAGGGCCAGGGGAGGGAGCTGAGCTGGGCTCTGGATCCTCAACTCTGGTTTTTTATGCATTTCTTTTCCCTCCCTCTGAGGAGTTAAAACTCTTTCCACCCCCCCCTTTCCCTTGGAGATTTATCCTGCCTTCTCCAACAACAGCACCCCTGGGATCCTGGCTGTGGGGCTGGGGAAGGTTCAGTTGCCCAAAGCTCCCCAGCCTCTGTGACTGGCTGCCTCCACAGACCTGGTGATGCAATAAATGAACACACTCGTGTTTTCCCACTGGGAATCTGGATGAGGGCGCGGGAGAAAATGTCCTTATCAGGCTGAGTGTGATTTTTCAGCTTTTCTTTCCCTTTTTGCCCGGCATGGGTGCACAGAGCTGCCTGCTCTGAAGCCGTGGGCCACTCACTGCAAAGCCCACAGCACTGAATGCACCAAATATTCCTTAAAAATGGATAACCCCCATTTCCCCTCTGCACAGGGCTGTGTTGGATCTCTGCTTTTCTACCTGCTGTTCAATGCTTTGGATATAAATACAGCTCCGTTTTTCTTGGCTGCTCCAGGCGTGGCTTGGCTTCCTCCCTGCTCTGGGGCTTGTGGCACGACACGTGCAGAGCACAGCCCAGGCATCATCCTGCTGCTCTTTTCTCTTGGTCAGCTTGTGTTTTTGGGAAATGGCATCTCCCTTTGGAAAATGCCATTGCTTCCAGGGGTTTCCTGGGGTTTTGCTGGTGGCTGTAAGGGCTGGTGGGAATAGCAGTGCTAGAGGTGTGCAGGGTCCGTGTGGGGCCTCGTGTTGAACAGGGTGACAGAACAGTTTGGGTTGGAGGGGATCCCAAAGCTCATCCAGTTCCAACCCCTCCTGCACACCTCCCACTGCCCCAGGCTGCTCCAAGCCCTGTCCAGCCCGGCCTTGGGCACTTCCAGGGATCCAGGGGCAGCCACAGCTGCTCTGGGCACCCTGTGCCAGGGCCTGCCCACCCTCCTAGGGTGGAATTCCTCCCAGCTGCCAGTGTCTCACTGGTGCCTGGGGTGTCCCAGCTGGAGCCAGAGCAGAGGCAGCAGCTCTGGGAGCCAGGCTGGGAATCTCCAGCGGAGCCCGACTCGTTCTGAGCCAGGTAAAACCTTCTTTTCCATCCTTCCCATTGTTATCATTCCTGTTTAGTTCAGAGGGTCCCTTCCTGCAGCCCTTTGGCCAGGCCAGTGTCCAAGAAGAGCCCATTTATTTCCCTGGGTTACATTTGTGTGCAGCACAAACCATTGTGTCCCGGGCTGTTTGTGGAGCACGGAGGTGCTTCCTCTTCTCATTGCTTATTCTTAATCAATGGGTTTTGCTTACTCACCACCAGCAAGAGCCACAGAGGAATCATTTCTTTTCCTTTTCTCCTTTATTGAGCTCAAAACCCCTGGTTGGAGGTACCAAAAACCAGCTGGCTGCTTGGAAAAATTTCGTTTTGATTTTCCTGCGTGGATGCTTTGGAGACAATCAGCTGTGCCATGACTGGGACCAATTAAAATCAAATGGCTGCAGCAAAGCGTGTGCCTGTCACTGGTGCTGCCCGTGAGCAGGGCTGGGGATGGCAGCCTCTGGGTTACTTTGCAGGCAAGCTCAGCCTTGCAGCAGCAGAAGTGGATGTTTTAAAATGAAAAGAGCCCTTTCTGCATCCAGCCAGGTGCTCTCTGGAGTGGCCAGGGGCCTTTTGAGGCTGGGATTTGGCTCGTGGGTTGAAGGACTTGGCGAAAGATTTGCTCTTACTTAATATCAAAGCAGTTGGAGTGGGGTTGTCAGGAGGTGACGCAGGGGACAGAAGAGGGTGGCAGTGACTTTTTGAGCCTGGCAGGGCAGAAAAAAGCTTTGCACCAAAAGTTTTGCTGTTTGACAGCAGCTTCTCCTTTGTGTCCAGGAGGTTTTGCACACTCCAAGCCTGGAAGCACAGCTGGCTCCAGACCTGGCAAGGTGCTGGCTCAGGCTGGGTAATGAAGGTCGTTGTTGCTGTACCTAATTGACACCAGCAGACTCTGCTGGGCGTGGTGGCAGTCCCTGGCAGGAATGGGGACATTGCTCTGGCAGTGGATTCACTGCCCTTTTTTTGGGGGAGAATTCTGGTGTTTCCGTGCTTATCCTGCAGCACCTGCCTGGCAATAATTAAACGAAAACTGGAGTGGTCCTGCTGCTGGTGCCACCCAGGGCAGGGCAGAGCTGCAGGGAAGTTGCACAGCCCCAAATCCAGGGCTCCCTGTGGGGCAGCTGCAGGGAGGAGCTGCCTGATCCACCAGAGCCTCTGCTGGGAGCTGGAAGCCTGGAAGTTTTTCCCTGCTCCTCCCTGCGTGGCAGCTCTTTTGGGGGAGGATGATCCTTGTTGCAGGTCCCGGTTTATGCTGTAATTCCTCTGTGTTTCCAGCCTGGAGCCTTCACCCCCAGAGCTCACAATCCCACCCCCTCCCTTCGGCACGGGTCGTTTGGGGTCACGGCTGCCCTGGAGAGGATGCCTTTGGAAAGGATGTGGTTCTGCTGTGTTTGCTTGCAAAGTTTCCTGTTGGAGTGGCGTTTCTCTTCCTCTGCTCGTCCCACCAGCATCCAGGGGCTCAGCACGTTTCCTGCTGCCAGCCCCCCGGGGGACACGGTGCCACGTGGATGTCCCCAGTGTCACCAGCAGGACCTGGGGGCTTCAGGATGTGTCTGAGAAAGCAGGTCCAGCAGTTAGGCTGGGTATTTGATTTAGTCTGCTCGGATTTGGGTTTAATTTATTTGTAAACTCTTCAGGGGTGATGAATCAGCGTTGGGTTTTCTGGTGTGGAATAAGAACATTTCCCATCACTTCATTCCAGTGTGTCTGTGAATAGCTGCATGAGGAAGGCTGTGCACAATAAAGACATTATGAAAAATATTACACTCATCCATATTGATTTTTGCTTTGTTTGCTGGCTGGTTCCTTTCTTACCCCGGCAGAGCCATGAGCAATGTCATCCCAGCTCAGCTAATGAGAAAACATCAGATGCTGCTGTCAGGCTGCCTTGAAAAGCCACTTCCATGGTCACTTTCAAATGAACAATTTGGAATGTCCAGCCTGGGCTGTGGGGCTGGTCCAGCACAGGGAAAGGCTGGGCTGAGAAGGGGCTGCTCTGATTCCTGGCGTGGCTGTGATGAGATGGATGATGTGACGTGGAAAATGTGGCACATCCCGGGGGAAACCTCCCCTGTCCTCCAAAACTGGTGCCTTTTGCAGGGTGGCTGAGCCCAGTTAAAGGGGATTAAACACAATCCTTCCCCAAATTTTGCAGGTCCCCTTTATTCAATGACCTCTCCTTACGTGATGCACTTCTCCCTCCTGTCCCTCCCAGTAAGGAAATGTTTGCCAGCGCTTCATTTATTTTAAACTGAGCCTGGTTCCCAGCAGCCAGGGCTGGAGTGAGCCCCAAGGTCTCTGATGGGATGAGACTGGGGCTGTCACAGAGAGTGACGTGCGTGGGGTTTGAATACCATTCATTAATTGGGATTTTCCAGCCCTTTTTCCAGGCTGGAGCAGCAACTCCCTTCATTAGCAAAGAGATAAATGCTCCCTGCAGCCAGCTTGGTGTGGTCCCAGAAACCTTCCTGGCTCCTTGCTGGAGAGGACGTGCTCAGCTGGGACTGGATTTACTCTGCCATCATGTATTATTCATCCCAAATAATACATATTCCAACCCTGCCGTTGTGCAGGGCAAGGCAGAGTGATTTGAGGGATATCTCCAACCCATAAATCTTATTATTCAAAGCATTGATGGATTTGGTGTGTGTGTTTTTGGAGGGGCACACAAGGAACTCTCCTTCTTAGCAGAGAGCAAGGGATGCACTCAGAATTAAATATTTTACAAACAGTGTTTCCCTCAGGTGTCCATGAATGGTTTGTTACAGAAATTCTGGTCTGCTCTAAATATATCTGTTGGGAAAAAAAGTGAGAGCTTGCAGTTTGAGAGCATCTTGTTGGACTTGAGGTCATGATCCTTGCTTTAATTGATGGCTACAGCCAAGGTAGAACCTGTTACTAAATGTAGATGTCCTCATTTGTTAGTGGGATTATTTCTGCTTGGGGAAGAGGAAACAATCTTCCCAAACCCACTAGCACTTAATAAAAAAATTATGTGTGAGTACCTATTAGGAAATGGGGGCAGTGGAACTTTTTAAAGGAGGCGTGCATTGATTTATCTTAATCTTATTATAATAATTGCTGCTAAAGGAAAAAAGCCAGCAGCAGAAAGCCACCTCCCTTGCCATCCTGGAAATCTTTGTCTCGCTCACAACGTCGCGTTTACCCCTCAGCACTGAATTACAGCTCGTGCAGCCCTCTCCTCTAACTCAGTAAATAAGATTTAGCTCCTGTGTGCTAGCCACCTGTTTCTATGGAAACCAGGCTGGGGTGCCAGGCGGGCGGATTCGGCACGGGCCGGGGCGAGGGCGGCTCTGCCACCCACCCCGAGGCCTGCCTGGGCTCCACGGACACCTGGGCAAGCCAAAGGAAGGGGCTGCAGCCCCTTGATGTGATGCTGAACTCCTTCATGTGATGCCAAACTTGTCTGATCCCCTTAAAACTGGTAATAAGTTGATTTTTTTTTTTTTGCCTGAAACGAGGATCTCGTGTTTTGGAGGGGGAGAAGAGATGCTTGGGGCTGCTGTCTGCACGCAGGGAGTCCTGGTGCTCTGTTTATTGGTGGTGTCATTCATTAATTGGCACCACGTGTGGGATGTGGAGGGGTGCAGAGCTCGTGGTGCTGGTCCAGGGGATGATCCAAGATGTTCCAATGAGCCCTGGGCTGGATCCTGGATGGGATGAGCAAGGAGGAGTGGAGCTTGGCTCAGGGTTCCCCTTCAAGAGCAAAGCCAGCCAAAAAGTCTTGCCTTTTTTTAGTGACAAAATGATTAAAGCATCATTAATTTCTTAGGTTTGGATAATGAAACATCTTCCTCTGCAGGCCTGAGGGCCCAAATAGGAGCCTTTTTAATGTTATTTTTAACAGTGCTATTTTTTACGTGTCTCGGCTCCCGTTCTCTTCATAAACCTGGGAGAAGCCAGGCAGTGGGATTGGCATTAAAATCTCCAGCCTGTTTTTGCCGTGTTTGAGCTTAGATAATGCAACAAATCTGAGGTCTGCCCTGGAGACAGGGCTGTGTGGAGAAAACATCAGCTGGTTACAGCCAGATGGCCTCCCTGGTCATCTCTCTCTGATATCAAAGGCAATTTTACATCATTTTTTAATGTTCTAATGAAGAACGGGGCTGGAAGTCGGTGTTGCCTTACTCAGGGCCTGGACATCCCGTGGTCTTTCCAAGATGATTCCATAATCCTTTAGCTGTTTTTTCTCACTGCTTTCCAGGCATTTGCCCCCTGTCTTTGCTGGGATTTGAGATGTGGGGAGCACAAGCCTGGCTGGAAAACAAACCCAGTCTCACTTGCGCTCCGAGATCTTGATGATAATGAGCGTTAATAACGTGAGAGGATTGGAGCAGACCCAAGGTTTAGCAGGAAGGATTTTTACTGGCAGCTCTTGGGTGATGAGGGGCATCAGCCACCACTTGCTGAGAGGGCAGGAACCCCCCCTGCTCTGCCTGGCTCTCCCAAGGGAAGATCTTCCTTCCTTGTTTGCTGCAATTCCTGCCCTCGGCTGGCTGTGGAGCTCATAAAGGAGATTTTTCTGCAAAATGGTGGAGCTGGAGGCTTCTGCCAGGCTCTTGGATGCCAGTTGGAGGGTTACTGGGATGAAAGATGTCACGTTCTTCACCCCACGTGCCAGCCAGCTGTGTCCAGCTGTGTCAGAGGGGTGTATGGAGTGAGGGAGATGCTGGGCTGGCTGCAGAACCTCTCTTTTCATCACCCCCTTTTTTTTTTTTTTTTTTTTTTGCATTTTCTTCTTCATTTCCATCATCCAAGTGCCTATCCCTCAGCTAAAACCACCTGGGTGACTGGTGGACCCTCCAAGTCAGAGAACTCCCCCAGCCTGTGACCAGTTCAGATCTCGGTGCTTTAATGAACGAGGCAGAAACAAAATCTTGAATCTGGAGGTTTTTCCCTTTCTTTCAGCCCCAGATCCTCCTGTAATCTTAATGGAAAAAAAAACAAACCAAAACAACAAACCCTCCTTCCCCATCCACCTCTCCTTTATTGGAAGTGCTAAACAGCCATCTTCAGCGACTTTTTCTAATAAAAGGATGTCTGTTAAACAGAGCCCCAGAGAGCTGAGCTGCTTTACAGGGAGCTGTTTGAACTGCTTTCCGTGCTGGTTTTTTAATATAGTTTAATACAGTTCTGGCCCTTTTTCCGCATAGTTTTTCCCCATCAAAGCTTATCGTTCCCACTCTGTCACGCAGCTTTAGAGGGGGTTTGGGAAGGGGGGATGGCACATGGAGCAGCGGAGAGCTCCACATTGCACATCCCAAATGCAGATTCACCAGTGACTCATCTGTGTCCGGGTGGGGGAACGCTCTGAAGTTAAAATCGCGGTGACAACGGCCGTGGAGCACCCCAGCTGTCGTCTTCGCAGGTTGCTCGGCGTTACTTCTTGATTTGTAATTGTATTTCTTTGAAGTTTCTCCTGCAGTGAGGTATCAGTTACAGCCTAATGGCCCCGTGCAGCGCAGGAGCAGCTCCGGGGACAGACGTGGCCCCGGGCAAACAAAGGCAGGAGCACAGATGTGCTGGTAGGGCCGGCAGGCAGAGAGGAGAGGTGGGCGTTTCCACAGGTCTGAATCCTGCATCAGGGCTGGGAACAGCACTGGGCTCTCCAGGATCCTGTGGGAGATGCTGTTGGAAAGACTCAATAGGATGTCAGCTTGCTTTGTGGGGTTCATGGATGCGCCTGGCTTGGCTTCCTCTCCTAATGTTTCATTTAAAGTTCTCTCCCAAGCTGTGGGATGTGTGTTTGTGTTTGGGATGAAACCCAGCAGAGCTTGTGCTGCTCCAAGTGACACTTGCTGGGACACTTTGCTGGGCTGTGGGGTGATGTGAGAGCCCCTGGGTCTGTGTTTTGGCACCTCCATCTCCCCCAGAAAAGGTGCTCTGCTTTCTTGGGAAGGGCAGGAGAAGGTTCTTGTGTGGAATGGAGCAAAGCAAAGGCAGGGAAGGGGCCAAGGGCACTTGAGAGCCCTTCTCACAGGGGTCCAGAGGAGAGCTGGACCTGCCCATGCCCTGGAGCCCATCTGGGAGCCTTTGTCAGTGCAAAAGCTGCTGGAAATGCTGCCAGGAGCAAGAGAGGGGCTGGATGTTTGATTAAGTTACATCATTTATATCATGAAGTGATTGGCTTGACAGGGGAGCAGGGAGATTGCTCCCAGTACTCTACTGGAGTCACTGGAGAGGAGGTGACAGTGCCATCACCCCCAGCAAGGCAGCACATGGTCCCTGAGGGAAATTCCTGTCAGAACATCCCCAGGGATCTGCAGGGAAGCAGCTGCAGGGCCAGGAGGGAGTGAAGACATCACGGAGTGCATGGAAACATCTCCAGCTCTGTGTGTGTCTGATTGCTTCGGACGCGTTCCATCCTCGGCTCATCCACCACGGAGGCATCTTCTGTTGGAGCTGTGAGGCCTGCCTGGGGCTGGGATGAGGGGATGAAGAGATCCTGTGTTTTCCAGGAGCAGAACTCAATGCTGGATGAGAAACTGCCCACACTGGGGGCAAACTGGGATAACCCTGGCTCAGACCCACTCCCACTGGTGTTTGGGTGTGAGGAGCGAGGGTGAGAGGCAGCAAGCTGGGATCGTGTTTTTTAATGGAGACATTCCAATATAAATAACTTGGATTGATGGAGGTCTTAATAAACACTGAATTATTTTGGGACAGGGCTCATCAGCTCTTATCCAGAGCTTTAGAGATATCAGCACCACCACCTCCTACCCTGGCAACATTTATTGCTGATAATAGTCCACGTCTGCAGAGGAATAAAGCACTTGATGAAAAACACATCAGTGGGACCTTTGTTAGCAGAGGGCTGCCTGGGTATTCCTGCTGTGACAACCGGCAGGGACATTCCCCTGGGTTTTCCCTGGATGCTGCAGTGATGACAGTTCTGTCTTTCTCTCTCTCTTGACCCATCAGCTCCCCCGCCCTCATATCCTGGGCTCCCTGGGTTGCTGCTGGTCCCAGTGGGATCTGGGGGCACAGGACTGGTCAGGCTCCATGCACTGGGTGTACAGTGGGGAAGGAGCAAGTTCTGGGGGGGCACATTCACTGGTGCTGTGCTGATTGGACATTTTGGAGGGTCTTTTTTTATTCCCCTTTGGAGACTGTTTGTTCCCCTGTCCAGAGGCACCACCAGGGTGCTGCTGCTGGGAGAGGAATCTTGGCTCTGGTGTGACTTTCAGGGTGCCTGTGAACACCCCAAGGAGAGCCCAGATCCCTGTTCCCCTCAAAGGTCAGCACCCATCACGCCTGGGGTGGTTTTTCCTTTGAGGTGTGGCTGGCAGCGGGGTTGGATGAACGGTGGGAACACGGAATTCCCAGCTGGAGCAGCTGCTCCTCCTGTTTGCACCCAATTCCCCAAATCCACGACTGCAGCTCCTCACTGACCAGCCCCACCACTGAAATCCCATTTCAAGCCAGCAAGGAGGAGGGAGCTCGCTCAGCTGAACGTTCTCTTCGCGCGGGCGGGCGTAATTCCCGCATAAATATCCATACATCATCAAACCATCTTTTTTTAATATCCTTTTTCCCTTTTAGCCCCTCCAACACGTGATTTTTATTTCTCCAGCTGTAAAGCCGAGCGTGTGGATGTTAAATTGTTAAATAAGTCAAACATCATCACTCAAGTACCCGGCGTAACGCGTTTCAGAAGCGCGGGATCCGAAACCCGGCGCGATGCGCGCGGGCCAACGCTTTTGTGGGGATTGCACTCCTGAGGGGGATGTCATTTTGACAAGGATGTATTTTCCCTCTTTCACAGCCTGTCTCGTGCTGTCTTGATGCTTTGGTGGAAGTCTCACCCGAGCAGAGTTGATTTTGATGGGGAATTATTCAAACCTTTCAGATCCATCCCTGCGGACCGGTTTGCTCCGCGGGCTGATGAGATGATGCCGGTGAGGAGCTGAGGGACTGATGTGAAATAAAAGGTTTTTTCTTTTGCAAGGCTTGGGCTGAGCTGGTTATCTCTTGGTAATGCTATCAAATGCTCTTTTCTGCAGTCCAGGCACATCGTCTACATCTGGCCAAAGTATGGCATGAAAAAAAGATGTTTTGAACAAAAACCAGCTTTAATAGGGGAATTTTAATGGGGGAGGAAAGTCATTAAAACTCAGTTTTCAGGGATTTTTTTTGGCTTTTTTTAATCCAAAAAATTGGAAAATGTTTTGTTTGTTTGTGGACATACAGGAAACGTTGCCTTTTTTCAGTAGACAGAAACAAAATGCTCCTGAGTATTGATCAGAACAGAAAGCCCTTTCTCTTTTTTCTGGCCCACTCCTCAGTTTTGTGTTTTACACCAGGCTGAGTTTTCCTCTGGGAATTCCAGACATTGCTGAATGGCAATTCAGCACACACAGTTATTTGCAGTGTGGATTTTCACGCCCCTCATGAGGCACCTGAGCAGGGGCTCACCCTGACCTGGGATTTTTGGGGATTTTGTGCTTTGTAAAACGCCCTGTGCAGTGATAACTCAGTGGTGCTGGTTGTGGAGTCAGTAAGACTTTAATGTGCTCTTCCTGGCAGTTAGAAAATGCTGAGAGAGCCAGCTAAGAACAAATCCCAGTTTCCTGTTCCCTTCCCACAAGTAAATACTTGTCAGGCATTTCCAGGAGCTCCAAGGGGCAGAAACCAGTTTTACCTGTTTGATTACAAAAATCTCTTTGTTCTGGACAAGAGCTCCAGGGAGGAGTTTTCCCTGACCCTCTGGGGCTGACCTGTTCATACCTGAGGTGACAGCAGTTACTCCTCTGACCTCATCCTCACATTTGCACCGCTGGCATTTGGGCTGCAGTTTTGGGTGTTGGCATCTATTGCTAACTCAGCAATTCTTGCTCCATTTTTGCTGTTTTTCCCTTGGTGGCTGCTGGGACCCTCATTCCGCTGCACCGGGCGTTGTCAAGGACTCTCATCCATCTCGATGACCTGAGTGTTCAAACCTGAGCCCTCAGAACCATCAGGTGCCCGCGGTGATGGGAGCCTGTATCAACACATGGACAAATCCCCTTTTTTTTCCCTCCCCCTACAACCCCAGGCTGACCACAGTGCACGGCCCAGCTGCTCTTTGTCTCTGCAGTCTGCTTAAAGGGCTGGGAGAAGGAGCTCGTGGTGGCTCAAGCCACGTTCCCCCGTCTCTGTGTGATGATGTGTGAGTGTATTTTTGACATTTTCTCTCTGTACCAAGGCTGGCTCTTCCCAGCCCACTCGGTTCGAACGCCACGCGTCGAAATTCCTCAAAGCTTCTCTCTGTGCCTTCCACGCTCGCTCAATCTGTTCCTATTAATTTTTAAAGGAGTTTTGAGCGGCTGATAAACAGCTGGTGACACTTGGGGAGCTGCTGTGACGCCGCACACCGAGCTGGGGGATGCGGGCTGGTGTTCCCTGGGGATGCAGGCAGCCTCCGTGTGCTGCTTCCCTCCCCTGCCCTCCCTGCTGGGGATGGGGCTCTTTGCGTTCCCTGCTCTCTGCCCCTTTGCTTTCCCTGCTCTCTGCCCCTTTGCTTTCCCTGCTCTCTGCCCCTTTGCTTTCTCTGCTCTTTGAAACCATCCTGGCTCGCTGCAGGTCCTGAGCAGAGCTGGAGGATCCAGCTGGGGAATCTGCCTGAGCATCCTTGACAAAGCTATTTACATTCCTTAAATCACTGACTGAAAGCATCATGCCTGGCTCCTCCTTTTTTGTTGTTGGAGTCAGACAAGATCTAATCTATGATTTTTTTCCTTTTTTTTTTTTTCTTACAGCTGCATGGATTTGTTAGGCCTGAAGGGACCCTTAGATCATCTTGTCTCACCCTCTGTGCAGCAGTGACCGTGGAAATCCATCCAGCGTCCCCTTGCACCCTGTCATTTGTGAGCTGTCACACCCTGGCAGGGGAGCCAATATTTTGGATGTTTTTTCAGTGCAGTTCTTGTCTGGGCCCCTTTGCAGTGTGCACGCTTCAGTCACCCCTGGAGCAGTAAATGTGCTGTCTGCAGAGGCAGAGCAGCCACGAAATTTAACATCCTCAGCCAAATCAAAGCACTTTGTGGGTATATTTATCCTCTGTCACAGGATGAGAGGAAGGGAGGTGGTTTCTGAGCATCTCTGGAAAATGCCTTGTGGGCTGCTGCTCCCTCTGCCCCAGGCTCCTGCCTTCCTGCAGGTGGAAATGCATTAATTGATGTCACAGGATTATTAAAAAGGAACAAAAGTGACAGTGGCAGAGGTCTCTGTCGGATGTGCCATTCTCTTTGGAAAGCCCAGACCAGGGATTTGCCTGCCCAGGGGTAGGAGACTGCTCCAGACAGCGAGTTTTGTCTGGAAACCTCTTGATGCTTCCAGTTAATCACGGATTTGGGAAATTCAGGGCTTGCTATTTGGAGAACTGAATCAGAGAGGAGGTGAGGGTTGTCTCTGCGCTCGGGATGTGATTGATGGAAAGCCCTTTTCTTATTTCTGAAATCACATTTGTTTCTGGAAGGTATTTCACCAGCGAAGCAGAATCTGTAATAAAATAAAACCCAATCCTTTCATCTCCTTCAGGGAGGGCAGGGAAGAGGAGGAGCAGCATCCTATGGATGTCTTGGCTCTGCACAGTCTGGAGAGGCTTCATTTGTGTCAAACATGGAATAATTGCAAAGAGAAAAGCTCGTGGTGCTGGTAATAATTGCAAAGTGAAAAAGCCTGGTAGAGCTGTCCTTTCCCAGGTTCTCTTCCTTTTGAAACGGTTCTTGGAAAACTGTGCAGGAATTGTGCAGTGGGGAAGAATAAAACACACAATCAGGAGCTCTGATATCCAGCACTGGCCCCTGATTGAGCTCTTCTTACAGGATAAGAATTTAAACATTTGTAGGTTTTTTTTTCCCCCCAAAATGATGCAAACTCACAGAAAAAGGTGATCTGACCTTGCCTCAGGAGCTGGGAATTTCTCCCCTCTGCTCTGAACTGCTCCTCCCTACAGCCTTCTGAACATCCTGGTTTAGCTCCCGCTGGCTGCCTGCTTTTCTAGGAATTGGGAATTTAACACGGTTTTTTTCCAGGAAACCCAGAGGTGACACTTTTGAGAGTGACAGGAAGTGACTGAGGTGTCCAACTGGGTAAAGCTGATGGAAGGGTCAGGCCAGCAGCAGAATCTTGGCACGTCCCTCTGGTTTAGGTGCCCAAGACAGGGAAAATCAGTGGATAGAAACATGCTGGTGAAAATATATGAGGAATTTGTCCTTACTACAGCTAAAGGTTCAACCAGAGCATTCTACAGCTTTGGATGGGTTTTTTTTTTCTGTGTCAAGAGCAGTGAATTCCTGTGATAGCTTTACGTGGCTCTCAAAAACCTGGATAAATTGGGCATTCGTTTCTGATGTGAAATCTTCCAGAGCCTCTGGACAGGAGGAGGGAGCAGTGGGAATATCCTCCTGCCTGCCTCCATGACTGGCAGCCTGCATGACTCCTTCTTCCCTTAGAGAACCTTTGGAAGGGATGATAAGAGCAGCTAAATTGGCAATATTGGAGGGCTGAAGTTCATGTCAGTTACTTTCCAGACTTGCTGGATGCTTGCAGAGTGGTGCAGGAGATGGGTAAATGATTCCCTGATTGATGACATGTCTGAACGTGGCTTTGTGGGATTTGGGAGCCTCTTCCAGCTCGAGAGGAAGGGGTGAGAGCTTAAGTAATAATCTGAATTTTCCTGGGTTTAGAAAGGAGAATTTTGCTTCCTTGTGCCCCACACCTGAACTGTTGCAGGATGCTCGAGGTGATCTTGTCAAAGGATTTTGGTTACTCCTGAAACCAGGACCTTGTATTGCAAACAGTCCAGGGTGAAGCTGGGGCTCAGCAGCACCAAGAGATGTCTCAGTTTGAGGAGCAGCTCTGAGGGTCCTGGAGCAGCCCCTGGTGATGTGATGGGTGCCTGAAAAATGGATATTTAACAGGCATGTCAGTGCTGGTCTGGGCCAAGGAGGCAGCTCAGAGCTGGCCGGCTTTGGGGGAACTTTGTTTGTAAAGATAATAAACCCCACAAGTTTACAGGGTGCTTCTCCTCCCTGGAGTCTGGGAGAGGATTAGGGCTGAGGAAATGAACTTCATCCTGCTTTCCTGTGCTTCTCTTCCTACTGTTCTTCTTCCTGAGTGTTTTGGGTCCAAGTCACTCTGTGTTTAGAGGTGCTTGGGCAGGGTGCAGGCAGAGGAGAGCTCCAGCCCTCTCCTGGTTGTGTGTTCCCAGAGCTCGTGGGCACATCGAGTTCTTTTGCCCTTTCCTTCTCTTCTGGGTCTTTTCCCCCTCCTCTTTTTAAACTTAGAGCCGTGAAAGTGAAGATGTTTCATCGGGGTGGGTCTGTGCTTGTGCAGGAAGCTTGGAGCAGCCCCTCCATCAGTGGAGCCAGGTGGGATTCCTGCTCCAAGCCCTGACTCCGTGTAGCTGCAGGGAAAGGAACTTCAGTGGGAAAGGTTTGGAGCAAATCAAAGCAGCAAATCCCAGGCAAATTCTAAAAGCTGCCTTCCACAGTGCACTTGAAAAACTCCTGTTTGCTTCCTGCCTCTTTCGTGTACGTTGGAATTACAGGAATTTCTTTGAGCTTAAACGAGTTTTTCTCCTGACTTGTAAAACACAGCTGGTCTCAAACGGCTTGTGATGGTTAAGCTGCTGCTGCAGGAGGGCTTTAGCAGGGACTTGGCTTCCCTGAGACTCCCTGGGGCAGAGCTGATGTTTGAAGGTAGGATGGGAGGAGTTAAGCAGAGCTGCAGGATGAATCCAGGGCTCAAAGCCTGAGGAATCGCTGGAAAAGCTTCCTCTGCCTGCAGGGCTTGGACCACGGCAGCCTCTGAAGTGTTAAAGTGCAGGTGCCTCCCTTGAAGTGGGATGTTTCCATTCAGTGGGATGGTGGCTCCAAAACCAAACCCCTGGGTGTGGCAGGGAGGGACAAACCCGTCCGTGGTCTGTCCGTCTGCAGATGGGCTCTGCAACTTCTGCCCTGGGCATCTCCCCTCAGCGCTGCTGCTCTGGCACTGGAAAGGATTTAAACTTCTCTGGAGAAACCTGTGCTGGAGGCTGTGGCCCTTCCAGAAATTGGGAGCTCTCCAAAATGCCAAAAAAAAAAAAGGCTTTAAAACACTTTCCTTGGTGTTGTTTTCATACACGGCTGCGTTTTTTCCTTTAGCACCCGGGATAATGATGAAGGAAATCAGGCAAGGAGAGTTTTAAGCTCTCTCTCTCTCTCTCTCTCTCTGTCCAATAGGTAAATTACTCTTTGTGCAAGTGGATTGGTTTCATATGGATGCTTCCAATTTCTCCTGCACGTGCAAAATGCTCCTAAACCTCTTTTTCTTTTCTTTTTTTGGTGCTCCGTGTGTTTTGCTCTGACCTCCCAGCTCCCTTTCGGAGCCAAGAGGAAATGGGAACCCCAAGGTATGTGAAAACCTGTAATATTTTCTGCTAACATCCCAGGCCTTGATCGAAAGGGATTAAATGGAATCCAGATTAAAGCCAGTTTCTTGGAAGCAGGTTTGGATATCCGTGTTTTGCATCTGACTACCTGCTTTTTCCATCTGTTTCGACAAATCCAACCAATACTGGGGGAGGGAGGGGGATGTTTTTGCAGGAGAGCCTCTCCTTGCAGCATGCAAGGAACCCTTGGAAATCCCCTTGGCTGGAATTCACTTGGAACACCTCAAGGAGAGCTGATGAAAGGGCTGGGATGGGGTGTGCTGGCTGAGGTGGCAGCTTTTTAATTTAGACTCTGGTCCTGGAGTGATAAAAACACAGAATGGTTTGGAAGGGACATGAAAGCCCATCTTGTCCCACCCCCTGCCATGAGCAGGGACCTTCCACTAGTCCAGGCTGCCCCAAGCCTCCTTCAGCAATTGCAGGGATGGGGCAGCCACAGCTGCTCTGGGTGACCTGTGCCAGTCCAGTGCAGAATTTCAGGTGTGAGGACAGCCCAGGTGACAGCTGTGAGCAGAGCCACGCTCCCGTCTCACCTTCTACCACCAGGAATTAATGTGGCTCGCAGGCAGCTGGGTTGGGCTGGCAGCGGGCACAGCCCAGAATTTACAGGAAAACTCTTCTTTTCCAGCACCCAGAGCCTTTTCCAGGCCATGCCCTCGCCTTGCCTTTGTGTCTGCACGTCCCCTGAGCTCAGGGTGTCTGTGCCACGCTGCTGAGCTTGCCCCAGACCCGTGGCTTTGCTGAGTGTGTCTCTCTCACCCGATGCCCTGCACACTTCCAGCACCCGTGGGTGCTGCTGAGCTCTCCCCGAGGGCTGAGCTCACTGCTCCCACTATCCCAATCAAACCAATCTCTGCTCCCTGTTCAGCTGGAGGCTCTTTCCCAGCTGATCTCTCTTGGCTTTGGTGTTGGCTCACTTGAGAAACCTCTGGGTTTTCCCCCCCGAGGCTTTTAAAGTGCCATCAAAGCCGGCTCCTCGCTCCGCTCCGCTCGCCGCTATCACAGAGATAATAAAAGTTCTGAACGGCAGCGGCTCAGCAGCCGTGGCGGAGGAGAGAGCCCATTAAGGAGCAGAAGAACTCTTTATTGCTGTTGTGTCGGAGGAACTCGGCAGTATAAAGCAGGCACCGGAGTTTCAGGGCGTTAATTCCGGCTTTTGGGAGCCGCGGGGAGCGCGGCCGGGCTGTTTGAGGCTCTCGCTGTTGCTTTGCCTCTTCTCTTCTTGCCTTTGGATCTTCTCTGTGTGCTGGGAAAGTGAAGGACCTGCCCTGGCCTGCCCCTGGCCGGGGGTGTCTGCTGTGGGGTGGGGACAGAGGAGCACGGACACCTCCAGACGTGCAGACATCGGGGTTTGGGCACCCCGGAGATGTGTGACAGCCTTCCCTTCCTTCCTCGGCTGTTCCGTGATGGGAAAAGACAAATGGGTGTCTTAAATATGGGAGATGGGCTGTGTGCACCAGGATAACTTATGATGCTGTGACAGAGTGCAGAGATTTTCAGGCAGCAGCCATAAATCCACCTGAATTGTTCTTTTCTGCTCCTCGGAAGGGAGCAGTGCTGGTGTTGCAGTGACGGCTCACTCCTGAAAGGCTTCATGATTTCAGACACCGTGCCAGCCCCGAGGAGCCCAAAATAAACCCCTTCAAACCCTCCACGAGTCCTGTTCCCACTGGAAATCAGCAGTGGCTTTGCCCAGGGGTTTAATATCTGCACCCCCAGCACGTAACGTGGCCAAACCATGGGTTTAATGCAAAATAGTGAGGGTTTAATAACGTTGTTTTTAAAAGCCCATTCAAACACACGGTGTGGCTTAAAGCAGCACTTTACAGCTAATGGGCTTCACCATCCCGTGGGGCTGGGGAAGAGGAGGAGCTGCCAGAGCTCTGGGACCAGCGATGAAGCAAATGGAAGTGGCAGTGAAGGATCCCCGGTATTTGCTGGGGGAGGGAAGAGGCTTTACCATGCCCAGACTTCCCCATCTGCTGCATGGCCCTCGCAGAGAAACACAGCAACAGAATCCTGGACACACCATCACAGGAGGACTTCCCTGGCTTTGATTTGAAATCCTTCTCAAATATGTGTCAGCCCAAATCTGCCCAGCTGGCACCTCTCCAGGAGCCTGGCATGAGTGGGAATGGGAGGAGAAGCCGTGGCAGCCCTGGGCAGGTGAAGAGGAGGAAATTTCCACGGAGGAAATCATCCAGGCAGGCACTGGAAAGGCTCAAACCAGTTGTCCAAACCGGTTCTTATTGAACAGCCTCATCCTCACAGGCAGCTTGAGGAGGATGGGTGGAGGAAAATCCATCTGACTGGATCCTTTCCTGGGGCTGTGCCCGCCCTCGGCATCCCGGGAAAGCATCACCCCGTGTCTGATTTCCTCCTGCCCCGACAGGGCTGGTGCTCCCCTCAGCTTGTACCAGGAGTTTAGGGAATTCCCCGGTGAATTCCCGGGATGCTGAAGCAGCAGCAGCAGCAGTCCTGGCTGCTGTGTCCAGGGAAAGGGGCTGCCCTGGGCTCCTGCAGGTTTGTGCCCCAGGCAAGGCAGGAATGACTGACCCAGGGCAAGCAGGTCTGGTTTGTGTTCCCCGCACGCTCTGGGCTCTCCTGGTTCCCCAGGGCTGGTCCAGCCAAGCTGCAAACCATGGGACAGTGGAGTAGTTTGGGCCAGGAAGTGATTTTTTTAGGAAGTATGTTTGCATGAACATACATACAATTTTAGAGAATTCACAAAGACCGTTGTTTTTTGTGTGTGTGTGGTTTTTTTGTTTGTGTTTTTTTGGTTTTTGTTTTTGTTTTTTTAATTAATAAAGTAAATATAGTTAAGCTACTTTTTTAGTCGAGGCCAAAGAGTAAGCTGTGTTAGCTAGCTTGGCTGGTCGCACAAAAATGCACAAATTTTACTTGTAAAAAAGTAAATAGATTGTAGAGAGAAAAGAAGTGTTTTAAAATATCAGTTTTGCCTTTTCTTCATTCTTTAGCGTGTAAATAACCTATTTTTATAACTCTGAAGTTTAAACCTGCTTTACTTTTTATTTTCTCGTAATCATTATCTCACAAAAAAACCCAAAAACCAAAAAACAAAACAAAACAAAACAAAAAAAACAAACAAACAAAAACACGAACAAAAAACCCCCCAAACACTAAAACCACTACAGACAGGGATATGCAACCAGAGATTTGGGAGGCTGGAAGCTGCTGGTGAGACCTTGGTTTGCAAATCCCAGGTGGTGCCCAGCCCGGGGGGGTGTGCAGGTGGCTGGAAGGTGCTGGGAAGTGCCCAGGTGAGCAGGGAGAAGGGCAAACAGGAGCTGACCAGCAGGAGAAAACCCAGGATTCTCCAGCTCCTCAGGCAGGAGGCAGCAGGATCAAATCCTCCCTGCTCTGAGGAGTGCTTTTCTTTGAGCTTTCCTGTCCCCGGGGCTGTCCCCATCAGGGTTTTGACTGTGGGATGCCAACATCCAGCTGGGAAATGGTCTCTCTGCATTCCTCCCATGCCAAGTGTTCCCCAGCCCAGCTGCTTTGTTGTTTCAAACCTGAGGGAGTTTATTTGAGAGGGTTTTTTTTGCTGGTTGCTCAAAGATACCATCAGTTTGTCTCTGATTTCGGGGTCAAGTTTCTGCCTGAGGCTGGGGATGTTTGGCCTGAGAATTTGTTTTGCCCTTTATGAGTTTAGGGGCGAAGCAGAAAATGACTCCCTGTAATTCCAGGCTGTGAAACTCCCTCTCCCTGGCAGGGGATGGGCAGAGATGGCACAGAGAGGTCTCTGCCCCGAGTTATCAGTGTTAGGCAGAGCTCCTGATTTGCTTAGAAGCAAATCTGTTTGTTCTGGGAATGCTCAGTGCTGGCTGTGAGCCCCCAGCTCATTCCTGCTCCCAGGGTCACTCCTGGAGTGCCCAGAGCTGCAAAATTCCTCCTGTGCAAAGTGTTCTCCAGCCCAGCTGGGTCAGTTTGTTTTCTCAAATTAAAAAAAAGAGTTTATTTTAGAGTTTTCTACATGCTCAGAGATACCATCAGCCATAAACAATGCTGTAGGAAGTAGAAGAGCAGTGAACATAATAATTTATTTTCTATTTGGCTTTGGTTTATTTTAAAATCTGTAATTCCTAAAAGAAAGTGTTGGAAGTAAGGAAGAAAAGTGGTTTTTTTTATTGAAGTGGTGTGGCTATTGTGGGGTTTTTTTTATTCTTTCCAAAAATCCCATTTCTTTACTCACTTTGTTTTGTTCCAAAGTGACCAGTGAGTGTGAGGAACCCCCTCTGAGCCTTGATTATTTTATTTTATTTTTTATTTTCTTTCTTTTTTCCCATGAAGTGCAGGACTCGGTGCCTTTGCAAACCTGAAATCAGATTTATTTATTTGCAGGGCCCTGGTGCCTCACTTTGTGGTGCTGCTGCTTTTCAGCAATGATCTCTCTGCTCAGCAAATGATCAGCTGGGTGGTTGGATTTCACTCATGCCCATAAACACAGGGCACACTGGAATTTCAGGAATGTGAAGGGCATCCCCCACTCCTCATGGCAAAAGCGGCAGAAATTTCCCCAGGAACCCTTTGCAGGTAGAGAAGTGTCTGTGCATCACCTGCATTTGGCACCTTTCCATTCCTGTTTATATTCCTGCCACCTTATTGTCAGTGGGATGTTATTTACAGCTTTCATGGTAATTCTGTGTGCTGAATGCAGATTCCAGGGAGGAAATTGCATCGAGAAATGGGTG
Source organism: Nicator chloris (assembly GCA_013400495.1). Taxonomy (NCBI): domain Eukaryota; kingdom Metazoa; phylum Chordata; class Aves; order Passeriformes; family Pycnonotidae; genus Nicator; species Nicator chloris. The sequence goes on along the minus strand of WAAE01016503.1, from coordinate 369,021 downwards.
AAGAAGAAATAATAATAATAATAGCAATAATCTGCATAAGCCCCTGTTGTTAAAACCCCCAGCCCTACATCTCCTGGAAGAAAAATGCACAGATAAGAGAATAGTTTTCCAAACAACATCTTCAAATGACTTGGAGGGTGACTTTTGGCAAGGGCTGGAGTGGCAGGACAAGGGGAAATAGCTTTAAACTGGCAGAGGTTTGGGTTAGGTGGATGTTGGGAAGGAATTCTTGGCTGTGAGGGTGGCAAGGCCCTGGCACAGGGTGCCCAGAGCAGCTGTGGCTGCTCCATCCCTGAAGTGTCCAGGGGCAGGCTGGAATATCTGTTTTGGCTGTTCTGGTATTCCAGAAGCAGGGAAAAGCCTCAGCTGGGATCAGGGACCCTGGGTTTGCCTGCAAATCAGAAGCTGTTTTACAGGGCAAAATGAGACACAGTTTAGCAAACACTTAAGGGCTGACTTACTTTTAAGAATGTTGTTTAATCCTGTTGAAATTGAGAGGATTACTTATCCTTAAATGCATGCTTAAGCACTTCCCTGGCTGGGGGCTGGGATCTGTGAGGAGCTGGCCTTGCACTTGGCTTGTCCTGCTCTTAGCAGGAGTTGCTGTTGGGAGAAAATATTCCCTGATACTGGGACAGTCACTGTTCAGCCTTCTGGAGGTGCTTCAAGGAGAGGTTTTGTGTCTGATTCCTCACACTGGGTGGCTTGGCTTTCTCACCTGAGTGTGGGTTTGGGATCCTCACTCAGCCCTGCTGGCTCCTCACATCCTCACTGAGTGCAATCTAGGTTAGATATCAGGAAAAAGTNGCTCCTCATTTCCTCACCTGAGTGGGGATTTGGGATCCTCAGCTCTGCTGGCTCCTTATTTTCTCACCTGAGGGTGGGTTTGGGATCCTCGCTCAGCCCTGCTGGCTCCTCACTTCCTCTCCGAGCGTGGGTTTGGCATCCCCAGCCCGGCTGGCTCCTCATTTCCTCACTGAGTCTGGGTTTGGCATCCTCAGCCCTGCTGGACCCTTCGCTCCTCCCCTGAGGGTGGGTTTGGGATCCTCGCTCAGCCCTGCTGGCTCCTCACTTCCTCTCCGAGCGTGGGTTTGGCATCCCCAGCCCGGCTGGCTCCTCATTTCCTCCCTGAGTGTGGGTTTGGGACCCTCACTCAGCCCTGCTGGCTCCCCACTGGAACCAGTGCCCAGGCTTTGATGTGCCAGGCTGTGCAGAGCTGGGGGCTGTTGAGCAGAGAACAAAGGGAAGCCTTTGGAGAGGAGAACAGGGAGCTTTTCTCTTCAATTTCCCTGCGAGTCAAACCCCGCGGTGGAACTGTCTGATTCATAAACTGCATTTTTACTTCAGAAGGCTAAAAATAGAGCAGGGAAGAGACTCATTCAGTCAGTCTAGGACTTCCCTGGCACTATTTTAAGCCCCCTGGAGCAGGGCTGGGGGTGCCAGTGGAGTCTCCAGTCTCTGTGCCCTGTCTGGACTGGTGTTCCAGGTACCACTCGTGGTGTTTTGTGCCATGGTGAGCCCTGGAGCCTTATAGGGATGTTCTGCTCCCTGTTTTCCTTGTGACAGTTGTTTGGTTGCTGCCCTGGCTTTGGCTCCACGTGTGGGGCACCAGCAGCTGACAGCCAGGCTGGAATTCTTGGCAGATGAAGAACGGGAGGGATGAAGATTGCAAACATGTGGAGGAAAAGGACGGTCTGAGATGAGGCTCTCACTGATGTCCTGGGATAAAAATGTGGGAGGCAGAGAGGCTCTGAGTTCATCCCAGGAGAAAATCCAGGGATGTGGATGGTGTGGAGGTGGCTCAGCAAACCAGGGGAGCATCCCAGAGTAAAATTCCCAAATGAAGGGACCCGAGGGGTCCCTGTGGCTGGGTTGGCTGCAGGGCAGCTCCAGGCAGCAGCAGCCCCCAGGGGGTTGGGTTTGTGCACCTGGAGCCCACTCAAGAAGCCCTTAATCCATTCCCCATCCCAGGAGATTGAAAACCAGTCCAAAAGGTTTGTTTTTATCACTCCAGCTTTGAAATGGTGAATGTGAATGAGAGTAAAACACAGTTTAAACCCACAAGGGGCTCAAACCCATTCCTTGTTCCTCTTCCTTCCAAATTCCCCCTTAGCAGTTAAAATTTCCGTGAAAAATGGGAGTTTTGCTGAAAAACCTGGTGGTTTTACTGCTTCTGATTTGCAGTGCTGATGAGAATATTTTGGTGTTGAGTCACTCCTGGCTGTTTTCTGCCAGAAAAGGGCGATGGTCTGCACTCACCTCTGACAAACTGCTGATGCATCTTTATTGAATTGCAACAAGTCAGAGCCCTTCAGTCTTGGCAAGTTTGTCCTCAATAAGATCATTTTGTGTGAGGAGAGACACGAGAGGAGTTGTAATCCTTTTGTAACCAAACACAAAGCAAGAGGGTTTTCTCAGTGCTCCTTAGTGCTGCATAAAACCTGTCAGGGCAGGTCTGGGCTCCTGAAATGAGCGTGGGGATGGAGTTTCCTTGGATGAAGCTGCTCAAAAACACCTTTATAGCTGAGGGCTGAATGTCTGTTGTGCTGGCTGGTGGAACCTGAAGCAGGGTTTGCACTGGCAGTGTCCTCCCAGCCCTGATGGTGACACTGTGACACTGGGGGGGGACTGGGGCACATCCATTCCAGTGGGGGTTCAGCTCCAAGCACCAGCCTGGGGGTCCTTGTGCTCCCACCAAACCTTCCTGTGTCCTCAGTAACCACACCAGCATCTTTTTCTCTCTTTTCCAGGTGATCTCTGCAGTATCCAGGCTCTCCTTCCACAGTATTGCTCAAACCAAAGGAATTAGGTAAGATCCTTTCAAATATGATGCTTTTAAAATAAAATCTCTCTCCCTTTCCACATTCCCTGTATTTCATCACATCAGACCCCTCAGAAGCTGCACATTACGGGGTTAAACAGACACCGAGGGTGCCTTTGGGGTGTAGGCAGGATCCTACCAGCAGCTTGGGAATCGTTTCAGGTGAAAGAAGTGAAAATGTGAGGAATTGTGTGCGCTGTTCCTGCCGGGGAGGGCAGCAGGGGGAGTTTTGTTGTCTCCAGCTGGAGGTTGTGCTCAGCTCCACGAGGGATGCCAGGGAAGCCAGGAGCTGTGGCATCACCCCACTGTCCCCACTGTCCCCACTGTCCCCACTGTCCCCACTGTCCCCACCGTCCCCACTGTCCCCTGCCCTTGTGCAGGACAGCCCAGGCACCTTTCTGCAGGGGGGTAGGAGTGCCCTGGCACCCGGGGGGTGCTGCCTGCTCCTCCTCTGCTCGCCGAGGGAGCCGTGCAGAAGGAATTAAAAGCAGCAGACAGCCCCTATTAAGCAGAGCCGTTATCCTGCTCTTTGTTCAGCTCCCTGCAAAATTGCCTTGCAATTGCTTTCCTTGTTCGAGTGCATTTGTGTTATTAATCTGGGAACGTCTCATTAGGACCGAGGCTGTAACAGGGATGAGTTTGCAGCCTAAATTACCTTTCCTCGGGTTTTTATTGGGGGGGAATGTGTGTGTTTTCAGCCCCTAACTACAGAACACGTTGGGTTTTCCCCACAGCGTGTGCCCTGCTGCTGTTCTGGGTGGGCTGGATCCCAAGCCAGGATGAAGGGATGCAAGGCTGGATGGGCTCCCTGCCCCGCTCCCAGCCCTGCCACCCATCCCCAGCACTCCCTGCCACCATCCCCACTCTTGGAACACATTTCCCCTGCCCTGTCTGCAGGGAGATTGCTGGGGGGGAACAGCTTTTCACGTGTAAAAGCAGCTCGGAGCCTTCCCATCTGTTCAACACGGATCCCACGGATCCCAGCAGGGCCGGGGGGAGAGGCAGGGCCAAGGCTTTGAGGAGGAAAGATTCGCTGGAAGTTGGGGGCTGTTTGTTGTGATGATAGCCCTGAGTCCTGGAGGAGCCTGCAGGGATTTCTGTTTTGAGGGAAGAGAGCAGCCAAGGAGTTTGCAGTGGGGGCAGCGGGGGGTTCAGTGCACAAAGTGCAGAGCCTTGGCACGGGCTGGGTTGAGGTCTGGGGGCATCCCTGCCAGGGTTCCAGGGTGTCAGCCCTGCCAAAGCCCTTCCCAAGGCAGGGAGGGAGGTCCTGGATCAGCTCAGAGGATGAAGGAGCTGCCATCCCCTGGGGAGGCTTTGGCTGAGCCCCTGTTGGTTGTGTTGAGGGCTGGGCATAGCTGGGATCCAGAGACAAGGGAGGCTTTGCTATTCTTGTGGCTCTGTGGCTTTTTCTCGTTCATTTTACAGCTGGCATTTACAGTTCCCACTGAAATCCTTTATCTTGGAAGCCTTTGGCACCATAATTACACAAAAATAGCAGAGAGCTTAGCGAGCCTTTGCTTCTAACCCTGTTTTCCTGTGTATTAACCCTGTTTCTCCTCCAGCTCTGCAGGAACAGAAAATGCTGTCACTCCTTTAGCTGGCAAACAGAGCAGACTAGAAATGAATTCTGTAATTCCAGGAGAATGCCCTCCTGGGAGTGTTCCCTCCCACCTCGCTGTCCCCTGCAGCCACAGAGCCCTGCCTTTGTCCACTGCTGCATCTTCTCTCCTTTAAATTAGGTGATTTCTTGCTGCACCATCACCAGCCCCTCAATGACAGAAACGAATCCCTAATGGATTAATCTGAATTCATCTAATCTTGTGGGAAGCAGCAGCAGCTCTGGCTCCCTGAAGGGACTGCTCACATCAGCCACCACTGCCCCTCAGCTCGCTGGGGTCCATCCTCTTCCCTCTTCCCAATGCTTCCACTGGAAGTGGGAAAAATCTTCTTGGTTTAGGCACAGTGCTTAAAACCATGGTAAACACAGTGCAATTGGGTGGGTTGTGTGGTCTTCAGCCCCACAGCACAGATGTGGCTCTGCTCCAGTCCCTATTTTAGGGTCTGAGAATCAGGATCACGCCAATGAAGAGTGAAATAAATCCCAAAGCCTGTTACTTGTCCTTGAATAAGTTTCACGGCGTGGAGAAAAATAAGAAATCAATCTTGTGTGGTGTTCAGTGAGGGGGGAAAAAAAAAAATCACTCTTTCTGTCTTAATAATTTCTGGCTACAGGAACCTTGGCAGAGGAGCCCTGTTTCCCAGAGCACTGCAGATAGCTATCAGGACAGCTCTGTGGAGATGACAGAGTGCTTCTTCCAAGAAACAAGCAGCAAAAACAGGGCAAAAACTCCATCCTGAACGCAGTGTTTTGTTTGCAATGTGCCTAATGTGCAGCAGCTGTAGCTACAGCCCTGCTGTGACCGTCCTCTGCCTGCCTTGTCCCCATCCCAGGGCTGCTCCCACAAATCCTGCAGGGAGCAGGCTCTGTGCTGACGGGATGGGAACTTGTTGCTGGGATTTTGATCCCTCTGTTGTCCCAAAGGGTTGGACACAGGGAGGAAGAGCAGATCCTCCTTGCTCGGGAGAGGGGATTTATTTCATTGTAGTTGGTTCTCATCCTTCCCTCTGTCTTTCTGGGAGGGAGAAGTTCTGCTGCTCTCCATCCCTGGCTGTCCCTGAACAAGGAGCCTTTCTATTATCCAGCCAGGATTTTCCACTGCAGCCCTAATTCCATTACCCCATTCCCACACTGACTGGCACTTCCCAGCCAGCCTGGAGGGCTCTGCAGCAGCGTGGGCTTTGCACAGGGATGTCGTGCAAAACCTTCCCCTGTGCTTTGGAGCAAGAATGGTCATTCCCCTTCCGAGTTTTCATTCCAAGGTTTCTTGAGCAAACTCAGCTCTCTGGAGGACAGCAAGACTTCTTGTTGCAGGTCCCAATAAACCCAATAAATTGTATTTTTAAAGCCCCTTTTTTTTGTTCTGTTTTCCCTTCAGACTTGCCTGCCACAGCCACGGCTGTTCCCTGCTGCCTGTGGCCCATGCTGGCGTCCTCTGAGCTCCATCATCCACCTCCTGCCCCGGGGGCTGAGAGGGAGCTCTGAGCAGAGGAGGGGGCCTGTGTTTATTCATCTCCCTGAGATCTGTGTTTTTCCTGGAAGCAGAGTTCTGCAAGCAAAGCAGGAGGTTCAGGAGCGTTGGCTGCTGCTGCCTTGCATGCATTTTTGATGTGTGCACAGCAAAGCCCAGCTGAGGACGGGAAGGGGTTTGCATGTTCAGGGGCCTTGATGGAGGCCCTAAATCTGAGTCAATCCTTTCTGTATGAACTGAACCTCTCGGTGACTCTCCTCAGAAGGCGCCACAGTTAATAAAAAAAGAGTTAAAAAACATCTGCAGATGGGCAGGAGGGTGAATCCTGGTTACCAGAGATTTTCTCTCACAGGAGCAGTGGCTCTGCTTCAGCTGAGCCACGGAGGGAAGGACACAGGGATGAGTTTTCCTCTTCTTGGGGCCAAGGCAGGACCCCTTTGGGTCAGCTGGAAGGAAAAGTGACCAGTCCAGGTCCAGTGGGAGTGGCTGTCAGGGCTGGGCTGCCCGTGGGCACCCTGTGGAATGGCCATCTTGGCCATCCTGTGGGTTTTTTGGAACAGGTTGCCCAGAGAAGCTGTGGATGCTCCATCCCTGGAATCGTTCCAGGCCAGGCTGGATGGGGCTCTGAGCAACCTGGTTCAGTGGAAGTTGGAGTAGGGAGGATGATCCTTCTGGTCCCTTCCAAACCATTCCAGGGTTGTGTGATTTTTCCCGTCCCCACAGTGCAGACAGAGAGGGGAGAGGAGAAAAGCTCAACACTGGGATTAGCCCGGGTCAGAGCCACCTCCAGGCACGTCCAAGGCACCCAAATGAGCTCCAGCACCCTGCCTGCAGTGAGGATTGACCCAGAGGAGAGCTCCCTGCAGCCCCTGCCTGCTGCCAGGGCTCATCCCTGCTCCCCTTTCCCAGGGAAAGCATCAAACGGGCTCCAAATGACGATTGCAGCACCGACAGCCCTGGAGTTTCTGTGCTTAGCAGCTTGCCAATGATATCAGGATGTGTGTGGAGGGGAGGAGGGATGGGAAGGGAGAGGCAGAGCAGCATTCCTGGCAGGAGGTGCCCAGGCTGCTGCCCCCAGGGGAGGAGCAGGGGGCACAGGGAGCTGGACCTGCAGCCCCTGCCCTGCAGAGCTTGTGATCCCAGTGTGTGTCACGGGCTGATCAGGAAATTCCTTGGTGATTCAGCCACCACTTTGGAATGAAACCTGGAGTTTTGTCCGGGATTCATGACTTGAATCCATTTCCCCATCGGGCTGAGCCCCGCTGTGGTGTGGTTTCACTTCTGCCTGCAGTGACAGGGCTGTGTGATCCCACAGCAAACACCACTCCTTGCAGAAGATGTGGTGGCACAAGCTGGAGCTGGTCAGGATGTTCCCTTCACTGTCCTGAAGGAGAGAAGGGAGAGAGGGGAAGATCTTCTATGGCCTTTTCCAGGGTTCTCCAGCGTGCTGGAAGTTCCCTGCAGATCAGATTTGGTCTCTGCTCCCCCTGCAGAGGGCATGGGAGGCAGATCCAGCTGGCTGTGAAAACGGCAAGCAATTAAAGGCGCTGACAATTAAGTCCTCAAGTGTCTTCTGGCGAGGAGGCTGTCAGGGCACCTCTCTCCTGCAGGCTGGTTTTACAAGGGCTGTTTTATTCCCTGCCAGAGGCTCTCTGGAATTGCACTCTGCCCATTATGCTTTTACTGCCCTTGTGTTTTCCTTGTACACACTTTAAGTGCTGCTGTAAAATGGATGGGGAAGGCTGTGGGAGGGAACAGTTGCGGTGCAGAGCTCTCCTGGAGCTGGGAGCAGTGTTTGGACTGGTCACCAGCACAAGCTCAGAGAAGCTCAGCACAAACCTCACAAGCAGGAGGTCGGGTGGAGGTTGTTTCTTGTGGCACCAAACCTTTAGGAGTCACCATCAAGCTCCTCCCTTTGTTGATGAGCAGAATCCTTGGCTGAAAAGCAGCTCTTTTCCCACTAAATAAATCCCCCTCGTTCTTAACACATTTATTTTGGCAAGTTTGCATCCTCACAGAGAGCCTGAAAAACATCCCTGACGTGTTTTCCTTGGTCACCCCGTGAGCATCTGCTCACAAAGCAAAGGCAGCTGCCCTGCCCCCCTCCCCAGCAGCAGCTCTGCAGGATGAAGACACGGCTCTGATGAGCTCAGCTCTGCTGGCTGGGCTCAGCTGGGGCTTGCTGGGCTCTGGCCTCACCTGCTGTGTCGCTGTGTCACTGTTTGCCCACCTGGTGCTTCCCTCAGGCTCCCCCTGTGTCACTGCCCACCCTGGGGACCTTTCCAGCACCTCTGGTCGTCTGCCCAAAATGCAGCTCTTGCCCCAGGGATGCTCCAAGGATGGAGAAGGGCTCCAGGCTCAGCTGCTCCAAGATAGGGGACCTGGGAGGTTCCCAGCCCTGGGGGACAGGGACACTGCTGTGGGCTGTGCCTGGAGAGGGGCACTTGGATGCTCTGGGCCAGCCCTATTCTCTGTCACCTCCCTGGGGAAGGGATTCCTGGTGGCCCTTGGGATGGGCTGTTTGGAGCTGGTTTGTGCTGCACAGCTGGGCCCCTCTTGGCTGGGACGTGCTGGTGGTGCTTTCCCTGCAGTGCTGCAATCAGGCAGAAAGGTCCCTTTTGGTGATGGTTTATTTTGGTTGGCACGCCTTTCACAGGGTGGCAGCTGCTCAGGTACAGCAGAAAAACTCGAGAGTGCTGAAAGATCTCCTTGTGCTGCTTTGCTGCGAGTTAAAAATGGAGATTTCAGGGTTTGTGTTCTCACCAGGTCTTTCCCAATGTTTCCCATCTCGTTGTGCTGCTTTGTTGCAAGTTAAAAATGGAGATTTCAGGGTTTGTGTTCTCACCAGGTCTTTCCCAATGTTTCCCATCTCGTTGTGCTGCTTTGCTGCACGTTAAAAATGGCATTTCAGGGTTTGTGTTTTCAGCAGGTGTTTCCCAAGGGGAGGCACGGATGCTGTTGGATGGGATGCATGCCAGGTCTCTACTGGGGCAATCATTCCCTAGTGGTTGGTTGTGCTGGGTCTTTTTTTTTCCCCTTTCATTTCAAGGAAGACATTTCTGGATTCCCCTTTTGATTTTATCCATCTGTTCCCATCAGTGTGGAGCTGAAGCGAGGAGAAGAATCTTCCCTCTTGCTGGAGAGAGGCATTGCTGCACGAGGGGTTTGCAAAAACGCGATAATGTGTCGAAACATAAAATTAAACGAGCTGTTATTTTCTCGTCTCCTCATCTCCAGAAATGCTCAGCTCAGGCTGGAGCTGAGGATAAAGCAGGGCCTGCAGCTCACCCTTGGGCGCTGACACTGCGCCGAGTGCTCTCCTGCAAAATCATCATCATCATCATCATCATCTTTGTGTTAGTGGCGGTGGAGCTCGCTCTTTCCCTGCTGAATTTCCATCAGAATTAATCTTGCCAGAATTTCTGCGAGTTCCAGGCCACAAAGAAAAGACCACAAACAGTAATTTTTCGGAGGACGTGTCTAAAATTCGCTGCTTCTTTCCAGAGATGAGCAGTGTGACAGAGAAGTGTGATTTCAATTAAATTCAGCAGCTTTTGGTGTGCTCTGACGTGTCTTGTTCTGCACGGGGAGAATTGATCCTGCTCTGCTTTATAGAAATGGGTTTTGGGGGGTGTTACTGGTGTGGTTTTCTCTCTCAGCACTCGGCCAGGATCATTGCCTGACGCTGCTCACGTGTCACAGGTGGGAACCAAACCTTGGAGCTGCTGCCAGGGTCGAGGGCAGGGCTGGAGAGGCAGCTCCAGGCCACCTCTCAGCTGCTCCCTGCTCAGCTCACAGCCTCCTCTTGGTAAATTAGTGCTGCTTTAGTCTGCCTGATTAACCGTGAAGGCAGCGAGGGAAGCGTTTTCAGTGGTGGGTAAACGTCTTGGGAAAATGCATGGTTTTCTTTGGGCAGGAGCTCCAGGAGTGCTCAGGGAGGTGGGCCCAGGGTTCCAGAAATGGTGGCTGACAGGGATGGGGCGATCCCCCAGTGACTTGTCATCCTGGAGAAAAAGAGGAGGGAAAAAGAAAAGGGGAAGGTTGGAGCTCCCAAAATGATGTGCTGGGAACAGCCAAAGTCTGAAATGTTGCGATTGAAGCAGCATTAAACCTCAGCAGTGGGACAGAAGGACTTTTCTGGAAGCATGGGAGCTTTGGGGCTGAGAAATCCCATGGAAACACAGCCTGAAGCCTAAAATGTTGGTGAAATCAGTGTCCTGTGGGTTCTCTGTGCATTGCCATGATGATTCCTTCAAAGCAGGGGTGTCAGGGGGTCTGCACACCCAGCCAGGGGAGCTGGCAGCCCTGCAGGGTGTCCTTTCAGACCCTACATTCCACACCATGGGAATGTTTTTCTGCCAGGAGGGTTCAGCACAGCCCTGTCCCTCCCAGCAGAGCTGCAGAAGCTCCTTTCTTCCCATTCCTGAAGAAATCCCACGCAGAAGGGATGGCAGATGGGAGCAGCTCAGGTTTCCCGGGTGTCACACGCTCCACCTGCTCTTTAAAACACTCAAGTGTTGTCCCTGGACTTAGGAAAAGAGGGGGAGATTATCCTGCTGGCGCTGGGAGGGTGGAATCCCCCCTCCAGAAAGGGATAAATCACCTCCTTTAGGCTCCTGAGGGTGTTGTGCACAAGTCAGGAAAACTTCCTTGCAGACCTGCCTGACAAACCATCCCCACTGAGAGCAGCCTCGAGTGGGAGTGGGATGGAGTGCCCTGAGTGGGACATTTCCTCCCTCCCTGCTTCTCTCCAGGCTTGCTGTTCCCAGGGCTGGTGTTTGACCCCAAGAAATCAGAGTGGAGACTGGAAAAATGGTCAATAAACCGTGCTGGGCCCTCCCTGCTCTGTCCCACCTGGATTTGAGGCCAAGGTGCTGCTGTGAAAACGCTCAGGCTGAAGCTGCCTCACCCCTGACCCCCTGCTCTCTGCAGAGGTGAGGAGCTGGCTTCACCTGCCAGGACAAGGCAGCCCAGATGCTGAAATATGCTCATAAATAAATAAACCTCCCTGTTTATTGCTGTTGGAATTGCAGCCTACCTGGCTCCTCCCGTTAAATAATTCAGAGGAAGGAGCAGCCAGGCAGCGCTGAGAGATTCCCTGGGCAGGGATGGGCGCTGAGGATGTGCTGTGGGAGGGACCATGGGGCAACCTGAGAGCAAGGGAGGGTTTTTTTGGGGTTTTTTTTGCATGAGGTGCCTCGTGAAATATGAATTGATTGTCCCCGTGGGTGCCGTGCTGTGGCTGTGGCTGGCTCTGCCTGTGTCCCCTTTGCAGCCGGCTCTGTGAGATGCAGAAAGCGGCCAGAATGTTCTGTGAGACCACGGGGGTGCTTTGCATCGCCTGTCAGGAAGCACCGTGTGCTGCAAGCCCTGCCCTCCAGAGGAGCAGCTCACCCTAAACTCCGCAACAAATCGCTCGGTCTTTTCGTCCCTTTCAGCTCTAAAACAAACACATCAGCTCCATCCCCTTCCCTCCCCTCCTGTGCTCTCTGGGAGCGGTGCTGCTCTGGGGTTTGTCCGTGAAGGAGGCTGCTCTGGGAGCTCTGTTATCTCTGAAGAGCCTGTTCCAGCTCCGGTGGATGGCACCGGGGCTTTGGCTTTCATCTGAGCAGGGTGGGGCTGGGGGGATGAACATCTCAGCAGGTGGTTTTGCGTGGTGGCGGAGCAAGAAAAGCTGGTGCTTGGCTAAAGACATGAAACAAGAGACATTTTCAAATGGATTTTAGTAAACTGGGGTCTCTGCAGACCAGCTGGGTTTCTGTGGGCTCAGAATGCTCGTTACTGTTGGGCACTCCCAGCTGTGAAAAACGAGGTTCGCTTTCCTGGTAGAATTTAAAGAGTTTAATAAAAAGACAATAAGAGACAGAAAGCAAGCACAAGGTTAATGCGGTCGACCTGGTACCTTGGCTGACCGGGTGTCTTGGCACTGAGCCAAGAGCACACCTGAAATCTCTCAGGGACCCTTTAAATACTTTTTCTGTTCCATCTGCCTGTTGCATATGCATAGGGTGTGATGCATATTCATCTTTTTCTAAGAAGAGTTTTGCATGGCCACTCCTTGGGTCCGCCTTTTTAGAGCAGGCTGTTCCTTGGCTGTAGTTTCCTTATCCCCTCCAGTTTGGGCTGTGTCCGTGCTTTCTTCACACGGCAGGTGCTGATAATTGGGCACATCAATAGCGGGGTCCTCTTCACATGTTCATTGGAAGTTATCCCAACCAAACAGACAGTTCAATTACAAGCACAGGTATATACCAGCTATCCACTACAGTGTCTAAGTAAAAAGAACTGTACAGCAGAGTCATTCTGACACTACACATAAAACATTCACTACACATATAACATTCATCTTAATACTTGCGAAAAGCCAGTAACATAACATGTATCTATAACACAGCTATCCTCTGCTCCTGCATGAGAAGCTGCAGTGTGCCTGGAGGTCTTTAAGAATTTCCCAGGGAATCCGGAGCTTTAAGGTCTTTTGACTGCCAACATCTTTACTCATTTTACCAAAAAAATTAAAAGTGACACAGAGATTGGTCCCAGACCAGGTGTTTGGTGTTGGGGAGCTCATGGCTCCCCATCCTGGATGGAGATGCTGCTCCCTGCATGGCTGGGGCCAAGGGCAGGATCTCCAGGAGGGTTTGTAGTGAAAACTTTGTGCTTGTGAGAAATACTGGCTCAAAAGGTCTCCCAGTTGGCTTTTCTTTGTGCTGCCTTGATAGGGATCTGGTGGGGTGGCAGTGAGAGCAGAGCTCTCCTCCCCCAGTCTGTCCCCACCACATGAAATCCGTTTTTGCCACCAGCTCAGGTGTGTTCAGTGACAAAAAACATAACCTAAAGGGATGTACAAGGGATCTTAAAACCAGGGAGATATTTCAAATAGTGGCTATTGGTAGAGCTAAATCAAATTGTGTTGCTGCACTTTTAACTCCTGGGGAAGAGCAAGGGATGAACAAAGGGACAACCCAAGGCTTCGTCCAAAACGCTGCCCTTCAGCTCCAGATTTTGGATGGTTCATTTGGTAATCCTCACCCTGGTGTGACTTCTCCCTCTAATTGCATTCTGTGAGTCCTTATTTAGCCATTAGCTGCCACTGCAGGGACACAGGTCATTAATTTCTCCCTGCCCTGACTTTCACTCTGGGCCTTCACCGGCGGCCAAGGTGAAGCTGGGAGGGCCAGGGGAGCTGCATCCCCACGAAACTCTGATCAGAAAATATTTTTCTCCCTTTTCTGCCTCCTTGTCTTACGTGGGGGGTTGTATCACAGGAGCCAATTGCACCTCAAGCCCAGATTTAGGGCTGGAGATGTGTCCATGTGATTTGAATATTCTTTATGGCTCTTTGACTCCTTTCTCCCTGGCGTGGCGAGCTCTGGGGAAGGAAATAGAGATTAAGAGCAGAAGATGCACATAAAAGGAGGTCGTGCCTTGTAGTGGATTTCTTTTTATTGTTGTTGCAACAGGTGATGCTTAAACAGAGCTCACCTCTGAGCTCTGCCTTCTTGCCAGAGCTTTGCATCCCTTGCCTTCCTCCCTCCCGTGGTGCCACTTTGCACAGGGACGGTGTTGGACACACCTTGGGTGCTCCTTGCTGCAGAGGCAGGGCAGCTGTGATAGCTGGAGTTGTCCTGCTCCGTGCCTGGGGTCAGCACAGCTCGTTTCCCCTCCTGGACTCACCACCTGGTGGGGTTTTCATTGAACTCACTGCAGGTCTCAGCACTATTTCAAAAAGCTGGGTCTGGAGCTGCTCACCGAAGGAAGGCTGAGGTGTAGCAGGGGAGAAAAGCAAAATAATGCTGGTGAAAGGATCCAAAAATAGCAAACTGGGGGGCTAAGCAGGCCGTGTATGAGATGTTTTGGGAGAGGCAATCTGTCATGGGCAGGGAGGGCGGGAGGGAGGAGGAGGGAGTTGCTCTTGAGGGCAGTTAGAGGTTCCCAAAGCCAGCTTTGCTCCTCCACAGCATCAGCGTCCCTTCCCTGTGCTTCACAGCCTGGGGAGCCCCAGCTGCCTTCCCCAGGGTGCCCAGGAGGGGTGGGCAGAGCTGTCCTGCTGCCACCCCTCCCCTGCCATCCCTGTGGGGCTGCAGCAAGGCTGGCTGTGCCCGTGGGGGTGCCCAGCCCAGCTGTAGCCACCAGGTGCATCCAGCCCCAACAGAGCTACAGCCCAGCCTGGCCCTGTGCCAGCCATAATACGTGGGCTTTAATTAAAACAGGATTTTTCATCTCCCTCATACATTATTGGGTTATTGCTTCAGAACGAGCCAAGGAATTCTTGTATTCCCCCCACTCCCTCCCTCGCTCTTTTAATCTGCTTTCTCCCCTCCTTCCTTTCTGCCCTTTTGGTGTCCTTTGCCTCATCTCCAGGGGTTGAACTTTTTTCAGCTGTCACAAAGTTGTTAAGATGAGGAAGCCTGGGGTTTGTAAGGACTGATTCGTTCTGGTGGGATTGCTGGGAGGTGCCAGTGGGAAGCAGCTCAGAGTGCCCAGCCCTGCCTGGCCAAGCAGGGAAGGAGCTCACAGGCAGAAAGGCTCCATCACTGGAGCAGAAAGTGTTTCTCCATCCCAACAAATCCAACACCAGGCTGGAATTGAGATTCCTGGGTTGTTCGTGCAGCACCAGCTCAGCAGGAAGGGCTCAGCCAGGGGGGCTCTGAGGTGCTGTCAGACCATGCAGCTCCTCATTTCGGTGCCCAGGCGCTGCCCTCTGTGCCCAGCCAGCCTCCCCACCTGGATTCTTGGCCTGCCCTGCCAGCCCTGCCCTCGGGCAGCAGCAGAGGTGGTGTCGTTCTGGGACAAAAAACAGATTTGCAGTGAATATTTTGTGCTGCTCAGCAGGGTGCTCGGGGCTGGGCTGAGTTCAGGGGCTCTGCTGTGAGGGGTGAGGCACCAATATAACCCTGTCATTCCTCTCCTTCCCAGGCCCTTCCCTTCGGAGGAGACCACGGAAAATGATGATGACGTCTACCGGAGCTTGGAGGAGCTGGCGGAGTGAGTGGCCTCACCTTCTCCTGGGAGGGGAAGAGTGGCTGTGGGCTTCCAGCAAAGGCAGATAAAGTTTGACAGCAGGGCTGGGAGAGCCAGGATGGCTGCTTTGATCCTCTGGCCAGGAGATTTTTGTGCTCTGACAAAAGTCCATCTTTTTCTCATGTAAAGCCCTGGGAGATGTCACTTTTAATCAGGTTGAGTTGATGAGGGGCTTGGTGGGGGGTGAAAGGGGCCAAGCCCAGGGGATGCCCTCCTCCTCCTAAATCCCAAAACCCCGGGACATAATTCATCCTCTGAGGTGATCCAAGCCAGCTCTAGGAGTGAGGTACCCGTTGTTAACAGTGCTGGTTGTTTTTGGCATTTTTGGGGTGCTGGCACACGGAGCTGCATCCCCCGGCTGTGATTTTGGACCACACCAGCTAGCCCCGGGGCAACCAGAGAATACTTTGGGTTGAAAAGGACCTTAAAGACCATTTCATTCCACCCCTTTGCAACGGGCAGGGACACTTCTCACCATCCCACGGGTCTCCAAGCCCCATCCAAGCTGACCTTGGACACTTCCAGGGCTGTGGCAGCCACATCCTGCCGTGACACCCATCCTGCTTGTCCTTGGGGGGACGTGGGGTGATGCTGCTGCTGTCTCTGTCTGTGTTTATTTGGTTTTTTCTGCCTGTGGTGATGATGTAACAGGCTTTTAGAATCAACCTTGAGCTGCAACACACACGGTGAAGTGCAGGCACTATTGGAATTCAATGGCAGCATTCCCATCGAGCCGGGGTTTTGCTTATGAAGTGCAGTCTGCTGCATATGGAGGGATGGACTGCATGGGTGGAGCTGTGGCTTTGTGCAGTTAAATATTATTGTTCTACAACATAAATAATAAGACTCCTTAATCCAATGAGTTCCTTATGGCTTCAGTTATTACAGAAGTAAATCATAAATTACCAGCAGAGGGAATGGAGTACCCTGGAATTCCCTGCTTGCTGTTGGCTCCCAGCAGCTGCAGTTTAATAAAAATCTTAACTAAGAAAGGCATCCTTTCAAGAACAGCATCTTTTTTTTGTGCCCCCTCTCCAAAAGTTCTCAAAAATCCCTTTAATATTGGGGTTTAGAACTCCTGCTTCTCACAGGCAGATGTGCCTTTAATTGGAGGGAGGTTTGTGTGGGGCCTCTCACACGAGTGCTGCTGGGCATGGCAGTGCTGGCCTCTCTCTAGGTGGGTTTGGGGGGCTGCACTTGGTTATTGGGGGCTGGAAGTGTGTTCCCAGCTTTAAGTCTGCTGGGGACAAGGTGTCCAGGTGGGAGCTTCCCAAACTGTTCTTGCCCAGAGGGGCTGTGATGCCCAGCAGATAACCTGGAGGTTTATTTCAACTGATTTCCCTGTTCTGTCCCATCTCCAAGTTCTTTTCCCATTCTCTGCAAAATCCTCTTTTTTTACATCTTATTTAGGGGGGGAAAGGCACGTTGAAACCAGCAGGATTGCAGACATCCCTTCCTCCAGGGATTGCACAGATCCCTTCCCCAGGGATTGCACAGATCCCTTCCCCAGGGATTGCACAGATTCCTTCACTCAGGGATTGCACAGATCCGTTCCTCCAGGGGCTGCACAGATCCCTTCCCCAGGGTTTGCACAGATCCCTTCCCCAGGGACTGCACAGATCCCTTCCCCAGGGATTGCACAGATTCCTTCACTCAGGGATTGCACAGATCCCTTCCCCAGGGACTGCACAGATCCCTTCCCCCAGGGATTGCACAGATCCCTTCCCCCAGGGGCTGCACAGATTCCTTCACCCAGGGATTACACAGATCCCTTCCCCAGGGACTGCACAGATCCCTTCACCCAGGGTTTGCACAGATCCCTTCACCCAGGGTTTGCACAGATCCCTTCACCCAGGGGTTGCACAGATCCCTTCACCCAGGG
>WAAE01016503.1:265250-349675 GCA_013400495.1 Nicator chloris | reverse complement strand
CCCAGGGGCTGCACAGATCCCTTCCCCCAGGGATTGCACAGATCCCTTCCCCAGGGATTGCAGAGATTCCTTCACCCAGGAGCTGCACAGATTCCTTCACCCAGGGATTGCACAGATCCCTTCACCCAGGGACTGCACAGATCCCTTCCCCAGGGGTTGCACAGATCCCTTCCTCCAGGGATTGCACAGATCCCTTCCCCAGGGATTACACAGATCCCTTCACCCAGGGATTGCACAGATTCCTTCACCCAGGGGCTGCACAGATCCCTTCCCCAGGGATTGCACAGATCCCTTCACCCAGGGGTTGCACAGATCCCTTCCCCAGGGATTGCACAGATCCCTTCACCCAGGGGCTGCACAGATCCCTTCACCCAGGGATTGCACAGATCCCTTCCCCAGGGGTTGCACAGACTCCTTCCCCGTGCACAGAAACACGACCTGTGGAACGGTGTCAGAATTCACCCGCAGCTGTAAAAACCCCAAAAACGCCCCAGAGAAGCCCTCAGCGCTGTTGCTGCTGCTCCTGCTGCCTGCAGCACAGCAGCAAGGGTGCCCTTTTCTCCCTTTGGGCCGGGGAACTGTGACTGGCAGCGTGCCAGTGCCAGTGGTGTGCCCCGGGCCCCGCTGCTGGGCGCTGGCAGCCCGTGGCACCCATGAGAAAGCTCTTTCTTAGCTCCTGCCCTCTCCAAACAGCTCAACAAGGGCAGCATTCACCGCTGGGAATGATTCAGTCCACCCAGCAGCTCTGCCTTTCACGTTGCTGAGGAGCCAGCAGCCTTGGGAAGATGTGGCTGAGGCCAAAAATGTGGTTTTTTTGTTTTTTTGGAGGCGAGGAAGTGATTCCCACAGCAGGCAGGGGAATGGCCTGGTGTGTGGAGGGAGCTGCTCCAGCCCTGCCTGTAAAACCAGCAGGGGTTTGTCACCTCGAGGTGCCACTCTGCTGTCCCCACAGGCCTCCGAGGGACAAGGGTGGGTGAGGAGGGACAACCCTGGTGGGCTCTGTGCCACCAATTCACCCCGGGAGAGAGGAGTCCCCCAAAGGGAGCTGTGTTTGGGTGTTGTGCTGTTGGAGAAGAAGCTCAGGATGAACACTGAGTTGGCTCTAATGAGACATTTTGGGGGCTGGTGATGAGGCTTTTTGGAGGATGTCAGAATGCTTCGTTACAACTGGGAGTAGTTAAGTGGAGTAGTTTGGTGTCCCCAGGCTGAGATTTTGAATTCCTGTGCTGCAGAGCCTTTCAAATATTTGAAATATTTGACATTCTACTTTACATATTTGTGGTGGAGGTGCTGATCCGGGGAGCAGGAGGAACCAGGCTTTGTCCTTGTTGTCCCCATGATGCTCTGAAGAGTGAGAACCTTTATCCTGGGGACTCTCCCAGCACGCAGGAGCTGTGGGACAAAAACCAGTGCCAGGGCTGGGCAGGGGATGCAGGAACAAGCTGTGTGTGCAGTCATGGGGCAGCCACGAGGTACTGGTGTGTTTAAGCCTTGATGACCCCACTGTGCTTTCACCTTTGGGGTGTTGCAGGGATTAATCCCAGCTCCAGACAGATCCCCAGGCAGCAGATCAAGGCACGTAATTGCCTGGAAACAGCTATTTAGTTCAAAACAACCCCCCAAAAAATTGGTGATGGAAAGGGGAAGCTAAAAGGCTATCAGGGGAGCTGGGAAGTTCTCAAATTCCCTGTTTTCAGCCCTCTGGCCCCTGTGTTTGCTGTGCCCTGGGCCAGATGGCAGCTTGCAGCCAGCCCGGGCAGATGGTGAGGGCTGCTTGTGTTGTGAGTGGTGCCTGCTCAATGCTGTGAGGAGCAGCAAAGGGACAATTGGCCTCTGCTGCCTGATTTATTCCAGCCTGCCCCATGCCAGAGCCTGGAGCAGGCGGTTTGGGGGGAGCTGGTCCATGAAATGAGCTGGGTTTGGCAGCAGCAGCGTGTGGGTTCGTGCTCTGGAGCCCGTGGCCCCATCTCAGGGATGTACCAGTGACCCTTGTCCCCAGGATGCTCCTGCAAATCCCTGGGGACGGGAGCTGCTGCTTCCCACATGGCTGTGGCTGCTGGGAGCTGATGTCAGGAGGCAATTATCCACCTTACTGCCCTGCCAACTGCTTTTCCAGCCCCCTTTATGGCTCTTTCAGCTGCTCCAAACCATCCTGGTACCTCGGAGTTATACTTAACATTTCACCTAAATTTTCTCTGCTGCCACTTGAGCTCTCTCCAGTTATTTTGTCTCATTAAATTTATGGGAGAGATTAATCCTGGCCCTCTTTACAGCCCCAGGGCCTTCTTTATGATGAAACTTCTTCACTTCATGGCAGTGTCCCTGTGCAGTGGCACGATTAGGTAGGTTACATGGGGCAGATTTGGGGTTATTTGTTGGCTGTTTGAAGAATTCAGAGTCAGGCAGAAGTTCCGTGAAGGGTTTGATGTGAAACATTTAATTTGCATAACTTTGACCTTTATTTTCTCTTCCGAAGATAATTTTTTTTTTGAGTAGTTGCAGCATGGGACCAAAGAAGTGTTTTAGGCAAAGCAGGTCCCCACCAAAGCCTGCTCCTGGAGAGCTTTGTCCCACGGGTCGGTGTCAATGTCCTGGCTCCTGTTTTGAGCTGCAGCTCACTGGGGATTTATCCCTAACAGATTTATTGGGATAATTGTGTATTCCCAAACTTTTCCATCCTGGAGAAGGGGGGAAGGAGACCTGCTAGGCCACAATTTCTCAAGCAGTGCCTTTTCTGGGCTCAGCTTCTTGCTGGAGTTTCTCCTGCTTCTCTCACTGCTGTCACCAGCATTGCCTCCCTTGTGGGTCTCATTTTAGTCTCCTAAGCTGCTGCTGGTTTTCTCAGGCAGCAGTAAGGCCTGTTAAAGAGAGAATTTTTCTCAAAACATGGCCAAGGAAAGAATTCTAAACAACCTGTGCACTTGGTGTTCTTCTTGACTTGTTTACAAGAAGCTTACAGAGAAGTGTTGTTCCTAATCAGCCAATCATGGTGATGAAGTGTTAAACAAAAGACCAACCATGCCCAGCTCTGTCAGAACCCTATAAAAAGGGTTCGTTTTTTGAATGAGATTTAACCTTTTGAAAAACGTAGAGTCTGTGTCAGTCTTTCCGTGCCCAACAACGACACCCCCTCACATCTTCCAAAACAGTGCTGTGATCAGCAGAACCTCTCGGATGCATTAAAAAAAGTAACGAGCGCAGGAGCCAAGGTGAGATGATGAGTTAGCTGCCACTTTTCTCATTATTTTTGCTGCGTTGGACAGACCAGGCACAACAGCCCCTCAAATAAATGGCTCTGTGGTGCAGGGCACTTGAGCCAGAGAGCTTGTGAACGTGTCTGTCCTTCTGTGTCACTGGTATTGATTTTGGCAGATTTTGGCACGTGCTGCTGGTGCTGTTCCTGGGGTCGTGTCGGTCGCTGGAACTGGGTGAGGCTTTTCCTTGGGATCAGAACGTCCCACTTGGAATGGGGAACGTAAGGCCCAAGCAGAATAGATGGGAAAAGGCTTCTCCTGCTATTTCCAGACGAGTGTCTCCGTCCAAGCCCGGTCTGAGTGATTAAAACCCTGCAAGGTCTCGAGCCCAGCGGCCGCACGTCCTGCACTCCCTCACCCTGAAACCTGAGCCTGCCAGATGTGCTGCAAATTTGGGGTTCTGCTCGTCCTCTCTGGCAGAATGAGGGGGTTGGTTGGAGGAAGCCCTGAATGAGGGGGTTGGTTGGAGGAGCTGTGTATTTATAGCTGGGAGTGCAGGGGGAGAATGAGAAAGTGGGGCTTACTGGGATGGACTGGAGCCTCACAGCTGCTGGGCAGCTGCCTCAGAGGCCCTGCACTCCCAGTCTGGACTCGTGGTGGCTCTGAGATCCTCTGGCTCTTAAGCCTGGTCACAGGACTGGAAATTTGGGGTTGTTTCTTGGTTGTCTTATTTTAGCTCCTTCTGTCCCCTCCTGCTCTTTCTTTTGCTGTTGCTGGTGGTTCTGGCTCTTTCCTCAGCGTGGTTTGGACAGAGTTTTGGGCTGCTGGGTTTGCCATGAAGGTTTGTCCTTGAATTCCTGAGGCTGGTACAAACTCATCAACTTCCCACAGCAGCTTTTAAGGGTGGACATGCTCTTGAGTGGCCCTGAAAGCCATCAGAGCTTCCCCACTTACCCCCAGGGTCATTGCAAAGACGACGTGCAGGGTTCCTTCAGCGTGCTGGAGCTGCTGCACATCCTTCATCAGGGCATCACAGGCTGTCTGTGCCCGTGCTCCCTTCCAGCCCCAACCATTCTGGGATTCCATGGGTTGCTCCTTCCCTTTCCCTGGCTCCAGGGCAGCATCCTGGCACCATTCCCTCTGTGCTGGGAGCTGCTCCTTGGCTGGGCTCAGCCTGGCTGGGTGGGTGGTAGTGCACAGCAGGTATTGCAGTGGGGCAGAGCTCAGGCAAAAGCATTGTTTTTGCCTGAAATTGCCTTAGGTATGAAAAGCTTTATTCGTGATCAGCTTTTCTGGCTCGGCAAGATCCTAATAACAGTAATTGCAAATGCTGGTGTTCACTCTGAAGGGCAGCTAAAATCCCTTTCCTAACCCCAGAGCTGTCAGTGAATCTCCTAATCCAAGCAGTAGATCACAGGCTCTGCTACCCACGGGTAACTCGCAGACTCTGCTGCTTTTATTGAAGGAGTAAATTGCTTTTCTTTGTGAGGAACGAGGTGATCTGGCTTTCCTTGCTCAAGTTGTTCCATCTGCCCGTGACACGCTTGGGATGCTGAATTTATTGCCTGAATTCAGGTTTCCACTGGCTAAAATCATCCCAATCCCTGTTTTAAGGACAGGGAGGGTGTGTATTTTCAACAGTGTGGGGACAGGTGAGGGTCAGTGTGTGCAAAGCAGAGGTGTCAACATCTGGACGGAGCTTGGCTGCTCCTGGGCTGCTCCAGGAGAGGCTGATCCTCGTGGTTTACTGCTCTCCATAAAAACTGGCAGCCTCTGGTGTTTCTCAGAGATGCACTGAGAATGTTTTTTAATACATAACAGACTGCTGGACGATGGTGATGTTGTAATGCTGCCACGGCTGTCGGGTTTGAGGAACTCTGGTGCCTCTCCCCAAAGCTCTGGAGTGGAGGTGTCTTTCCAGGTGTGCCCAGGATGTGGGAATGCTTCCTGGTTTTTTGCCCAAACCAGGAATTGGAGTAGAGAAGGGCTTGTTCTGCTGTGGAGCAGCAGGAAGGAGGGGAGCAGCGAGGCTGAGCCTCTTTCTTAGAGGAATGGGGGGTGTGAGGTGCAGTCAGGATGTGGCCCCATCACTTGGTGGGTGCAGCGTTTGTGCCTGGCGGCTGTTGGCACTTCTGTGGCCAAATCTGCTGGCCTGTCCCTTGGAAGGCATTTCTTTCCTGGTGGCCCAAGTGGGGCCAGGCCTTGGGGCATCCATCCTTCTCCAGTCTCAGCCCATGACTGAGCAAAACCCACGTGGCACTTGGGGACATGGCTTAGGGGTGATTGTGGCGGTGCTGCGTTCACGTTGAACCCAATGTTCTTGAAGGTCTCTCCTGACCCTGAGGATTCTGTGAAAGCCCCTTCAGCATCACCTGCTGGCTCCTGGGTTTGTCCCAGTGTGTGCCCACCACTCTCCAGAGCTCATGGCTTCTTGGGGAGGGAGGAAAGGAGAATTTGTCCAGGCTGGGAACAGCAGCACCAGGCTGGGGACGGGCAGTGCCGGGCTCTGAGGCACCTGCTTGTGTGGGAGAGGAGTTCCAGGTGATGCTCAGGGACACCTCAGGATGCCACCTTCTCCTCTGCACGTATCCCAAAGCAGTCCCCAAGCTCTCCAGGGATGGAGATGTTCATCCCTCGCTCCAAGCAGGCTCTGCTCCAGCAGCAGCATGGCCCCAGCCCTCTCCTGCTCGTGTCACACCCAGCTGGGCTCCTGCTGGTGACAGTAACCCAAGCACACATTCCCCAGAACCCTCCAGCCAGGGAAATGATGTATGGAGAGCCAGCCAGCCAGCCCAGAGGTGTGGGCAGGGAGATTCATCAGGAGCTGGGAGTGACTGGCTCTGGATGAGGAGCAGAGCTGAGAATATAAATATTGGTGCAGATAATAACGGCGACGCCCGGGAGGGGGAAGATGGATCACCAGCTATTAGTGGGCATTATTGCAGCAGCTGCAATGCATCACCCGGGAAGAATGGGGTGGATACATCATGCCAGTGTATTTATTTAAAATCCCCAAACTTTTATTAAATAAATCTGTTGGTGTAAATGGGAAGGGCTGTGTTTAGGCAGAGAAATAAAGCCTGGTTTTGCAGGCAGATGTGCTCTGCTGCTCCCTGATATATAACAGAGGGATGTTGAGTGTCACACTCGGAGCACAGCTTTACACCTAAATTTATTTGTGTGTAATTAATACCCCTGTTGAAAGACGCAGCTCGTAAAATATGCGAACGCTGTTTGATATTCCAGCATTTCACACCATCCTGATCCTGTGGGATTGACTTCAGTGGGAGCTGTTAGCAGCCAGCACCTGTAGATCTGAGCACTGGAATTATTATTGTTAATTGCTGTTTAATATGGGCTGGATTTTCAAAAGTATTCCAAGGCTGAGGAGCCCCCGGGAGGGGTGGGAAGGCTCAGATGATAATTAATTACTGAACACCATCACCTTTAGCACAGCCTGGGCACTGCAGCTCTGGGATGCCTTTGAAGCCTGGGAGTGCAAGGGCAGCTTCAAAGTGGTGGGGCTGGTCCTCAAAATGTGACATTTTGCTGCTTAATTTCTCTCTGCTGTAAATGTTGTTATTGGCCTCTGCCCACCGAGCTGAGTGTCTGATGAGGTTGCCTTCTGGTGCTCAGGAGAACATCCTACTCCTCTGGGAAATGCTGCACTAAAAATCACCCTGTTGCCCATCAGGGCAGGGCTTGGGCTTTGTGGGAGTGGGTGCATCACTCAGATAACCGGATGCAGAGCATTCAAACCTGGATGGAATGCCCAGGGCTGGCTCCAGGCTTTGCTGTGGGTCCTGCACAGCCCAGGGGGTGTTGGTTCATCAGGACTGGGATGTTCCTCCTGCTGCTCAGAGACCCTGGATGAGTGTTTGATATCTGCTCCTGCTTGCCGTGGACCTGGGCTCCTACAGCAGTGTGCACCCCTGGCTGGGGGAAGGGGATGATTTTTTGGCACAAAGGAAACCTTTCATGGAGGAAAAGCAAAATCAGATCAGGAGCAAACACAGAGCTTTAAGCAGACCAAAATCCAACCCTTAAAGTGAATCCTCTGAGCATGATATAAAGTCATGGATGCAAGAACTGCTCCTGGTCCTGAAGAGGAAGGAAGGAAGGGGAGGTTGTGGGCACCTTTGGAGCAGGTGGAGCTGGAGCTGGTGGCTCTGGTGGCTCAGATGGTCCCGCTGGGCATTTGGCTGGCACATCCATCTCAGCTGGGCCCATTAGTGCTGAGCAAAAGCTCTGCAGGGGCAGAGCTGGCAGCCCGTGGTGGTGTGGGCATCGTGGGCACGCCTGGCACAGGGCACAGAGCAATCCTTGGCTGTGAGCCCCTCTCTGCTCGTGTCGAGCCTTTTCCAGCCTCCAGCGAGCGGAAAGAAAAGCGCAGGAGGCACTGATCCGGGGAAAACAGAGAGCAGGGGCTGAGCACGTGCATTTTCACAGGATTTTCTTGTTGTGATTCTCCTCCCTGATGAAATGACAGCGAACGTCCCCTGGTTATTATCCCTGACTCCTTCCCCTTCTCCTTGCAGCGAGCACGATCTGGGGGAGGACATCTACGACTGCGTGCCCTGCGAAGATGAGGGCGATGATATCTACGAGGATATCATCAGAGTGGAAGTCCAGCAGCCCATGGTAACAACCCAGCTGCGTTTTCACAAGTGGGAGGGGCAGGGAGGGGACTCCAGGAAGGAAACAACCCCGTGCCACTGGCAGGTGATGCTGCGGGGAAGGGAATCGCTTTGAGTCGCTCCTCAAAACTGAGCGCAGCTGGGGTGGCACCAGCCCAGAGGGGATCTCCCAGGAGTTTCCCAGCCCAGCCTGTCATCTGCAGGAGTTTGGGGAGGAGGAAGGGAAAGGGAGACCTAAAAAGCCCTAAAAGATGAGCTAAAAATAGGGCTTTGCTGCCGAGGCTGTGTCACTCCAGCCTTTGCGGGGAGGCTCCGCCTGCTCCGTCAGCCAGAGGTGCCGCAGGTATTTTTAGCTCGGGGTGACAGATCTGTGTGTGAGGGATCCAGCAGCTGTCTGTGCCTGCTGCTCCTACCTGGATGGCTCAGAGCAGGAAGGTGTTCACAGTGGAGCTTTAGGGGCGTTAGGGACAAGCAGCCGTCCCCGTTTGTCACCTCTCCAAAAAAAGCTTTTGTTGATGGGAAGGCTGAGTGTGAGGCATGGACAGCATCGTGGAGGGACTTGTGAGATCTCCAAGGGCTCTGGAGCAAATGTCACACTCCACGGATGAGCCAAGGAGGTGCTGGTGGCCCTTGCACCTCCCCAAAGGTGCCTCCCTGCCTGTGTCCCCAGCAGTGGTGCAGGGCTGGAAGGGACCTTCTCCAAGGTGTGACCTTCCCAGTTTTCTCCCCCCTCTCCAATATCTGCCACCCCCAGGCTTTGTTCAGACTCTAATTACTCTCCCCTAGTTCCCACAGTGCCCCCCTCCCTGGAACAAGGCAGGATCAATGGACAAGTTCAGTGATCAATTCAGTCCCTGGAGCAGGACACGAGGGGCTGGAGCCTGGGAATGCAGGGCTGCATCCGTGGATGTGCTCTGGTTCCTCCCCTCTCCCAGCTTGGCTGGGAGTGGGACAAAGACAAAAAACCCCTAATTCCATCCCTTCACACCTTGCCTGCAGCTGGAGGAGCTCCCTGCACACCAAAACCCCCTCTGGATCAAGGAGTTGGGCCCCAAATGTTGCCCCTGATCCCGCCAAAGTGCTTGGATCTGGAGCCAGCACAGCTCGTTGGCCACCACTGGGTTTGGCCACCAGTTGCAAAAGCCACTTGGCCCAAGGACTGTCCCCAGGGAAGGTTTTGGTAGGAATTTCTTGCATAAATGGGAAAAAGGGGCAAAGCTCCAGCAGCCAGGTAAGATAGGATTAAAGTCAGTGGAAATGGCAATTTTTCACTGTCCCCTCCACATTACTTTATGTTTTCTGCTGAGCAGTGTTGGAGTTGAGAGCTGTGACTGACTCTCTTTCCCTTCCCTGGGCAAAAGAGTCTATTTTTAATATATCTGCCAAAAAACTGGAGCTTTTTGGGTGACGTTTGTTGCGACAGCGAGTGTGTGATGCTAATGGCTTCTTGTATTTCTGCATGCTGCAGATCAGATACATGCAGGTAAGCTGGATGGATTCAAATCTGGGCTTTCATCCACCTGGAAGGTGCCAGCTGTGAGTTCTGGGGGGTGGACAGAGGCGCTCTGTTCCTGTGCAGGATCCATAGAACCCCCCCAAATCCATCAACTCCCTCCCAAATTCAGGTTCTGCCCTGCCAAGTGCAGCAGCTCCCAACACGAGGTGCCAGCCTCACAGAGCAGAGGTGACTCCAGGGGTTGGGGCTCGGGGAAAAGCACTTTTTATCAGATTTGACCTAAAATAACCAGAATTGGCAACCCTGGCCAGGGATTTGTGTAAGTCTCATGTGTTATTTGTGACCCACTTAGCATCTGTTGTGAGTGTCCTCTTAAACAACCAAAAAAAAAAAAATTAAAAAGGGAAAAATCAGCATTTATCTCTTTTTATTCTTCTTTAGCTGATAGTCTTGGTGGTGTGGCCGTAATAAATGCAAAAAATGCAGTGTTTTCCATGTTGAAACATATTTAATAACACAGCCAGGGTCCCTCCTTATCTTTTTGGGATAAAAATAGTTCCCTTTAGCATAAACCAGTAGTGGCTCTCTCCTGACTTCCCAAACTTGTGCTTGGTTGCTGTAACTGGAGGCTGAACTGCAGCCCCACCAGGTTCCTGGGCCACCCTTAGGACCATCTGACCATGCCTTTTTTGTCTTTTCCCTAGAAAATGGGCATGACAGAAGATGACAAAAGGAACTGCTGTTTGCTAGAAATCCAAGAAACCGAGGCCAAATACTACAAAACCCTTGAAGACATAGAAAAGGTGAGAACTGGGCCCTCTTTTCCCACAGCATCCCCTTTCCCCAGCAGCCCTGGCTCCCACAGGAATTGTGCTGGGTTGGTTCTGGGCAGGGGTGAGGAGGCAGCATCGAGGAGAATGGGGCAGGAGGGGCACCCCCAAACCTCAGGCTGACAAGCACAAAGGTGCAGCCTGCAGGAGCCCAATCCAGCATCTTTGCTGATGCCTACAGATTTAGAAGCAGGCTGGAAACCCTCCTGCTGTGTCCTCCCCAATCCTGGGGTGAGAATCTCCCACTCCCCGCTCAGCCAGGCCGGCTTTGCTGATAAGAGCCGTGCTTGCAGATATCTCTTATCACTCTGATTGCCACGGAATAATGCCTTTATTCCGACTGCTGAAGCTGTGCTGACTCGCCATTGGAGCTAATTGGATTAAAAGGAGCGTTCTGCTGCCTGAATTGGCGGGGTTTTAATTGGTTTTGATGAATTATTGTGGCGCCCCTCCTTTAAAGACAAATAAGAGCGAGCACCTCGGCACGGGATGGAGCCTGGAGGTGGTTCCTGCTCCCAGGAAAGCAGCAGGAAGGAAGAACAATCATGAAAATCAAGCTGCCGTTTCTAATCACCCCGGTGCTTTTGTTTCCTCCCCTTTTGCCCTCCTTTCCCCCTGTCTGCTGGAAGCTCCGAAGAAGAAGCTGTGAGCAAAACTGGAAAGGTGGAAGAACGTTGCCCATTTTCCAGGAAAATGTCCCAATGTATTTGTCATTTGTGTTTCCAAGGAGCCCTCGCTCCTTGGAAACAGCCACAGCCCTCTGCTGCAGCAGAAAGGAAGAGTTAAATTATTGCTTTCATCTCAATTAAGGCTTGCAAAGGCTTTGCAGGTCCTGGTGCTGTTATGGGGGGAAGTTCCCCTCCTGGCTGTGTTGGATTTGGGGTTTTTTGGAGGCCCAAGTCACACAGATGTTCCTGTTAATGTGCATTTGTTCAGAAAGGCACTGCCCGTGTAATCACATCATGCTGCCTTCTCAAGGGCAGGATTCCAGGGACATAAAGGGCTGGGAAGATGCTTCAGAGCAGCCAAGGGCTGCAGCGAGGGGAAGGAGTGCATTTCACACAGGGGAGGGGGCTGTGGGCACCCATGGGTGGGGGTCTTGCCCCTTCCCACCCCTGGAAGTGCCGTGGGAGCTCAGGGGTGATGCACTCATGGGAATTTCTGCCTCCCACTTCTATCCCTGGTCATCCCCTGCCTTTGCAAGTGCTTAAACCCATCCAAACCTGCCCAGGTGAGCGCAGCTGGTGGAGCAGAAAATAGAAACGCCTTGCACAACCTCGTTCCCTCCTCTCCAGTACCTCAACCCCTTTTCCATTTCCCTCTTGCAGAACTATATGAACCCCCTGAGGCTGGTACTGACTCCCCAAGACATGGAAGCTATTTTTATCAATTTGGAGGTAACATCGTGGGCATTGTGCCTTAAATCTTTGTTCTTTTCACAGCAGCTCAGCCCTCTCCCTGCTTAGGAGGAGGCTTTCTGATTTCCTGTTAGATTTGTGCACTCACTTGGAGAGCTTCAGCCTTTCGTGTGCGGTGGAGCTCAAACTGGTTTAGGAGACATTCTTTAACACTCAGTTTTAGAGGTGGGGAATATATAAACTCCAGGTAAGAAAACAATCCTGTCTAGTGGATGTCCCAGGGCTGGGGCTCTGGATTTTAGCTGATTTAGATGATTTGGGTGCGGGGTGATGAAGGGATTTGTTTCTACTCTGGTTTGCACAGGGTCTAGGTCAAAACCTGTCATCTCCTCCACTCCTTCCACCCCATCTCCTCCTCCCTCCCCATCCTGGGGCATTTCTGACCGTGTAACCTCCGATGGAATTACACCCCCGTCCTCCAGGCCAATCAGGGCTGCATCCCACTAGAACACCTTTCTTTACAAACACCTAAAAGAGGGAAAACCCCTGCCTGATGGAGGAGTGAGTGTGCATTTCTTTGGGCTCTGTTTGCCCACCTGCTTTGCACGTGTTTGAAGTGTTGACTGTTGCTTGGTTTCAGGACCTAATCAAAGTGCACTTCAGTTTCCTGAGAGCCATCGATGTCTCGATGATGTCTGGAGGGAGCAGCCTGGCAAAAGTGTTCCTGGAATTCAAGGAGAGGTAAAGGAATTCCGGGCTTCAGGCAGCTCCAGTTTTAACAGATTTGGGTTACTATTTTCGGAGGTTTCAACTGAGTTCTTGTTACTCCCTGCCTTCTCACCCTCTACTACTGAAAGGAGGTTGGAGCCAGGTGGGGATCTCTCTTTTCTCCCAGGTAACAAAGAGGAAACAGCCTCAAGTTCCGCCAGGGGAGGTTTAGAATGGATATGAGTGAAAATTTCTTCACTGGAAGGGTTGTCAAGCGCTGGAACAGGCTGCCCAGGGAAGTGGTGGGGTCACAATCCCTGGAAGCATCCAAAAACTGTGTGGCTGTGGTGCTTAGGGACATGGTTCAGTGGCAGTGCTGGGTTAATGGTTGGGCTCAGAGGTCTTCTTCCACCTCAATATTCCTGTGATTCCAGAAATGCCTTTCACAGCAGCCCAGGTTTGCATCCTCCACGGCAAAATGCTCTCAGGCAGCTGAAACATCACTCAGTGCTGACATTAAGCAGCCAAATCCAGCCACAACTCTCAGGTCACGCAGGGCAGAGGCTGGGAACCTCTCCCCTGTGACCCACCAGGCTCAGTCGTGTGGCTCCCTGGGCTCCTGCAAGCCCCTGGCTGCACCTGGACTTTCCTTGAGCTCAGCACCCTTTAGGGGGCTGAATATCCCATGTGTTTGTGGGGATAAAGATGGGAACGCTTGGACTGGGGTCAGCTGGAATGGAGCAAAACCTCCGTGGCCTTGGGGGGCTTCCTGTGCTCTCCTGCAGGCAGCAGAGGGCTGTGCAGTGCTGGGGTGACTCCTGTGCAGGGGGGGCTCGGCCCTGCTGAGATCAAAGTGGTTCCTCACTCTCCAAGAATGTCAGATTTGGCACAGAGCTCGTCCTGCATCGTTTTGCATCCTGAATAAACGCGGGAGTTTCTTTCACAAACAGAATCAGTCCTGGGTTTTGGCAGCTGCAGGCAGGAGCACCCCAGCACACAGAGACCAGGTTGATAAAAGCCTTTAATATCCTTAATACCAATCAAAGGGTGATTCATTGTGGAGTGGTGCCAGGCTGTTATTTCAGTGTGATTAAACCAGTGTCTAGACACAGAAATGCCATTCAGAAGTCAATAACTCCAGAAATACCATCTGCATTAACAACACACCGTGAGGTCACTTCTTCCATCATCCACGGGGCCTCTTGCTACAAAGGGCATTTTTTTTTCTGGGTTAAATTAAAAAAAAAAATCCCAAAGAAGAATGCAAATAATTTCAAAATACTCATAAAACTCACTTAGGTGATTCTGATCTCCTAATTCCTGGCTCAGCTCCGTGCATGCCAGTGCCATCCCTGGGGCAGAGCTGTGGACACAGGGAGCAGGGAAGGGACACAGGAGGAGTTGTGGAGGTGACACTGCTGCCCAGGGAGCTGTTGTGGCTGTGCAGGAGCACGAGGCTTGGGTTTGAGCCCTTAAATCAATGTTTTCTTCTGTTAACGTGCTGGTGGGAGCTGGCAGAAGGCTTGGAGCTGGTGAGTTCCATGCAGATGGGTGAACCAACTGAGCTCCTTCCTAAATGAGCTTGCAAACAACTTCCTGAAGGACCTGAAAGCCTTGGAAAGATGTGAGGGAAGGAGCCAGACCAGCTGTGAGGTGGTGATGGTGGATCTGAAGCTCTCTTCAGTCCGTGGGACATCAAACTGCTGCTCCAGGGGGGTTTTGCCTTGGAGAAGTGCCTAAAAACCAGATTGTTGGGCATGAAGAGTTTGGAGCAACCTGATGTAAACAGGCAGAGTCCTTTCCTACATCAGGAATGTCAGAAATGTCACATTTTACAGCAAGGGAATTTCAGTGCAGGAGGAAGAGGAGAAAGTGAACTCTCTGTGGAGACAGTGTTGCCCCACCAAGAAGGGAACATGGACCTCCAGAGTCCCCACTTGGTCCCTGAAGATGAGACCTTCCTCCATCAAATCTCTCCATGACAAATAACTCCTGCTGCCCTCCACATCCTTGGAGACGTGCTGGCAAAATGATGCATTGCTCCTTGGCTTTGCAGGGGCCTTTCTTTAAGGGAATAATTTGTAAATCTCTTTCTCTGGAAGCCAGGGGTTTGAATTTATGCTCCTGAAGCCTTTCTGAAGCTCTCCCCGTGCTGGCAAGGTAGATATTATTGTGCCTGTGCAGGAGTTGTCAGGGGGAGAAGGCAGGAGAATAATCTCTCCTGGCTGTGGCTCTGCTGGGGCTGTGGCTCCATAAATCTCTTTCTTCACTTCCCTGCTGGGTGTGAAGGTCCCACGTTCACGGAGCAGCTCTGGGTCAGTGGTTCCCAGGTCATCTCCACCCCAAA
Source organism: Nicator chloris (assembly GCA_013400495.1). NCBI lineage: Eukaryota > Metazoa > Chordata > Aves > Passeriformes > Pycnonotidae > Nicator > Nicator chloris. The sequence goes on along the minus strand of WAAE01016503.1, from coordinate 335,145 downwards.
TAATGGATGAGTTGCAGTTTGTGGTGGAAGATGTGTCTTAGCAGCAGCACAACAGTTAAGGGCCGGGAAGGGGGAGAAAACCCAAAGCTGTCAGGCAGGATTAATGAGGGGAGTGAGGGAAAAGGGGGAATCCACGACAAAACTGCTCTCTTTTGTCAGTGTTTCAGTTTATAGCCCAGGGTGTCCATGCTGAGCTTCACTGTGCTTCCAAAGGCTGTGACAACATTCTCTTCCCAATTACCCAGGCTCTTGATCTCTAGGTCCCTGTGGCTCTTTCAAGAAGGAATGATTCTAAAATGTGACATAGAATCATCAGAGAATCACTGAGTGGTTTGGGTTGGAAGGGAGCTTGAAATTCATCTCATTTCACCTCCTGCCACGGGCAGGGACACCTTCCACTGTCCCAGGTTGCTCCAGGCTCCATCCAGCCTGGCCTTGGACACTTCCAGGGTGAGCCACAAATTCCCTGGGCAACTTTTGACAGTTCCTCACCACCCTCACAAGGACGAATTTCATGCCACGATCTCAGCTAACCCTCCAAAAACAGGCTCCTCTGCTCTGGCCACCCAGCCCCTTCTGCTCATCACGAGCTGGATCACCTCCCTGGGCTCCGGAAACTTCTAAACGTCCAACTGTTGAAAACTGAGATGTCAAAAAGCCACCCAATAAAGGAGTGTTTATACTTTGCTAAGCAGTTAAAAGGGGGAAAAGCTGTTCGCCTCGGCCTTTCGCTGTACACACATTTATATATCATTTACCTGCCAGCATTTCCAGTGAAATCTGTGATTTTCCCCTCTGCAGGCTGCTGATTTATGGCAAGTACTGCAGCCACATGGAATATGCCCAGAACACCCTGAACCACCTCCTTGCCAACCGTGAGGACGTCCGGCAGAAGGTGGAGGTGAGCAGGGGGGGCCTGGGTGCTGCCCCCCACCCCCTTGTCACCCTCCCTTGTTGGGAGGGACTTGCTGGAGCTCAGAATGGTGTCTGGGGAATGTTTGATTTACCAGAAGAAGGGTGTGAGAGTGTGTGGGCCTGATGTTTCTGAGTCTGAAAGATTTCAGCCTGCTAGCAGCTGCTGACTTTCTCCCCAAGAAAAAATTCTCAAGAAAACCTCTTCTCGAAACAACCTTGGCAAACAACTCTCCTTTCTCAAAACAATCTTTCTCCAGGTTGTGTTTTGCTTTTCTAGTTCTCAAAACATTTCAGCTGTTTCTCTGGTTTAACCACTGGGATCAGAGAGGTGTCGTTCCTGTTCACCAACCATGTTCAGTCTGTATCAGAACACCTTATAAAAGTAGTAAAATTAGACAATAAAGCCTTTTTTCTATGCTGTTTGCCTTCTGAAATATTTAGTCTCTCATCCTTTTTTCATGTCCTACAGTGACAAGAGTGTGTCTGTGCTGTCACAGGGGAAGCAGAGCTGGGGCTTGTCCTGTCCTGATCCCTCGTTTTTCCCTTGTCTCCTCAGCAGACCCGTGCCCTGTCCTTCCTCCCCAAGTTTAAAACAAACCAGTGACTTTGAGAGGGGCTGGCTGGGACAAGTTCTTTGAGTTGTGCAGGCCCTGAGCGTCCCCAAACCAGGAGCCACGTGCTTTTCCAAAGCCACCAGCAGCGTCGGGGACCGTCAGAGGCAAACCCAGGCAAACACCAGAATTCCTGCCCTGGCCTCCTCACTGTGAATAGGGGCTGATCCAGATATTAAGGGGATCCAAGGAGCCCCGGAGGGGATGCATTGTTTGAGCTGCTGGTTTTACCCAGCTCTAATTCCTGCTTTGCCCTTGGTGCTGATGGGAATTTGCTGGGCTGTCCGTGCACGTTGCCTCGCCTTCCGCAAACGATTCCCCGCGTAAGCCCAGCTCAGGGATAAAACTGCGTTTAGGAATCGTTTAAAACGGGCTCTCTGCGTCTCACATCAAGGCTGGAGCACCCAGTTTCTCCCCTGCTTTTCCTGTCTCTGCCTCGCCCATGGCAGCTCTGTCAGGTCACTCAGCAGAGTCACATCATGGAAATGGGGCTGGGCAAGGTGGCAAAACTTCCTGCGCCCACAATTAGCTCATCTTAATGACTTAACGCTCATCAACGACTCCAGAGCCATGGGCTGCATGCTCAGTGCCAGCCCCTCACAAATCAGCTGCATTAGCTTGGCCCAGGAGGAGGTGGCTGAGGAAAATGGGTTTCGTTTGACGTTTCCCCAGCTCTGGTGCACTGCCCTAAGGAGCAGCGTCTCATCAGGCTGGAGCAGCTCACTTGCATGGCAGTGGCTGTAATTTGGGGTCCAGCCCCTGGGGTTAACTCCTTGATGACCTCTGTGGTGGGAGCCCGGCCCTGGCTGGGTGGCTGCAAGGTCCACAGGTCTGTGGGCATCAGAACTGAGTTTACAGAAGCCCAACAAGCATTCTCATTTAGAGACTCCTTTTAGGTGGGAAGCTGTTGTTTTGTCATTTTGCTGATTTATTGGTCTCCTTCCTAGGAGTGCACGCTGAAGGTCCAGGATGGGAAATTCAAATTGCAAGATCTGCTGGTGGTTCCAATGCAAAGAGTTTTGAAGTATCACCTCCTGTTAAAAGTAAGTCCTTTCAGCACTGGCACTTCTCCCTCTGCTGTAGCATCTTTCATCTCTGTCAGTGGAGGGTGAATCATTGCCAAGTGCAGAGCAAGGGTTGGGATTTTTATTCCCCTTCAAATAAAATAATTACTAGAGCTACTTAACACAACATAATATTTGTGCTGTCTCCTAAAGTACGGTGACCCAGGGTAATTCTGCACTTGCTAGCCACGAGAGGCACTTAATGAATATAAAACAAGCTTGCATATAATCTGATTATGTGTGAAATTCCTCCTGTCAGCTCTGTGTAACTGATCTCTCGAGCACCAGCCCTTGGTGTGTTCCCTGTCCTGCAGCCACAGCTGCCTGCCTGGGCATCCCTGCATCCCTGCCACCTCCCTGGCATCCCTGCAGTCACCCTTGGAATGCCTGCAGCCACCCTGACATCCCTGTCACCACCCTGCCAACACTCAGGTGGACGCTGCCCAGTGCAAGCAGGGTGTGGGCATCTCTCCTAGCACATCCAAACTCTTTGTTTTTATTCATTCCTGCTTTCTCAGGAGCTGCTCAGCCATTCCTCAGACAGGCCAGAGAAGCAGCAGCTGAAGGAGGCTCTGGAGGCCATGCAGGTACAGGAGGGTGAGGCTGGGGAGGGGGCTGTGCTGGGTCTGGGGTGCAGCAGAGCTCAGGACCCCTCTGCTCTGTGAAACAAAAGATTTGGATGGGAAAGGCATCCAGGAACAGCTCGAGGGAAGGCAAGATCTGCTCCCTTTGGCCACACCTGTGTGTTTTGATTGCCATTTGGTGTGATGGCCTCACAGCAGGTCCCTTGTCACAGTGGGGGGAGCTGGGGTTTGCTGAGAAGTAAAGACTTTTCCCTGATTGCTGTTGTGTGTGCAGAGGCTGTGCCAGATCCGGCTTTTGTTTGTGCTGGGAGGGATTTGGAGGAGCTCCAGAGGTATCAGCAAGTCAGGGAGTATGTCAGTGGTGGGAGCCTGCGTGTGGGGAGTGCTCCCTGTGTGCTGTTAGCCAGGTGGGAATCCTTTAATCCACTTTGTTTTCATTTTATTTTGTTAAAGGGAAGACGTGTTGTCGACAGCTGATGGCTTTTGGCATCAACAGTTCTCTTCGCTTCAAGTTTTTCTTTTCAGCTTTCAGCTGGAGCCCCCAAAATCTCGGGAAAACCATCAGCAACAAAAAAAAATCAAATTGTAGAATCATCCAAATGTTTTCTGGCTGGGATATGTCTCCCCACAGACACATTCACACCACATCCGTTGTCAGCAGAAGCTGACTGGAGGATGCTCATTACCTCCAGGTTTTTCCCCTGGAGAGCACCTCAGGATTCCTCCCCGTGCTCGGGGTCACTTTGTTTTCCAGCTTTTGGAACGTCGCTGCATTTCCTGGCACTTACATAAGTGGGGTGACCTTCCCAGCCATTATGCCTGCCAGCCCGGGGATCCAGAGCTGCTCTGTTGAGGTTGTTTGAAGGGTGTTGCATGCCCAGCCCTCTGCTGTGGCCTCAGATGAACGCTGGACCTGGTGACAGCAGTTCAGCCCCGCTCGTGGCCTCAGCACCCAGCACCACGGCTGAAAAATAAATGTGTGTCTGCTCTGGTTTGCTGCAGACTCAGCATTTGCTGCAGGAAGACGTTGATAACCATCAGGGAGGTTTCTCTCTTCTCCTCCCCATCACCAGCGGAGTGTGGGAGCAGTTCTGACCGAGCTGGGCTCGGGGGGCTTTGGGAGCCACTCAGTGGGGTTTTAATTGATCTGTAAACCAAAGCTTGACTTCCAAGTGATGTCTTTCATCGCAAGTCCAGCCTCTCTGTCTGCTGTGCTGGCAGGCAGCAGACATTGCTGCTGTCTGAGGCGAGAGCTGTGCAGGGGGGTGGATGGAGTGGCGTTCCCAAAGGGATTCAGCTCCCTTTTATTTTGCTTGAATAGTTGGTTTTGCAAGGCAAGGGCAGGATGTGCACCAAAAAAAAAAAAAAGGGAACTTGTGGTGGGTTTTTTTTTTGGTGCAGGTACCAACCCTCTGCCTGAGAATGCAGAACTGAGCTCCCAGTGGTGCTGGGGGAGAGGCAGCTCCCAGTGAGATTCCACAGCCAACATTTGCACGTTGTTGTTTCAAGTCCTGGCTGATCCCGGGATTGTGTTTCCCCGGGATTGTGTTTCCCCGGGATTGTGTTTCCCTGCCTCAGAAGGCTTTTGGTTGTGTCATTTCTCATCACCATCCCTGCCGTGCCTGGCTTGGGGATGTTACAAGTATTGTCACGTCGATCTGTGATCATGGGCTGTGATTAACCCTTCCTGTGTTGGGGAGCTGAGCGAGGTCTGAGCCGGGGGGGGATGTCTTAAACAATCCCCTGCTCAGATCTAATCCAAGTTGACAAAAGCTGTTGTTGAGGTTAAGGAGGGAGCAGATAAGAAGCAAACGGGCACAGCAAATCCGCTCTGAAAGGTGCGAGAAGTTCAGTGGAAGGGATGGTTCCTTCTCTTCGGTGGATAAAAATTCGGGGTTTGGGATGGCTGTGCTGCGCTGGATTCGTGCTTTGCCGTGGATTCAAGCATTGCCACCTTCTGGGAAATGGAAAACATTGCAGCACCTGCCTGGCTCGGCGCTGGGAGCACCAACAGCCTCACCTGTGGCAGGCTGCAGAGGAGTCCTGCTCACATTCCTGGGAAATTCAGGGGCCAGGCTCATGTTTGTTCTCCTGGGTAAGATACTGGTGAAGCAAAAATCACTATCCACCCCTTTTCTGTTTTTTTTAAAGGACTTGGCCATGTACATCAATGAAGTCAAGAGGGACAAAGAGACTTTGAAGAAAATAAGTGAATTTCAGAGCTCTATAGAAAACCTGGTAGGTTGGAAAATCCTCATGAACCCAGTTTAATTTGATTATTATTAACGTATTTGGGGTTTGGGGCAGTTACTACTTATTCTGATGTGCTGAAAGATCCCCATGTGTTCAGACTCTCTCATGTTTTGCTGATGGTCCAGAGGTGGGTGCTCCATCACAACGTTGCTTTGGGTGGCTTCTCTTGTTTTTGTTACCCTAAAAATGTTTCTTCAGCTTTTGCTCACATTATTAGTGTAGGGAGGGCACAAAAGTTCCCCAAGCTGGTGTCTGGCTTCTATTTAAAAAGAGAATTTCTTTTACTTTCAAGAGGACAGAGGTTAACTGAAAGGGGAGGAGAAGGGCTCATCTAAAAAGGCACCAAATCCCTAAAAATTTCAACCAGGCATTTTAAGAACTCATCCTGCAAACTCCAGAGGTGTCAAACACTCAGCCCCACTGCTGTGCATCAGCAGACCTGGAGGGGATGCTGGGTTTGGGGGCTTTGAGCCTTGACTTCATTTGGAAACGATGAACTTTCAATTGATGGTTATTTTACAGAGGCAAAAATCCTTCATTATTGTGGAAACCTCTGCAAAAATACCTTAATTGGAGGTGGGGAGGGGTTTGCAAAAACGCTTTGCCTGCTGAGCCTTGCCCTGGGGTGCCAGTGCTGGAGCTCCAGGGGTTTCCTGGGGTCCTGGACCTGTGCTCATGCCCAGGCTCCCCCTGGAGCATCCTCCCTCCCTTGGCGAGGGTGGTGCTGCTCCCAGGAGCTCTGGCAGCCTCAGGCAGGGCTGGGCTGGGTGCAATCCAGACAGCTTTGGCTTTCCAGCTGCCCAAAGCATCGTGGCAGGCTGTGGAGCTGAGGCCAGCTTTGCTTCCTGCAGCAAGTGAAGCTGGAGGAGTTTGGGAGGCCCAAGATCGACGGGGAGCTCAAGGTGCGCTCCATAGTGAACCACACCAAGCAGGACAGGTGAGTGGCAGCAGGACGTCCCCCAGCCCAACGTGCCCTCCTCTAAGGATCCCCCTTGGGCTCATTTATTTAATTACTGCCTGCAATTTCGCTGGCATAACCCAGCAGCAGTGTGAAAGAGGGGCACGAGCCCTGAATGGTGCTGGCTGGGGAGCTCCTCAGAGCTTTCCAAATCCTTCCCCCTGGATTTTTTAATGATGGTTGTTTGATTTTTTAATGGGTTGCTTGTTTATTTGCTTGCTTCGGGCAGGTATTTATTTTTATTTGATAAAGTGGTGATCGTCTGCAAGAGGAAAGGGTACAATTATGAGCTGAAGGAAATTATTGAGCTGCTCTTCCACAAGATGACTGATGACCCCATGAATAACAAGGACATTAAGAAGGTAGGTGGACCAAGGATTAGCTCTGGAGAGCATTTTGGAGCTGTTTCAGGGTGGTATGTTCCCATTAGCCTTCTAAAATAGAAAAAAAAAAGCTGGAAAAAAACCGCTCAACTTTCAGGGCAGCCTTGAAGAGCTTTGGGAAATGTTTATTAGTGTGGGGCTGGGCTGGGTCCTTGACCTGTGTCCTGGCAGAACAGCCCTGAGGGGGCTGGGGTGGCTGGAGTTAGGAGAGAGGAAGCTGCTCCCTCCTTTCTGGCCCAGTGTCAGGGAGCAAATCAGATGGGCAGGGGAGGAGGGCAGGGAGGGAGGGAAGGTCCAGGATGTTCTTTCTCCCACAAGCTGCGGGGTGGAGGAGCCTGGAGAGGCAGCTTTGCACAGCAGGCTGCCAAAATTGGCACTCGAAGCACCGAAGGAACATCATTTTCCTGTGGTTTGATGCTCACTCTGCAGCCACGGAGGAAAAACCTCCCAGCTCTTGCTTCGGCAGAGCCCCGTTAGCTTAATCCACTTCCATGCCATGGGAAGAGCTGTGGTGAGGGTGGGATAAGGGACACTGGGGTAAGAACAGCCAATTCTGCCCCTTGGCTGCTCGAGGGAATGCTGCTGGCTTTGTGTTTTAATGAAATCTCTTTCCACTTTGCTCTCCTATGCTTTCTAGTCCCACGGAAAAATGGTAAGCAGAGCACGCCCCCGGCTGTCCTGTGTTTGTGTGCAGTGTGGGGACGAGACAGGCCGAGCATATGTGCAGTGGGCAGGTCAGATGTTCCTCCTGGGCTGTCACTTGCTGTCAGCCACAGACAGAATGGCTGGGGAGCATCCAGTGGAGCAGAAGGATCTGGGTTCTCTCATCTGCCACCACGAAATCCCGTTTGCTCCAAGTGCACAGCGCCCAGGCGGTTCAGGCGTCATTAACTGGGACGTGTCAGAGAAACTGGGAGCTCTCCTTCCTCCTCCCCTGCTGTTCCCTGGCCATGGTTCAGCAGAAGGGGCAGGGACAGGCGCTCAGAGCAGTGGCTGAGGCGTGTGAGTGGAAGTGTGGGGTGTTCTGCTGTGAGATCAGCTCTCTCTTCTCTTGCAGTGGTCGTACGGCTTCTACCTGATCCACCTCCAGGGGAAACAGGGCTTCCAGTTCTTCTGCAAGACAGAGGAGATGAAGAGGAAGTGGATGGAGCAGTTTGAAATGGCCATGTGAGCATGAGTGGCTGCTCTAGCCCCGAGTGCAGTTGCCAGGCGTGGGGGGAAAGTGTCTTGGGCCATCAGGTCACTGCAGAGCAGCTCTGACAGCAAAACCTGGGCTGGGGAAGCTCCTGTGGGCTGGCTGGATGAGTCCCTGTGCAAAGGGAGCTTGGAGATGTTCTCTGAGCATCCCCACCAAAGCACCTCTGAAACTGGATTTTATCTCTGAAACTGAGATGGGATATTTGGAAAGAATTCAGGGGACTGTGAGGGAGGTGAGGCCCTGGCACAGGGTGCCCAGAGAAGCTGTGGCTGCTCCATCCCTGAAGTGTCCAGGGCCAGGCTGGATGGGACTTGGAGCACCCTGGGATAGGGGAAGGTGTCCCTGCCCATGGCAGGGGATGGGATGATTTTAAATGTCCCTTCCAACCCAACCCTCTCTGTGATTCTCTGAAAGGACACCTCGCCCTGCTGCTGGGCCACGGGGAAGCAGCAGGCGGGAGCAGCAGGAGGGTGAGGAGGGAGGGTGGTGCTGCAGGACCTGGTTCTGAGCAGGGCAGGGCTTGGGCTGATCACTGGCTCAGGCCAAATCCGTGACTCTTGTCCCAGGGGAAGGTAATGGGCAAAATCTCTGTCCACAAGCAAGCCCTGACCTCCTTTCCCCTTGGATTTGGTGTCTGTCCGTGTGGTGTCCCAGCTGGGACTGACGTGCCAGCAGCCCCTGGGGACAGGCTGATAACCCCCAGGTCCTTCCCCTCAGGTCCAACATAAAGCCAGAGAAAGCCAATGCAAACCACCACAACTTCCAGATGTACACATTTGAGAAGACAACCAACTGCAAAGCCTGCAGGATGTTCCTGAGGTGAGCAACAACCTTCCCGCTGTTCTGCAGTAAAACATGGGCAGAAAAATCTCAAACCTGGATTAGGATTTTCTGACTTTTTTTTCTTTTTTTTTTGGCACAGAGGAACCTTCTACCAGGGCTATCTTTGTCCCAAATGTGGAGCAGGTGCTCACAAGGAGTGCTTGGAGATTATTCCTCCTTGCAAGATGGGTGAGTTATTTCACCAGCAGCTCATTGCTGCACGTGAGTGACCTGAGAAATTCACTCCGTAAAGCACTGATGTTTGTTAATGCATTAAAAAAAATACAAGTATGCTCCCACCCACCTCCCAGGGCTGTGATTGGTGTTTTCTGGTGGTTTAAAATACAAACAAAGCAGCCAAAATGCTCCAAAACAAAAAGCTGCCTCCCAAGGATGGCAGAGAATCACGGCAGCTCTGTGCAGTGGGTGGGATGCTCCAGCTCTTGTGGGTGGGCATTTAAGAGAGATGATCAGTTCTTCATCATTTAACAGTGAAAGCAGGAGGGTCTGCAGCAGGGAGAACATTCCTGATGAGGAGAGAGCTCGTATCTGGACCCCAAGTGTCCCAAAGCACAGCAAAGCTTTGTGTCCTTGGTCTAAACTGGGCAAAGCTGGGACTCACCTGTGCTCACCCAGCCAGAACCCTGGTGATGCTCCAGGGGCTGTCACAGGGTGGCTTTGGAGAGGTTTTGGGTGGGGAGTGGAGGGAGGAAGAAAGAAAATTGCAGAACTTTGTGGCAGGGAGGAAATGCCCCTGTCTGGCTGCAGTCACTCCCCAGGTCTTGCCCTCCCAGAGCAGAGAAGGGACTCAAGTGACCTCACCTCTGCTTTGGCCTTCCTGCATGGAGTTCACACCCTGATGCTGCTTTGTTGATGCTCAGAGCATCAGGAGAAACAGAAAAGGGGGTTTGTTGCCTGTTCAATTAACCCCTTATCCCACTGTTTCTCCTGCAGGTTCTTCAGCAGACCAGGTACGTGCTTTGGCCCTTTTCCTCACCCCCTGTGTCCTGCTCCACTCTGGGTGTGGGCAGCCCATGGGAAGGGCCAGCACTGGCCTCAGAGGGGTCCCAGGGGTCTCAGTGGCACAGGACTGGGGAGCAGTGGCCTCCTCTCCAGCCTGAAACTGGCCCGGTTTAAGCAGCACCAGAGCCCTCAGGAGGTGCCAGCACCCAGCTGGGGTGAGCACCACGGGCTGGGGGGTCCCAGGGAGATCTGGGGAGAGTTTTCCTCATCCCCGTGGCCTCAGGTGGGTGCTCGTAGGGAGAACTGAGGCTGATGTGCCCTCACTGAGCCTTTTTCCTCTTCCTTTGCAGGATTCCCTGGGTGCAGGACCTGGTAAGGGCATTGCTGTGTGCCAGGAGGGCAGGGAGAGGTTGTGGCTGCAGGAACCCCCAACACTGAGTGTGTGGGAGGGGGAGGCTCCTTCCAAAACCAGCAAAGAGCTTTAGTGCCTGCAGGAGGGTCCTGTGCACCCTCGTGGCCAGCGATGGGGCCCTGGGGAGTCTCCTGTCCCTGCTGCCACCTGAGTTCTTTGGGTGCCCTCGTGTCCCTGGCCAGCCCTGCTGGGCCAGTAAAGCTTCTGCCCACCCCACCAGTGACCAAGGAGAGCCTGGCACAACCTCCTTGTGCCAAACCAGCCTTCAGGGCAGGCCAGGCACGTTGTGGCAGGGAGATTTGTTGCTGATGGGGAGCATCTTCCTGCTGGCATGTCCAGCCTGCTCAGGGCCTCTGATGGGGGTCAGTCACCAAGGTTACTGCAATAACTTCTATCTCCCTGTGTTTAAAACTTGCCTGGACAGAGCCTGCCCTGCCCCTGCTCTGGCTCAAAGGAGAAGAACAATTTGTTTTTGTGCTATTTCTGATGGAAGGAAAGCCAAGCCCGGCAAAAAGAAACCTGAATCAAGTTTGTGGTTAAAAAAAAAAACAACAACCCAACAAAACAAGCACAGAGTGCTCCTGCTGGGAGGGGAGAGGCAGAGGTGGGGAGGCATTTTGAGGGTAAACACTGTGGGTTTGGTGCAGTGGGGGAAGTTTATTTAATGTGCAGTTGTTGGCGAGACAAGTGGACTTTGACTGGGAGCTTCAGGGGCGTCTGAGTCCCAGGTCCAGCTGATATTCAGTGGTGGCTGAGTGTTCACTGGTCCCTTTTGCCACTGTGGTGTCACTGCTGAGCCTGGCAGGGCTTGGTGCTGGCAGCAGCCCCTCTGCCCCAGCGAGGGTCAAAGCCAGGTGCAGGGCTGGGAGCTGGAGCTTCAGCTTGGCCGGGTCCTTGCTGGGTTTATTTTTGCTCAGGGAACTCAGTCATGCATGTAACTGCAGGAGCCAAGAACATTCATTGTGGCCACCATTCCTTTCTGCTTTCATGTTTCCTGCCCTAAACCCTGCCTGCTGTGCCGTATCAGGGGATGAGGAGTGGCTTCAGGAGGGGTGGGTTTGTTTGGGGTTTTTTTTGGTTTTTTTTCAGCAGGGACAAGGTTGTGAAACTCTTTTGCTTCTCTGCCAGGTCCTAAAATGGTGGCTGTGCAGAATTACCATGGGAACCCAGCCCCTCCTGGGAAGCCAGTGCTGACCTTTCAAATTGGGGATGTGATCGAGCTGCTGAGGGGGGACCCCGACTCGCCGTGGTGGGAGGTGAGAGTGACTCCTCTTGGGAAACTCCTGGAAACTTTTAAACCGGTGATTTCCACCTCATCCCTTTTATTTGTGGGCTTCCCTGGTGCAGGGGTGTTGGGAGGCAGTTTGGGGCCTGTCCCCAGCCCTGCCCAGTGCCACCAGTGCTCCCAGTGCACGCCCCAGCCTGATGCCCAGCTTGGCTTTGCAGGGGAGGCTGCTGCAGACGAAGAAGTCGGGTTATTTCCCCAGCTCCTCAGTGAAACCCTGCCCCGTGGATGCCAGGGTAAGTGGCAGAGAGGAGGTGGAGCTGGCAGTGCCAGGTGGTGAGGTTGCCCCTGGCACTCTTCTCAGCCTTCTCCTGGAGACCTCAGTCCTGCCCTGGGCTCCAAGGGGAGGTGGGGCTCTCATTTGCAGGTGTCAGGGCAGGGCGGTCCCAGCCCTGTTCCCAAGGCTGGGGTTGGCATCATCAGATCCAGCTCTGCTCCTTCCCTGCAGGGCTGACTCAGCAGCAGAGCGCTCCAGATCAGGCCCAGTGCAGGAAAACTGCATTTGGTTTATTTTAATGGCTTTTAGCTGCTGGCTGTAATGTTGTCAGCTGCTTCCCAATTACAAACCTCTCAGGTAAATGAGCGAACGCAGCCTGCTCATCCCAGCTGGGAGGGAAACGCTCAGCTGCAACACTGCCCTCCGCTGCCCGAGCCCAGAATCCAGGGATGGCTTTGGCAGAGGGAAGCCTCCAGTGGAGAGGAGCATCCCACACGTCACCCACAGCCCGAGGAGCTGCTGGTTCTTCACTAACCAGCAATTCTCAATTTGCAGCCCCCCAACAGCCGGCCGCCCTCGCGGGAGATCGACTACACGGCGTACCCGTGGTGAGTGGGCAGGAGCATGAACCAGCCTTGCCTTTTGCTGCTGGCTTGCTCAGGAATCAATTAAATAAGGAATTCCAAATGCAGGCCAGCAGGGCTCTGCATCCCGCTTGCTCTGCGGCCCTGGAGCAGCTGCCACGGTGGTGTTTGGGTGTTGAAAGCCCTGGGGCAGCTGTGGGGATTTCTTCACTCATAGAGAGGGTCAGAGGCAAAAAGAGAGATGCTGGTTTCTTTTCCCGTTTTGTGTGCCCAGAAAATGATTGTGGGAGGAAGGAGGCAGCTCCTGCCTTGGCAGGAGAGGCTGTGCTTGGCTTGCCTGCTGCTCCTTCTCTCCAGCTCCAGCCAGGTTTATGAATTCATGGATATAAATTATCCCCGCTCTCCAGTTCTTGCTGAGGCCTCATTAACCTGGAGACTGATTCCCAATTAGTGGGTTTTTCCTGGTGTCAGGTACGTCAAAGGGAAGAGGCTGCTCTCTGTGTGGTTCAGTGGCTTGAATAGCTTCTTGTGTACCTCAGGGCGCTTTCCTTCCTGCTCAGGATATTTCGGGTGTTTCTCCACCTTCATGCCTTTAAAAAAGATGCCTCTTTTTATCCAAAACACCCCTGTTTAAAGATAGGAGCTCATTTTAATGAGTTAAATGAACTAATTGACCTCTGGGCTCAGGTTTGCAGGGAACATGGAGAGGCATCAGACAGACAACCTGCTCAAGTCTCACGTCAGCGGCACCTACCTGATCCGGGAGCGGCCGGCTGAGGCCGAGCGCTTTGCCATCAGTATTAAGTGAGTCCCTCCCCATTTAGGAATTTAATAATTCCATATTTCTCACTCACAGAGGACGAGCCAGGGCTGGAGCACGTGGCTGTGGGGTTGTTTTGAGCGCCTTTGCTGTCGTTGGCAGGTTCAACGAGGAGGTGAAGCACATCAAGGTGGTGGAGAAGGACAACTGGATTCACATCACGGAAGCCAAGAAGTTCGAGAGCTTGCTGGTGGGTTTTTGTTCCCCTTTGTGGCACTGTCCCTGCAAGTCATGCAGGGGGTGGCAGAGACAGCCTGGTGCCTCTCCTTCCTTGCCAGGAGCTGGTTGAGTACTACCAGAGCCACTCCCTGAAGGAGAGCTTCAAGCAGCTGGACACAACGCTGAAATACCCCTACAAATCCCGGGAGCGCTCGACCTCCAGGACCTTCACCCGCTCCCCAGGTAAAACCAGCTTGGGTGTCGTGGAAAACCTGCCCCTTCCAGCCAGCTCTAGGAGCAGTGGAGGAAGGAATTTACAGCTTCACTGTAGGGCTGGAGTTCCTCAGTTTGCAGATAAGTTCTTTGGGGCTGGTGGCGTTTTCCTCACCGGGGGTGGTGGGATCAGGGGGATGTGGCTGAGCTGGGGCTCTCTGGCACTGCTGCTCTCTGAAGGGACAGTTTTTGCTGGGACAGGCTGGTTCCCCTGCTGTGGTTTTTCACCCTGTGGTTTGCCCACCCTCTGGTTGGGAGCAGGGGTGTGATGTTCACTCTGTGGGATTTATCCTGTCCTTCCCACCCACGAGAGATTTTTGTGTTTTGATGGATCTGGTTCCAGTGTGACTTGTGCTGGTTTGGATCCCAGTGAGACTCCTTTAATAAAAAAGGAGGTGATGGGTGAAAGAGTAAGTGTGTGTCTAAAAGGAAAAGAAAGGAAAAAATCAAAATAAATAGGAAGAAAAAAGTGCAATAATGCAAGGTGTTGTTTTGTCCAACAGCCTGAGTGCAGAACTAACTGCTTTGTGGGGAAACATAACTTTTAAATATTTTTCTCTGTGGTATATTTAGAAAAGAATACCAAAGGAAGATAGGTTTTAAAAGTTGGTTAAATATCTTTTTGCATTAAATACAACCCTAGGATGAATTTTGAGCCCCCAATGGCTGTGGGGCTGTGGCCAGACCTTTTCTCAGCTGTCCCAGCTCTGAGCCCCTACACAAGACCCTCTGCACGCTTTGCCTTGTATCCCTCCATCAGCTTTTAAAGCATTGTGCCTTATAATATTTTATTTTAATTTCCTTTTTAATGCGTGTTCTGCCTCTTTCTGTTTCTCTCTAACCTCTCTGCAGCCTCCTGTGCTTCCTACAACTTTTCTTTTCTCAGTCCTCAGGGCCTCAACTTTTCTTCTCAGAGCTCCTCCAGTCCCTTCTGGTCAGGTACCAGTGCCTCTCCCTGCTGGAGAGACCTGCCACCATCCCCAGCTTGAAAGCCATCACCAGTGGGACCTGCGGGGTCCCCCCTGTCCCTCCATCCCCACAGGCAGTCCAGGGGGTCCCCAGTGCTGCCCTGGGAAATAATTAAGTTAATTAAGTTGATTAACGGCGGCTTGGTTGGCAGCAAAATGCACTCCCCCCCTCTCCCCAAAATCAAGGCAGGGAGGAGATGGACTTGTTGCTGTTTGAGAAAAGGGGCTAAAATCACCCAAAATTCAAGTGGATGTAGCACTTTGGGATCTCATGATGTACTTCAAGCTCGACCTGCTTATCCCGTGTGTCTCACCCAACGAGCATCAGCATCACACCCTGTCCCCCTGATCCTCCTTGTCCTCCAGGGGAACACCCCAGTGTCCTGCAGGCTTTGAGCTCTGCTGTCTGAGGCTGCTCAGGAGCCCCTGGCTGAGGGGACAGGGGCACACCTGTGCTGTCAGGTGTGTTTTGGGGCTCAGCGTCCCTGCAGGGAGTGCCCCAGCCTTTCCAGGCTGGTGTCATTCTCCCTCTGGATGGGATCAGAGCAAAGTCCTGCCAGTTTCTTTCCGTTTAAGTTTTTATCTTTCAGTCTCTCCTTTAGGCTGGACAGAGAAAACCACCAGCAAAGCCACATGTGCCTTCCTTGGTGCCGTGTTTGGGAAGAACACTTAACTTTTCAAGCATAAATCTGGGATTTTGAGATTCTCTGGCTGCACAGAAAGTATTGCAGGAAGTGATCTGTGTAGCAAGGGGCTCTGGGCAAGCTCCTGATGGAAGAGCTCAAAGCTGCCATGATTTCTGTCCATTCTCCAGCCTGGCTGCCTGGCCAGGACGGACGAACCCTGCAGTGATTGCACATTGTGTGTCCAAACCGCCTCCATCGCCATCCTCATCTCCCTCCCCTCCAAGAGCTGAAAACCTGGGCAAAGCTTTCCCTCAAACTTCGTTCAACCTTGGTTTGCACACTTTTGTAGCTGAAATTAACCCTTGGAAACCCTGGGAGAAAGAGGGGAGTGAAACACAACATCCCCTCAGGGTGTTTATTTCTTTTTTGCAAACTTCAGAGAAAATGCATTTTTCTCCTCCTCTGCCCATCCCATCCCTCCACTGTTGTTCTCCAGCCTTTTTCCCTGTGCCCAGACCTTGGGGCAGGAATGCTGAGTGCTGCCCCTGCCTTCCCCCTCCTTGTGCTTCCCCTGAGCATCCCGTGCCTGAAGTGATGGAGATCCGTGGGGCTGGGGCTGTGCTGGTGGAGGTTGGCTCCCAGGTTGGCTCCTGGGGTCATCTCCTCATTCCAAGGTGCTGATCAGTGGTAGGGTTTGGCACCATTTGGTCTCTAATGGGACCAAGTTGCCAAGGTTGCTCCCTGGCAGGGGCAGGAGCAGGGAAGTTCCAGGTTAGGAGCTGGTTCCTCCTCATGGCAAAGCACACAAGATTCGCTCGGCACCTCTAGGAGAATCCATTCCCAATAGCTCTGTTTGTGAAGTAGCTTAAATCCAAGTTGATTTACAGAGTGGTTCCATCAAGTGCTGGGAGCTGTGTGGCAGCCAGACCCGAGACTGAGAGCTGAACAGGATTTTCCCATGATTTCTTTGTTCTTGGTCATGTACTCCTACGAAATCCTTTCTTCTACCGCCTCACAAAAGTGCCCTTCACCCCAGCGATCCCCACCGAGCCCCTGACCAGCAGACAGGGGCTCCCCAAGCCCGCAGAGCCCTTCAAAGCCCAGCAGGAGCCCAGTTTAACCCCCAGCACCCCACCCGTGCGGGGCTGAGCAGCTCAGGTGATGCCACCCCTCCATCCCAGCGGCTCCGGCTCTCGGTGCCGTGCTGGAAAACCCAGGTTGAACCTCCCCAAGCTTTCCCCAGGCTTCAGCCAGCGTGGGGCTGCCGCTGACCCGCTGTGCTTTGTCCCCTGGCAGTGTTCACCCCCCGGGTCATAGGCACGGCCGTGGCACGGTACAACTTTGCGGCGCGGGACATGCGGGAGCTGTCGCTGCGGGAGGGGGACGTGGTGAAGATCTACAGCAGGATTGGAGGGGACCAGGGCTGGTGGAAGGGGGAAACCAACGGAAGGGTGAGTGCATCCAGAGAAATTCCTGTCCCCTTCCTGCAGCGGGGTATCCTCCCTGGCGTCAGGATGGCAAAGGGAAGGGGGGGTGTGCCACGCTCTCTGCTGGGTTCTGGGTGGGCTGTCACCTCATGAGAGCCACCTCTCAGTCACCTCACAGTGACAGTGACAGCCAGGGCACACAGGTGGATGGGAGCATGTGGTGGGAGGGTCTGCTCTTCCCTAAACCTGCCCTGGGGGAGGTCTGCAGGCTCTGCAGGGGCAAGGCTCAGCATCCTGGGAAAACCAGCAGCCTGGTGGCTTGACCTGGTATCCCACAGATTCTGTAGCACTGGAGACAGATTCTTCCTGCCCTGATCCCCTGCAGGCTGTGTGTCCAAGGTGATGTGCAGGAGTTCTCTCCATCCCAAATGAGGGTGATGGTGTCAGAAAACCCCTTTTTCTGACCCGGAGATGGGGCTCCTGAGAGAGAAAAATGGAAAAAAATGAACTTTTATTCCATTTTCAGTCTCAGGAGAAGGGTGAGACAGTACAGATGTTACAGTTCATGCCATCAAAATCAGAAGCTAAACTATTTCCTAATTACAATACCTTATAAGTGGTTTTTGGCCTGTCAGCTTTTGCCAGACAATGCTGCTAATGTTTCTAAGCCAATCATCTGTTAAAATGCCCCATGTGGGTCTTGCTACAATACGTCTTTCATAGTTCTATTCCTCCAAAATATCCAGTACATTTACAAGGTCATCATTTGAAACTTGTTTCCAGTTCAGTTTCTCTCCCAACAATGTCTCAGAATTCTCTACAAATCCATTTCCCACATCATGGCTCACACCATCAGGACCTGGCACATCCAGGACTGGGAACGGCGCTTAATGGCAGGGGAATAATCCTGGGGACAGGACAGGACCTCCCTTATAAAATCACAGAGTTGCAAGGGCCCCACAAGGATCATGGTGTCCAGCTCCTGGCCCTGCACAGGTGTGCTGGTTCGGCATTTCCTGACATTTGGCGAGGAAAGGAAGACACCTACGGAAGTGAGGTGCTTTTCTTTTTTTGAGCCTGCTCTGCTTTTCTCCTAATCCCATCTCACAGCAGAAGAAGAGTAAATAATTCTAGTGAGCACTCAAACCACTGCACGAATTGGTGCCGAAACCCGGGGAACGAAATAGGCGAACTGGAAACCGCTACAACGATCACCCCAACAACCCCACCCTGCGCCTGATGTGCCAAATCCTTGAACCCCAGCAGGCTTTGTGCCGTGCCCCTGGAGCTTGCCAGCCCCCAGCTCACCTCTCCTGTCCCCCCACAGGTGGGCTGGTTTCCCTCGACGTACGTGGAGGAGGAGGGCGTGCAGTGACCGCGGCCATGGCCGCTGGAAGTCGTCGAGCGCCCGGAGCCGGCAGCTGCAGCCCGAGCACACTGTCCCCGTGCTGGACACCTCCCAGGACTGCCCCTGCAGCCCCTCACGACCCCCTCTCCGTGCAGGCTGCCCCGGCCTGGCCCCCTGTTCCGTGTACAGAAGATTGATGGGCTGTGGGATGGAGCAGCCGCGGGAGAGCCGCGCTCTCCCCGCATGGACAGAGCTCAGAGACTCTGGGGTGCCCACGGGGCCCTGGGCGCTGCAGCCCTCTTCTGTCACAGGGGTTTTCAAAGCCACCCTGGGGATGATGGTGGTGGCAGGGTGAGGCTGAAGGTTTGGTGCCTGGGTGAGAATTTGGCGGGGTTCCAGGGGAGGGAGCCCCGAGGAGACAACGCAGAGCCCCTGCCACACTGCTCAGGTGGTGCCCCAGGTCAGGATTTTGGCAGTGGCCCTGGCAGCCGTGGGCAGCACCGTGCTGTGGCCAGGGCCAGGGGCAGGGTGGGGACACCTGGCCTGGGAGGAGGAGAGGGCTGTGACCACTTTGACCCTGAGATGTGGGCTGGAAGTGGACCTGCAGGTCAGCCAGGAGGGGAAAACGCCGTTTTGGCACCCCCAATGCCATTTTCTTTACAGTCACCACAGTCCCACCAGCCTTGCTGTGGGCAGAGGGGGTGCCCAGGGAGCAGACTGGTCCCACTGCTGAGCAGGACTGGAGATGTGCTCCACACAAGGGTTTCAGAGGCCTCCAGGGCACCAGGTACACGCAGAGGATGTGTCCCTGGGTCTGTCCTCCCCTTGCTGGCAGCAGGACCCTCCAAGCCAGGCTGCTTTTCCTTGCAGCTGTGACAAATCCCACCTCGTGAGCTCAGGGCGAACCCACCTGAATAAGGGCTACGGTATCAAGTCCTGAATCCCATCCCTGAGCTGTGAAAGCATCTCCTCCTCTTCCCAGCTGTGTGCACTTTTGGGGGCTGGCAGCATTGCCCCCTGCTCTTCCTCCCACAAGCTGTTCCTGCTGCTGCTGCTGTCAAAGGTCCGTGTGTTGTGACATTGCCACTGTGTCCTGAGCCCCCTCTGTCCGAGTCTGCCCTTCCCAAAGTGCAAACACGAACAAAACACCTGTGTGGGGGCACGACAGGGAACAACTTTCCTACAGCTGAGCCCCAGGAGCTGCCTCTCTGGTTACGTGGCATTTTGAGCTGGTGCTTCCATGCCCTGGCGTTGCTCCCCTGGGATTTGTGGTGGTCCTGCTGTGCAGCATCGTGTTCCTGCTGTGGGCTCCTGCTGCAAGCCTGGGAGGTGCCAGTGTTGGGTGGGTGAGCAGTGCTGCTGCCCTCAGCCCCTGCCACGGGGGTCTGCAAACAGAGCAGCAGAAGCGTGCTTGGGGTAAGAAGTGGAAGAGTTTGGATCTCTCAAGGACAAGGGAAGGATGCTAACTTGGGAATTGCACGCTGCTGCTCAGTGGCAAGCCCAGAGCCGCCCTGCTTTGCTCCCCGTTCCTCCTGGAGCTCTGGGAGTGCCCCCAGAGGTGACAGGGACGTGGAGGGGCTCAGGGCACTCCCAAGGTACTGTTTGGTGCTAACCCCTCCCAGCCAGCCCCTCCATGCTCAGCTTGAGGGGAGCAGGCAGCAGGGAGCTGACAATTCCCTGCTCCTGTGCAGAGCAGAGTGTCCCATTCCCATTCCAGAGGCTGTGCTGGAGCTCAGGGGGCGTTTGGGTGGATGGGACACACAAACCCCTGATGGCTCCTGGTCTGCCTCGGATCCTAAAGCCTTACAGCCCCTCCTGTTCAACCTGGCCAATTTTGTAAGGTGGCAAGGGCATCACCTTGGGGAGAGCACAGCCCTGTCCCAGGGACCAGGGCACCTCTGTCCCTTCCACCCCAAAGGGACCCCCACCCTCTGCCAAACCCCCTCCCCCAGAGAGCTCTCCCTCCTGTGTTTACTGGTGTAAGAAACTTGTTAAAAAGAGATTGTTCTGTTTGTAAGTAATTATTCAGCCATTTGCCACAAATATATCTGTGAATAAGAAAGGGAAATGTTTTTTTTTTTCTTTTTATGATGGCGAGAAAATGGGATGTATTATTTTAGTTCGTCGCAGATCCTTCGGAATTGCAACGGGATACGTTGGAAAATAATATGTAAATTCCTTGGGTTTTTTCCTTTGCACTGCACTAACTGGGGTAGGGTGGAAGGGGTTTAAAGATAAAACTGTTTGTTTAATGGAATAGTTTATAGCTGGGAATTTGGAAATCATTTGGAATAGCTTGTAATGCTGGAATAGAAACTTTAGCTGCTACGTAGAAACCCTTTTGCATGTGGTTTTTCCAGGCCTTTTTAAGTTACAATTCGTCAAAGTAAATTCCCCAACGGAAAAAAAACAAAAACAAAATAAAGTGTAATTTTGCTGATAGGTTTTTTTTTTTCCAGCCATGGTTTTTAATGTGCCAGGGGGGTCAGGATTGTGCCAGGGTCATTGTCACTTGCAGCGGTTACTTCACTTTTACCAAATGGTGAGAATTCACTCTCAGAGCAGAAGCGGCTGCTAAGGAAAATATTCCTAAGAGACACTTAACTGCACTTAGCTGAGAGAATTCACGTGTTAGAGCAGGCAGGGTCCGTGCAAGGACAGACTCAACACAGTGGAGCGAGAAACCGGAGCCAGCAGAGAAGTCAAGTCCAGGTTTATTTGGATGGTAATGAACTTCTGAACAGGGCGACCTCCTAAGCTGGCACGCTTGCCATGTGGCCTGTAGCTTCTTATATTGGGGGAAGGAGAAAGGGGTGGGGACTGGGGGTCCACCAACCAGTGACAAGGGGGTGTGGGTCAAGGACTAGAGAGACACCTGAGAAGTCCAATGTCTGCAGGTGAAGGTGGAACTTTCCTTGTCTCTTCCAATCACAATTCCCTTTTGAGGAATTTTCCATGGGCAGTGAAGGAGACCCTGTGTCTGTTGGGCAAGGGGATTATTGATTGACAGGGTGTAGGAGAAAAAGGGGGAATTAACATAAATCTGGGAGGGGATACCTAAAGACACAGGGCTCTAGGAGAGAGGTAGGTGAAATGCACCACAACAGTCACTAAACCCCCCCTGGCTGCGCTGGGGCTCAGGGGTGGCTTGGCCCATCCAAGGAAGATGGGTGCTCCCAGGGGTGCATCCTTCCTGATTCCTGGCATGAACAGTAAGTGCTTTTACCCCTCCAAAATTTGGAGTAGATCCCTCCTGGGGTGCCTGTGGGGTTCCTTCTGATTCCTGCAGCAGCTGCCACTCGAGCAGTTGTCCCACCCAGGAGCTCCTCTGTGACTCCTCTCCTTTTCCCAGCTGAATCCCTGCAGGGTGAAAGAAAGAAGCTGATTTTCCATGGCTTTTATTCACTCCTAATATCATATTCCAGAATCCCACCTGGCCCTGCAGGCAGCAGCATTTTCCAGAGCAATAAATAAGCTGCACAGTTCCTAAAAAAACCCTGAGGAATCCAAGAGGCGTCACCTTGAGCAGGGATATGATGTCCCTGTGAGCTGCCATGTCATTTAATTAAGAACATTTATTTTTTACACCCTTGGAGCCCCCAGTGCTTCACTTTTCCCAGGGTCAGCTGGAAGGGGATGTAGCAAGGAGCAGAGGGGTTTTACTCAGACAATCAGGACGTGAGCTGGGCACTAAATTTTGGATGCTGGTGTGGGAAGGTGCTGCCCAGCCAGGTATTAAGCCTTGGTCCAGGTGCTGACCCTGGCTGGGATAAGCTCTTCCCTCTGGGATGTTTGGTCTAAGGGAATCTCTCCAACATTCAGCACGTGTGAAATCCCAAATTTTGGTGCCTGGGCCCTCCCCTCTGGTGATGAGCCTCAGCCTGGCCCTGGGTGGGTGGAATGGTTGTGGCACAGCTGGGCTGCCAAATGCAGCACCGGAGCCTGGAACCAAGAGCTGGGCAGTGCAAAAATCTGTTCCCATTCTGTGCTGCCTCTGGGGACATCCCTGCCAGCCCCGGGGCTGGGGACATGGAGCCCGTGGGGAGTGGCTGGGGCTGGCAGCTGGGTCCTCCACAGCGGCTTCGTGCCAAAATCTTCTCCTGGGGGTTGCTCCAGTGCCAGGTCTGACAGCTCAGGAATAAAGGGGGCATTGATCCAGCGTGCCCAGCCACGGCCAGGTGCAGTAATGGGAGCAGCAGCAGCGTTCCAGGGGCATTAACAGGAGAATAAATTGCAGCCATGGCCAGCACAGCTGGCTCCAGCCCTGCACAGCCCCTGGCCTGTCCCAGGAGAGAGGGGGACACACCAGGCACGGGGTCTAATTTATTATTCTGATTTTTTTGTCCCAGCAAGAGCAGCTGCTGACAAATCCCCCCCATGAGCCAGCTCTGAGCAAACACGGCATGGGGGTGGCTGTGTTTGCTGCCTGCCCTCTGCCAACAGCAGCTCCTGCTCCTGTCACAGTGTGACAGCCACCTGCCCTGGCCCGGGGCTGCCCCTGCAGCCCCATGGCCACTGGCCAGAGCGTGGCCACCTCCCTCTGCCATTCTGGGGGTGAGCTCACCCAGCCCAGCCCAGCCCGGGGCATCCCAAAACCAAGGTCCAAACTGCTGTGCCATCAGGCTGGGGAAACTGAGGCAGAGGAGAGCTCAGAACAGCTCTGCCCAGCAGGACTCTGGGATCCAGGTGCTTTTGGTTCAGGCTCAGGTGCTGGTGGTGTTCCCCAAGCCCAAACTGAGGTTGTGGGGCAGAGCTGAGCCCGCAGCTCCGGTGGGGATGGGGATGAGGGTTGGGGTGGCAGAGGCAGTGCTGACAGTCTGCAGCACGCCTGGCTGGCTCAGCCCTGCATTAACCACGTTTTCTGTGACCTAGAAAACTCCAGCTGGCGCCTGAACCACTGCGCTGCTTTATTTTAGAGTGAACCTAAAAATTATAGGGGGAGATTGAACTGTGTGGGCTCCCTCCAACACTGGACTGACCATCCCAAAAAACAACCCCCCTCATTCCTGCCCTGGACTCACATCAGGGCTCCGAGGGGCTGTGGGAGCTGCCACTTTCCCCACTGTCCATCCTGAGCTTGGTGAAGGGCTCAGGCTGCTGAAGTGGACTTGGGCTTGTATTGTTCTAGCTCTGGTCTAACCCAAAGGTCATATTTATAATTTGGACACGCTGATGAAATGGTTCTGGCCTGTCAAACAGAAACACCCCAGTGCAAACAGGAGTTTAGACTTGTTTGCAGCTCTGTGGTTATTCTGAGCAATTCAGTCCAGGGAGAAGCCTGCAGGAATTGGGGCTCTCTCTGTAAGACTGAGAAACCGGTTTTCTCTTTGGGAGAAAGAGGGGAAATGCTGCTGGAGACAGGGGATAAAGCTGCAATAAGCCAGCCCCTCGGGTCCTCTTCAAACCCTTCCCAAACTGGAAGAGTTTGGATGCACACTGGGTACCACAGGGTGTCCAGCAGGCAAGAGCAGAGGGTTTTGGTACTGAGGAGCAGAAAAGGGGCACTTCCACTTAAGCTGGATGCTTAAAGCCCCCCCAAAAAGCATCCCATGGCTGCTCAGAGCTCTATAGGGGTGGGTGGTGCTGCCTGGGGGACCATGATGCTGCTGGGACCCCAATCCCTCCCAACCACCAGCCAAACCCTGACTCCACCCCGACTTTGCTTCTCCAAGATACAGGCATGAGGCCCTTCAGCAGAGCTTCTGTATCCTGCCCAAACAGGCCCTAATTCCAGGGCTGAGCCCTGAGCTGAAGGAACAACAAACCTCCAGGTTTACAGATCTAAATCAAACCCTTATTTTTCTACCCAAATCCTATTTAATTTTTTTTTTTTTTTTTTTGATGTTGCTACCTTTACTTTGAGCTCTCGGCTCTGGCTTAGGAGAGGTGTAAATTAATTTTAACTCTGTTCTTTGCCTGGAGCCGCTGGGAAGTGCGGCAGGAGGGTCAGATGGTGCCTTTCCTCGCCGTGTTTGCTCTCTGGCATCCAGCTGACAGCTCCAGCCAGCCCGGCAGGCTGCGAGTCCCCCTGGCCCCAGCTGGGCTGTTTGTTCTCTGCTGGGCACCGAGCCGGGGAAAAAAGCAGCCTTTTCCTCCCTGCTTTGAATTTCTCCACTCCGCCGGATTTTTGTCTCGCTTGGGAAGCAGCAGAGCCCCGGGAAGGGGGGACAAGGGAGGTGAGTCCCTCTTTTCTGTCTGCTCAGGCCGGCTCCACTCGCCTCCAAGTGCTGGTTAATATTTTTTGCAGCAGGGGCCAAGGGGACGGAAGAGGAGGAGGAGGAGGAGGAGGAGGAGAGCATCAGAGGAAGGCAGGGGCCCCACGACATCCCGGCAGGGAAAGCCAGCCCGGAGCGAGCCTTGCTGGTGAGTGGTGCCCGGTGGGAATGTGCCATGGGCTGTCACAGGATTCCCAAGTGGGAGCCTGAAGCTTGGGGGGACACTGGGGGGACAGCGGGTGCTCTGGTGGCCGCGTGGCAGCAAGCAGGGGGTCTCAGTGGGGTGATCCCCAGGGCAGACCCCACTTATGGCCTGGGGCTTGTGTAGGAGGGTCTGTGCTGGCCCCACCGCGCCCCTCGTGTGCACCCAAAATCTTGCTCCAGGAGCAAATCCTGAGCCGTGTCCTCAGCCAGGACCCTCACAGGGGTTACAGTGTCCACAGGCAGGATCTGTCCCGTTTCTCCCCCCGCAGCCATTGCCCCACCCTCCGATAGGGAGCAAACCTGGCACCTGCCCTGTGGCCAAACAGCTCCTGAATCCCAGTGGGGGGAAAAAAGTGGTTTCTTGAGGCATGAACGAGCACGGGGTCGCTGTGCTCTGGGAATTCCCAAGCCCCCTTTATAAGGGGCTCTGGGAATTCCCAAGCCCCCCTTTTTAAGGGGCTCTGGGAATTCCCAAGTCCCCTTTTTAAGGGGCTCTGGGAATTCCCAAGCCCCCTTTTTTAAGTGAGCCCTCTGGAGGGTGTTTGGGAGCTGCACACACGTGCAGCAGGGATCCCATTTCCCAAGGAAAGGATCCCAGCAGTCCACTCGGGGATGTGCCCCAGGGCTCGCTCAACCTCTGCGCAGCATCCAGAGATGGGCGGCGAGGTGAGCAGAGAGATCCAGCGAGGGCCATTTGGGTTTTTGCAGGTGGAGATGTCCCACATGAGCCGTGCCTGGCGGGCAGCTGCCCCTCGCCTTCTGCCAGCCCCCTGGAGAAGCCCCCGGCCCCTCAGCAGCGCCTCGGGCCCCACGGCCAAGAAGAGCGTCCCGTACCAGAAGACGCTGCAGGAGGAGGGTCCCGGGAGCGGCGAGCCCAGCCGGCCCCCGCCAGCCTCGGCACAGGTGGTGGTGGTGGGCGGGGGCAGCCTGGGCTGCCAGACCACCTATCACCTGGCCAAAATGGGGGTCAGCGGCGTGGTGCTGCTGGAGAGGGACCGCCTGACCTCGGGCACCACCTGGCACACGGCGGGTGAGTGGCGGGGGCGCTGCCCGAGGTGGGCACAGGGATGCTCGGGATGTGCTGCTGTCCCTGGGGTGGATGCGCTGTACAGGCTGCATCCGGATGTGCTGGAGAGTTTGGGCTGTAAATGCTGAGAATTTCTGGTTTTCCTTCTTTCCTTTTAATATATTAAAAAAAAAAAAAAAATTCCTTCCCCCCCCCCAAGATTTATGTGGCTGCAGGAAAAGGAAACCCTTTATTTCCACAGTTTCCCCCTCCTTTTTAAAATCACTATTCTCTGGAAGGGAGGCAGAGCTACATAAGATTTGCCCCCTCCTCCCCCCATTTTTGGGGTCTGTCGGATTATCCCTTTTCCTGAGCCAGACACGGGCTCCTGAGAGGTGTTCTAAAAACTTTTATTCCATTTTCAGTCTCATGTGAAGAGTGAGATGGTACAGATGTAACAATTCACTCCATCACAATCAGAAGCCAAACTGTTTCCAAATTACAATGTATTATAAGCGTTTCTTGGCCTATCAGCTTTTGCCACACAATGCTGTTAATGCCTTAAAGCCAATCATCTAAAATTACTCCTCGTGGGTCCCACTACAATGCATCTTTTGTAGTTCTATTTCTCCAAAGTATCTAATCTATTCACAAGGCCATCAATTGAAACTTGTTTCCAGCTCCATTTCTCTCTCAGCAATGTCTGTCCTATTCCATGGCCTTTCTAAGTCAGCATTTTCTATCTCCAAGTTTGCACACAGATGCACAGGACCCTGTGAGCCTTCTGCCAGGCTTCGAGAATTCTCTGCAAACCCATTTCCCACAGGCGTCCCTCCACCCCAGAACCCCTTTCCCCCCCGCATTCACTTCACGCCCAAAGAGAACACAAAGCCGTGCTTTGTAGCATTCCCACAAATCCACGAGATGGAGCACGAGCCCCGCAGGGTGACACGGGACACGCGTAGGACCCCGGACCCCCCCTCTGCATCCCGCTCCGGGTGACGGAGAGGTGACCGAGCCACCCTGTGCGTGTCCCCCGCAGGTCTCCTGTGGCAGCTGCGCCCCAGCGATGTGGAGGTGGAGCTGCTGGCGCACACGCGGGATGTGGTCAGCCGGGACCTGCCGGCCGAGACGGGGCTGCACACGGGCTGGGTGCAGAACGGGGGGCTCTTCATCGCCTCCAACAAGCAGCGCCTGGATGAGTACAAGAGGCTGATGTCGGTAGGGAGGACCCCGGGGTGTGTCCCCCGGCAGGGTGGGCTGCAGGAGGGGGTGGTTTTTTTGTGGAGCTCAAGGTGCTCTGAATGTCTCATCCTTCACTGCCTTCCCACCTGGAGAGCAGCGAGTGGCCCTTCCAGGGCGGCCTCCTGACTCGCACAAGGCAGCTAAAATCCGTCAAACTCCTCCAAAGTTGGCAAAATCAAATCCAGCCTTGGATTTTTGAGCGTTTAAATAGCGGTAGCGTCGTTTTCCCCGTTGTGCAGCATCATTGAGTTCGAAAACAGGGCCATATTCCCTGAAATCAGAGCATCACCCCATGCTGGATTGAGGGTTTGGGAGCTAAACCTGTCCTGGGATTCTCCTCCTCCTCCTCCTTCAGCAGCAGGTGATGAGCAAAGCTTTTGTTCCTCAGCTGAGCTCTCGGTTTTCCTGTCCCTGGCAGCTGGGGAAGGTGTACGGTGTGGAGTCCCACGTGCTGACCCCAGCACAGACCAAGGACCTGTACCCTCTGATGAACATTGATGACCTGTATGGCACCCTGTACGTCCCCAAGGATGGCACCATGGACCCCGCTGGCACCTGCTCAACTCTTGCCAGAGCAGCAACGGCCAGAGGCGCTACGGTAGTTCTTAATTAGTAATTTACTTATTAATGCCTGTTGGTTTCATCCTCTGCCTTCCTCACCTTCTCCTTTCCCACCAGGGCAGAGCTGCTCCTGCAGGTTTGTGTCTCTCCCAAGAAGGGTGGTGTCCTCTTAGTTGGGTCACAGTGACAAAGCTGGCAGAAGCCATGAGATCCAGGGGAAACAGAGGGTGGATAAAAAACCTTTAGGAGCAAACAAGGCACTCAGAACGCTGCTTAGGTTCACTTTTCCCAGATTTGGGGGCTGCATGCCAGGTGAGGCAGGTTGTCCCCCTGGCCTGGTGACCCTGCTGTGACTCTGCCACCCTTCCTCTGCCACCAGATCATCGAGAACTGCCCGGTCACGGGCATCCAGGTGAGAACGGATGATTTGGGGGTGAAGAGGGTGCACGCAGTGGAGACAGCCCACGGGACCATCCAGACTCCCTGCGTGGTGAACTGTGCAGGTACGGGGGGCAGGGACCAGGGCAAGGTGTGGGACAGGGGCAGCAGCCACAGCTCACGGGTGGCTTTGCTCCCATGAGGAGGAAAATCTGCACCGGCCCTTGTCCCTGGCGTGGCTGTCCCCTGCAGCTGTCTGGGGGCTGGAGAGGAGCTCAGCACGGGCTTGTTGTCTCTGCAGGAGTGTGGGCACGGGCCCTGGGCCGGCTGGCGGGCGTGCACGTGCCGCTGGTGGGGATGCACCACGCCTACGTGGTGACCGAGCGCATCGAGGGCATCCAGGTCAGTCCTGGCGGCTGCAGCTCAGCCTCTCTGCTCTGGGGGACAGGGCTGGAGAGGCAGAAAGACCCCTGCCCTTTCCAGGGCAGCCCCAGGCCTGTGGGACCTCCTCATTCCTGCCAGGTCAGGCTCTGCTCTCAGGGGAGTGCATACCCTCAGCAGGGCTGTCAGACCACCCTGAAGACAGCCAGATTTAATAGTTAACGAGCTTACAGCTGGCAGGATAATTATTTTTTCCTCAGGATCTCTGTGTTTGGTGTCTGATAGCAGCACTCATAAAGAGCCCAGACCCTTCCTGAGCAAGCCCCAGTCCTGGCAGGCAGAGGTGTAGCTCTCCAAGCGTTTCTAAACTGCCCCGATAAATCTGTTCCTGCCGTGTGGCTGCGGAGAATTGCTCAGGACCTGAAGCAGGCTTCATTCTTTCAGGCCCCAGCGCTCTGAGGGTGACACATTAATTAGTTTCCATCCTGCTGACACAGTCTGTGCCTGACCTTTCAGCAAGAGGTGCCTGGTTGTAAAAAGTGCCGTGGTCCGTGATTACATTTCTGTCCTGAGAACTGCTCTGTGCCTCGCGCAGCCAGAAAGATCTCAGAGAGGAAGCTGCAGCTCGCAGACCTCGGTGCCTCCTGTTCAATCCACTTAATTCCACTTGTCAACACGGGTTGCAGTAGGCCCTACACCGATTCTTCAGTGTTATCTAAATGTTTCCCCATCCATTATTCACGAGAACAAATCCCTCATTCTCCGTGCTCTGCTGCCTGCGCGTCGAGCTGCCGCATCCTCCTGCAGAGGCGGGTGGCAGAGGAGTGATGATTCCTGAGCTAGGATCAACCACAGGGGCTGCTCCCCGTCCCCAGGGCACCCCTGGGTGCTGCTCGGGTGTCTGTGTAAGCTGCTCTGCCCATGGTTTGGCCAGGGAGCTGAGCTGGGTGCTTTCCTCTTGGGGCGATGCAGGCGCCCAAAGTTCGCTGCTGAGGGAGCACCCACGGAGCCACTCGGTGTCCCATCCTCGCCAGGTCACTGCTGCAGGTGCCCACCCTGTGCCCTGGACCTCACTGGGTGCCGTAGGGGTGTCCCCGTGGCTCTTGGCCTCCTCTGACCCCTGCGCTCCCCCTCCCCATTTTTCAGAACATGCCAAACGTTCGCGATCACGACGCCTCGGTCTATCTCCGTCTCCAAGGCGATGCCCTTTCCGTGGGTGGATATGAGTCAAACCCCATCTTCTGGGAGGAGGTGAGTGGAGCCGGGAGGTTTTCTGGGGGGAAAAAGGCAGGTTTCCAGGGAAGCCACCTCGGAGGAGTGGGGGCTCAGCCCCCGCATTCTGCAGGTACCAACCCCTGGTGGCTGGTGGGGAACGCAGGGGGGAGCATCTCCCCTTTGGGGCTCTCTGTGGCACAGATATGCAGTGCAGAGGCTACAGGAGAGCCAGAAGCATCTGTGCCCATCCCTCTATCCTTAATTCGGACTTCAGGTTTGTCTGAGTGGTTCAAGAAAACCCCAAAATCCCAGAGATTCAATGCAGCCTCGATTTATCTTCTCCGAGGCTACCAGAGATGAGAAGGTGTCACACCATCAGCCTGTTCTGTGCCCTGATTCCTGTTTCTCACCTTTAGGTATCTGAAAAATTTGCTTTTGGCCTCTTTGACCTGGACTGGGATGTTTTCATGCAGCACATTGAGGGTGCTGTCAACAGAGTGCCAGTTCTGGAGAAAACAGGAATTAAATCCACTGTCTGCGGGCCAGGTAACGTGGCTGTGGTGGCACTGTGGTGGCCACTGTGGTGGCACTGTGGTGGCTGGGTTTCTCCAAAGATCTTGCTGGAGACAAATTTAAACTTTATAGCCTGGGGAGAAGAAAAACTCTGAATGCAGAGAAAGTGCTGCTGGTCTGGCTGCAGTGGTGGCATCTTCCAAGGGGTGGCATTCCTGGCCTAGGCTGGGTGGAGAAATGGAGTCAGACCTTCAGAGACTCAGAGACTGGTTTGGCTTGGAAGGGATCTTCAAAGATTCTCTAATTCCAGCTCCATTGCCATGGACAGGGACACCTTCCACTGTCCCAGGTTGCTCCAAGCCTCGTCCCACCTGGCCTTGGACACCTCCAGGAATGGGCCAGCCACAGCTTCTCTGGGCAACCTGTGCCAAGGCCTCCCCACCCTTGTTGTAAATAACTTCTATCTTATAATTTCTTATAATCTTATAGATTTCTTATCATGTCAATTGTCCCTCTTTCAGTTTAAAACCATTTCCCTGGGGAGCTGATTGCCTTGGTCCAGTCTGGGAGTGAATGGATTTCCAGCTGATGTTGTGGCCACTGGACTGGAAAATTAAGGGGCAGATGTTTTTAAGCACTGGCTGTTATACCAAATGTTATCTTCTGTAATTATTTTCATTACTTGCTCCTGGTCTAGTGACGTTAGATTTACCCAGATTTACATCCCAGGCAGTCTGGTGTGGTGTTAAAGCCATCCCTGCAGTGGCAGCTGGAGGTGGTGCCAGACATTGAGCCCAAGCCTTGCACACTGGGTTTGGCCTTAAAATCCACGATGCACTAAAAAAATCAACTGTAATAAAAGCCCTTTCTGCTGAGGCACTTAAAGGGAAGTTCTCTGGGTTGTATGAGGGAGAGTAGGGCACTGCAGCAGATCAAACATGCCTTGTAAGAGGTGGAGACCTTGGCCCTGAGTCCAGTGGTTTGATCACACCGTGGTGTGAGCAGAGCAGAACGGGCTGCTGGCAGATGAATGTCTCCTCCTTGTAGTGCAATAATGTCATTTTCCAAGGCTCAGCTCTCCTCCTTTTCTCCTTCTTGATTGAAACCAGCAGCCTGTGGCAGCTGAGTCACACTGGGCTGAAGCAAATGGCAAAGGCTTTGTCCCCTCTGCTGTGGTCACTGTGCCAAGGTCCCTGGAGCCCTCAGCACCTGTCCCAGGGCAAAGTCAGCCAGGGGAGGTGCTTTGGCTGTTGCTCCATTAACTCCCTGAGTTTGTGGCCTGGAATATCTGTGCAGAGGTACTGGCACGTGAGGAGCTGCTCTGGTGACAGTGGAAATGTTCTGGCTCTGCTCCTGCCTTGTCTGGAGCAGTGGGATCAGGGGACACAAACTGGGCACTGCTAAGTGGGGAAAGACCACGCTGAAATCAGTTTTCCCTCTCTCCCTTTGCATGGATAGAGGGAGGGAGGGATGGATGGATGGATGGAGGGATGGATGGACCACCATTAAACAGGGAGGAGGATTGCACACCTCTCTTGGGGGCTTTGCTGTCCTCCCTGGTGAGATTTGTGGAGGGATTTCTGCAGCTGATGGCCCTGTGGAACAGCACTGGCAGCAGGAGACATTATGAGCACAGGGGAGACATCCCCAGCCCTCCCTCAGCTGAACCAAGTGGCTCAAAGCCATGGAATTTCCCAGCAGGAGTTGATGAAGGTGGAACACCCCATCAGGAAATAGGGCCCAGATGTTAAAAAGGCAACAAACAGATCAGTGCAGCCCCCTTGACTGGAGGATTGGGAAGGAAAAAAGAGCCCTCACAGTGCCTCGTGCATCTTCTCTTGGGGAATTCATTTTGCTTCCCAAATTTTCAGTCTAGCTCCACAAACCTGTGCTGGGAAGTGCTTGGTGCTGACCTCTCTGGGAGCAGGACGAGGTCAGCACGGGAGGCTGCAGGAAACCTGTTTGTAAAGTGTGTGACATGTCCCCAAAGTGTCTGATGTGACCCCAAAGCGTGTGACATGTCCCCAAAGGGTGTGACCCCCCTGGCCTGGCCTGGCTGGCACATGCCCTCTCCTTTTCAGAGTCATTCACAGCCGACCACAAACCACTGATGGGAGAGGCTCCGGAAGTCCGAGGGTTCTTCCTCGGCTGCGGCTTCAACAGCGCCGGTAAGAGAGGCCTGAAGGGCTCACACCCTGCTGCCATGGGATGCCAGGCAGCTCCTGGCACTCCACAGCCGTGCTTGGCCTCCTGGCCTGGTCTGCATCCCCCCCTGTCCCCCAGGGATGATGCTGGGAGGTGGCTGTGGCCGGGAGTTGGCTCACTGGATCATCCACGGCCGGCCGGAGAAGGACATGTACGGCTACGACATCAGGCAAGTCCCCCCAGTGCCCCAGCTCCCTCCACGGGCATCCCTCATCCCTGCTGGTCCTTGGGGACGCTGTCAAGGCAGGGCTGGCATCAGGAATGGGTGTCCAGGCAGCGTCTGTGTCCCTCTGAGGAGCTGCAATCAATTACACGCGGTTTAATGAATGTACACGTGGGGTTTATCTCGTCTGCCTCGTTCCACTCCCACACAAACAGCTTCCATCAGGCACAAGGAGATGGCACAAGGGGAAGGACGGGGTAATTACGTTTGGGTTTTGTTGTTCAATTAGTGCCGTGCCTAATCCTCTAAGTTAATAATGGGGGGGATGATTTCAACAGCACAAAGATTAGCTCGGCCCCCCTCCGCAGCACCACCCGGGCTGGGAGTTGTGACTGTGCAGATGTTGGCTCAGTAATTGCTTTTGACTCGCTTGATTGTCTTTGTTTGGGTTTGGGCTTCCTTACAGGGCTGTAGTGACAGCAACCACCTTGTCGGGGACAAAGCTTTGAAGAGCTCACCTTGCTTTAGTGGCCAAGCTGGTAAATGCCACGTTGGCTTTTGGGCTGTGGGAGTGAGGGGCCTGCAGAGACTGGGGGAGATGCCTCCAGCTGCCCCCTTCCACCAGCTGGGCTCGGGATGGGGATGGAGAGATGGAGAAATGCCTGGCTGGGCACTGGGTTGGCACCAGCACAGCCCCCCTGACCTGCACCAAGGGACCCCAGCCCTGCTCAGAGCAGCCTGGGGCTTTCCACCCAAACACCTCCCATGTCCCATGTGCCCTGTCATCAAGCTGTCAGCCCCATTCCTTCCTTTTGCTGACAATTACCAAGCTCCTCTTTAAATAACTCCCTTTTCCTCACATTTCAATATTTATCCTCTCAGAACATTTGCTTGTAAATATTTCATCTGGCAGCTGTTGCCCGCTTGCTGCTGTCAAAAATTCAGCTGGTTGCTGAAGGGGCTGAGGCTGATGGGGCAGCCAGGGGTGCTGGTGACATGCCATGTGTCACCTTCTGCCAGCAGAAGAGGCAGCTGCTCTCTTGGGCAGCATCACTTGTATTCCTTGCAGGGCTCAGCCTCATGCCCTGCCTCTCCTCTGCCCCCAGTCAGCAAGGAGGGAAGCTGAAAGTACCACTTCAAAAGTCCCTAGAAATGGAGTTTTGTCTTTCATGCCCTGCCTGGCTCCCTTTCTCCAGCCCTGGGAAAGGTGCCACTTGTGCCCAAGGCTGCTCCTCGTGAGTTACAGGTCTCCGGGATTAATAACCTGACCATGGGCTGAGCTGGCACGTTCCTTCAAGGAGATTTTCTGTTTGAAAGATGAAAATACTTCAAATGAATTGAAAATAATTTGGGTTTTATTTATATTTCAGCCTGGAGACAATTGGGTGAAAAATATAAGGAATGTCCAGGGCTCATTCCTCCATCAGGGCTGCGTGATCCCGTGTTGAAGTGGGACAGAATTAACCTCAAGTTTCACTTTTTTTGCTATTTCCCCTCCTCAGCAGAGCTGTCTTCTACTCCCAGTTGCCCTGGGGTGGGGCTGGGAGCTCAGTGGGGGCTGCAGCTCCCATGGCCAGCACCGTGGCATGGCCAGCACCGAGCCCTGCTTGGCCCCTCCGCTCCTACCCACAAAACTGGAGCAGGAGGAGCAATTTTACACCAGCAGCTGCATCCACCCCTGGGTCTGGGCGAGAGGGCCGTGAGCTGGTGGGCTCACCCAGATGTTGCCGTGTGCCTGCCTTCCAGGAGGTTTCACCACTCCCTGACCGGCAACAACCGCTGGATCCGGGAGCGCAGCCACGAGTCCTACGCCAAGAACTATTCCGTCGTCTTCCCCCACGATGAGCCCCTGGCAGGACGCAACGTGAGGAAGGACCCCCTGCACGAGGTGAGGACAGGGCCCGGGCTGGCCCTCACAGCTGCAAAAAGCAGCTCACAAGGCGTGGCCGCAGCTGTGTCGTTCCCCAAAACCTCTGTGCTCCCGTCCGTCCATCCTGGGGGAGTCCCTGGCAGATGCCAAAGCTCACTGTGAGGGTTCTGGGGCCACAGGGAATTTAATGGTAGAGAGCATGAGCATGCCCACGATATTTAACTCAGCAGATATAGATTAAGAACCTGGTGATGATCACTGGGCAAGGGAAAAGGGGAGAGGAGAGCTCCAAGGGTGGGTCCATCCCAGGGGCAGCGGAGAGGGCTGAGGATGCTGAACTCTCACAGGAATTTCCTGGTCCTGCTCACCATGTTCTGCTCACAATTTAGCAGCAGTTTCTCCTCAAAACAATGTGTCTTCATGTGGAGTGAGGCTGGGGCACAAGGAGGGGTGTGGGAAGAGGGATGTGCCTCTCTGGAGGTGGTTTTGCCAGCACTCCCTAAAAGCTTTTGCTCCCTGAAGCCACCAGCCAGGGGTTCCTCCTTCTCCACACAAATATCCATAGATGAACACTCTCAAGATGCAGCACTTGAGAGAAAAACCCAATTCCCAGCATTTTGCTGCACCAGCAGCTCAGGACCCCCCAAATCCCTTGAGACACTCAACATGACTCAGCACCAGAGCCTCATCCCACTGCCAGCCCCAGCCCCAGCCCCAGCAAAGCCACATTTCCCAAGGCCATTCCTGCTTCTCTCTGATTGACATCACACCATTCCTCCTCCAACGGGAGGGCAGAGGCTCAAGCAGTAAAGCAGACACCCCTGCCCGCCAGCCCCCGCTGTTTGGTTGACAGCTCAGTGGCTTTCTGTCACTGAGGATGCAATTTATATTTTAATAGCACGTCTAATAAGCGATGCCCACTTGACTGACAGGCTGGTATTTATCCATGCAGCTCCAGAACATGTGCTGTGTTTTATAAATAGGCACTGAATGATTTCTGAGATGTTCAACAAAATCCATTCTTTCCTGAACTGAGGCTCCAAACAAAAATGTCTTAATGGATCCCTAATTAATTGCGTGCTGAGAGATTTTCCTGAGAGCACAGAGGAGAGATGAGAAGGTTGCTGTATAAATATTAAATGTTGTTATGTAATTACTCTGTGAACATCATGGGAAATCTTGCTCTCTGCATGTAGCATCTCTTGGTCAGTAACTTGGGCACCCTAGGGCAGGTCTTGGTAGGGTGCACATCTGGGCTGTGGCTCTCTGCCCCTTGACCACCCTGGAGGAAAATATCCTGCCTGAGGGGGACAAAAATCAGGCAATTCTTAGGTTTGACACTGTTTTAAAAGACAAACTGCAGGGCTGATTTTGGCTGTTGATAGCCAAAGCCAAGGGGTCACAAGTCTGCTCTTCAGCCCACGTCTGCACCTGAGGAGAGCAGCCTGAAGTGCAGCTCAAAAAGCTGCGAAAGGCTTCTTTAAAAGAAGCTGTTTGTTCCCATTTCTGCTGTGTAGGAGCTGCTGCGACAGGGCTGTGTTTTCCAGGAGAGGCACGGCTGGGAGAGACCCGGCTGGTTCAGCCCTGGGGGAGCAGCCCCGGTAAGAACACCTGGGGTTTGGGGGGTCTTCAGCCTGGAGAGACCAGCTGTGGTAGGACCCACCACCATGGGCAGGGCTGTTGGAGTTAGGGTCCATCACTGGGAGCAGGGATCTTGGGGTGAGGATCCATCACTGAGGGCAGGGATGTTGGGGTGAGGATCCATCACTGAGGGCAGGGATGTTACAAAGGGGATCCATCACTGAGTGCAGGGATGTTGGGGTGAGGATCCATCACTGACGGATGTTGGGATGGGGATCCATCACTGAGGGCAGGGATGTTGGGGTGGGGATCCATCACTGAGGACAGGGATGTTGGGATGGGGATCCATCACTGAGGGATGTTGGGATGGGGATCCATCACTGAGGGATGTTGGGGTGAGGATCCATTACTGAGGGATGTTGGGATGGGGATCCATTACTGAGGGCAGGGATGTTGGGGTGAGGATCCATCACTGAGAGATGTTGGGATGGGGATCCATCACTGAGGGCAGGGATGTTGGGGTGAGGATCCATCACTGAGGGATGTTGGGGTGAGGATCCATCCCTGAGGGCAGGGATGTTGGGATGGGGATCCATCACTGAGTGTAGGGATTTTGGAGTGAGGATCCATCACTGAGTGCAGGGATGTTGGGATGGGGATACAGAGCGGAGGGATGTTGGGGTGGGGGGTCATCACTGAGGGGTGTTGGGGGGGGGGGGAATCACCGGGGGGAGGGAGGGTGGGATGGGGATCCATCACAGAGGGTCGGGATGTTGGGGTGAGGATCCATCCCCATGGACAGGGATATTAGGGTGAGAACCATCCCTGTGGCGAACAGGGACACCAGAGTGGGGACCCACCACCTCAGCCATCCCTCCAGGAGTGGGGTGAACATGACAAGCAGGCCTTTGGCTTCGGCCTCACATCCTCTTCCTCCCCCAGGTCCTGGATTACGATTACTACGGCGCCTACGGCCGCCAGCGCCACAGGGACTACACCTACAACCGCCTGCTGGGGGACGAGTACACCTTCGACTTCCCCCCTCACCACGACATCGTGAGTGGGGCTGACAGCCCCTCAGGCTCCCAGGGCACTGGGGGGCTTAGAGGCAGCACAAGCTCTGCCCCATCGCTGCTCTGGGGGGAGGTGGTGATGCTCGGAGGGAGGGGAAGCTCTGAAACAGCAAAAAATGTCCCAAAAATGTTAAAAGAAATGTGTAGCCCGTGCTCAGAAACCTAAGAGGAGAGGCCATGGGAATTATGCTTTTGCTTTCCTAAAGTGTTGAGACCAGCTTGGGGGGGAAAAATTCAATTCGATTAAATTTGGATGTTATTAATGAAAACTGTCACTGAGTTAGTGAGGTGAGGAATGGGATCAAGCACTCAGGGTTGCCTGTCAGGCTCACTCCAGCAAATACCTGATTCTTTCAGGAGTATTTGGAAGCCTTTAAAGGCACCAGGCCAGTGTCCTGGTATCATTTCCCGTTACCTAAATGGTTTAATTTGTGTTTCCCTTTGTGGGCTGAGAGCATGGCTCAGCCTCAGCGCCGTGTTTGCTTTCATTGCAGATCAAGAAGGAATGTTTAACGTGCAGGAACGCCCTGGCTCTCTTTGACATGTCTTATTTTGGGAAATTCTACCTGGTTGGACCTGAAGCTACGAAAGCAGCCGACTGGCTGTTCAGTGCTGATGTGAGCAAAGCTCCAGGTACAGGCTCAGCTCCTCGTTTTGCTGGGGAAATCTCACCCCAAAACTACCCAGGGGAACCCAGACTGGCTTTTCCTTGCAAAGCTGCCTTTGCAGAGGGTGTGGGAAGCGTGTGGGAGAGGCTGCTCTCCCTGTCCTCTCCACAGTCCGGATTCTGCCTCCCTTACACAGCGGCTCAGCGCTCAGAGCTCGGGGATGAAGGAGGGAGGTTTCCCTCTGGCTCCAGCTGTGGCTCACATCTGCAGGTGCGATGGGTGCTGGAGTAAATCAAGCACAGCCCTCGCCAGCTGTGGCTTGTTGTCCCCTTTTCCGAGGCTGGGAAGCAGCTTACGGCATTTCCAAGGATGCAAGTCCACCTCCTCGCGCAGGAAAGGGAACAAAAGCATCGTTCCTTTCCCCCTGCTGGTGCTGACACACGCAGGCTCGGGCGGGGCAAAGCCAGGCGGGTGATTTGATGCTGGGGACACATTTTGCTGCTGCCCGCCTGCCCGTGCCGGGGCTGGCTGATGGGCGGCGGTGGCCGTGTCCCCGCAGGCTCCACCGTGTACACCTGCATGCTGAACCAGCGGGGCGGCGTGGAGAGCGACCTGACCGTCAGCAGGATCAGCCCCGGGGCCCCGGGCTCCCCGCTGGCCCCTGCTTTTGAAGGTAAAACCCCGAGCCCGGGGATGCTGCAGCGGGCAGCTCTGGCTGTGTTCGCCCTCCCACAGCTGAATTCCCGGGCTTTCCCGCTGCCTTTTCAGCCGTGTCAATGCACACAAAGGTGTTGCGTCAATAAGTAGACGGGACTGGGTTTCTTCACCCAGGAAAAGCCAATTCTTTATTCACACAACTCATTTTTGTACAGTTTTCACAGACCCCGTGTGAGAGTCCAATTGGCGAGTAGTTTTCTTGCCACTTAATTCACTGGTTAAAGGTGGTTTTTGTGTATATGCTCAGACTCTCTTACTCAGGCGTTTACATTTTCCCTTTGTGGATTCTCATGGGACAGATCTATTGTTTATGCAGGTGCAAACTTATTTTTCTTACTAGAGTATGTTGTTGTGTTCACTGACTTTCCGTTCCTTTGATTCTTTCTTCTGGGAACTTACAGGCTAGCTGGTAATTCATCAGAGCAAGGCCTGAATTTATGAGGCCTTTCTTTTATCATATCTACCTGTCTGTGACACAAGGACTTTTCCAGTGCTGGGCAGGTTTGTTCCAGCATCTCCTCCCTCCCTGCCACGCTGGAGGGGCAGCAGGCACAAGGCTGATTGCATTTTCCTAATGGCAGCCACCTGGCTTTTTCCACCTCTATCTTTGCGTCCCTGTAACCTGATTATGTCCCTGTCCCCGGGGCCCTGCGCTGCTCATCGCTGTTATTGGGTTTGTCCAGCCCCGGCTGGCGGCTCTGACCTCTGTCCCAGTCCTTATCAGCTGCAATTAAGGGGGATTGGAAGGCAGCAGAGCGGCCCTGGGGGCAGAAGTGGCATTAGGCAGCTGTGGAGGAGGACGCTGAGCTCGGCTCTGGCCAAGCACAGGGTGTGCACTGGGTGGCCGGTGCCACAGAGCCCTGTCCCCACGCTGTGTCCCCTTCAGGTGTGCCGTGGGGCCGTCTCACCCTGTTTGTCCCAGCAGCAGGGGTGCCAGTGATTTTTTTCCCTGCCTTGTGGGAGAATCCTCCTTGCCTCCTGTCTGGGACGCTGGCACGGGAAGCAGGGTGGGAAGTGGCTGGCAGAGCTGCAGGCTTTGTCGGGCGCTGGAGGAGTTTAATCACAGCAAAGTCTATTTTTCCAATTACAGTAGGTGGCTGCACTTATTATCATTATGACAGAATACCAGAGAGCAATTTTGTCGTGGCAGGAAAGACAGAGGGAAGATTGATTACATATTAATCAGCTCTCAAACACCATCCCTGGCGATTTTTGCAGCCAGGATTACTGAGGAGAGGAAATTCTTCCTTGCATACAGTACAGTTCCCACACTGGTCACAGGCTGGTCACTGCAGCATTCCCTGCTCCCACCTGTAGCTCACAGCTCCCTCCACACTTGAGGCTCTGTTCTGTACTGGGACAAAAGTGCAGATGCTTTTGCTGTTGGTCTCAAGGAGTGATTTCCTGTGATGCTCACACACACCTTCGCCCTAATCCCACTACTCTCTAAACCCACTTTTACTGGCTGTCCCCACCCAGGGCTGTGCAAGCTGGAGAGGCTCAGGGCTGCACTTGAGGCTCTGCAGAGCAGAACCAGCCCAGCCCAGCACTCTCAGCCCTGAAAGGCTGCCTGGGGCTGTGTTCCAGGGGACGGCTACTACCTGGCTATCGGCGGGGCTGTGGCTCAGCACAACTGGTCCCACATCACCACCGTGCTGCAGGACAGGAAATTCCAGTGCAAACTCCTCGACTGCTCGGAGGAGCTGGGCATGATGAGCATCCAGGGCCCTCTGAGGTGAGAGGTGTGGGCCCCTCCCTGCAACCTGACCCTGGAGAGGTGGAGGGAGGGATGGAGAGAGGGATGTGGGGATGAAGGGATGGAAGGAGGGATCGATGGATGCAGGGATGGAGAGAGGGCTGTGGGGATGGAGGGATGGATGGAGGGATGCAGGGACGGAGGGATGCAGGGGTGGAAGGAGAGATGGAGGGATGCAGGGATAGAGGGATGCAGGGATGGAGGGAGGGCGTGAGGGAGGCAGGGACGGAGGGAGGGATGCAGGGACGGAGGGAGGGGTGCTGGGATGCAGGGACGGCGGCCACCGAGCACGGATCGCGGGCCCGACGCAGCGATGCAGGGATGGAGGGAGGGCGTGAGGGAGGCAGGGACGGAGGGAGGGATGCAGGGAAGGAGGGAGAGAGGCAGGGATGGAGGGAGAGATGCAGAGATGGAGGAAAGGATGCAGGGATGCAGGGATGGAGGGAGGTTTGCCTCAGTGCAGGTCCCCGTGTTGGGCAGGGGTAGCTGTGAACCCCACAACAACGAGTGCTGATCTGGCTGGGGTGTCACTCCATCTTCCACGCAACTGAAATTTCTTGCACATCAGCCACCTCAGCTCCTCTTTGGAGTCAGAAGGCTGTCTTGCCTGCAAGATGAGGGAGCAAGTTTTGGGGATAACCCTCAGGGCAGGCTGAGTGCCCTCACTGCTGTTTCCCCACAGCCGTGTTGTCCTCCAAGAAGTGCTCGACACCGACCTCAGCAACGAGGCCTTCCCCTTCTCCACACACAAAATCACCAGGGCTGCAGGGTGCCAGGTAGGAAGGGGCCACTCTCTGAGCTGCCCAGGGAGCTCTGGGCTCTGTGCACCCACCAGCCAAGCACAGAATCCCAGATTGGTTTGGGTTGGAAGGGACCTGAAAAATCATCTTGTTCCACCCCCTGGCTTGGGTAGGGACACCTTCCACTATCCCAGGTTGCTCCAAGCCCTGTCCAACCAGCCCTGGAACATTTCCAGGGATGGGGCAGCCACAGCTGCTCTGGGCACCCTGTGCCATCTCCCTCTGCTAGGAATG
The DNA here is from genome assembly GCA_013400495.1 of Nicator chloris. NCBI lineage: Eukaryota > Metazoa > Chordata > Aves > Passeriformes > Pycnonotidae > Nicator > Nicator chloris. Next base: position 294,550 of record WAAE01016503.1, on the reverse strand, counting down.
TGTCTGCCTCCACTTTATTGCAGAGAGGTTTTGTTGTGGTTTTTTGTAGGAAAAGGCCAAAACCCAGAGTGAGAAAAGGGTGTATCCCTCCCTGACTGCCTGCCAGGTGCCGTCCTGCTCTCCCAGCCCTCTCAGTGGTGGCACACCCCTGAGCCTGGGGAAGGGACAGGGTGACTCCTGGCCTTGCAGGGATGCTAGAGGAATGAGAGATGCCTCCATGGATTAGGGTGAGCACCGGTGATGAGATCTACCCGGCACTCCAGACACTTTCCATTTCCCCCTGCTCATAAAAACATGGGGACAATTGAATGCAAAGCTTGTCAGGTGCTGGCAGCAGGGACTGGGCAGCCTGGGAGCCCCTGTGTTTGATCACAGGAGAAGCCTGACAGCCCTAAGCTTCTCTACAGGCACAGATCCTCCTGCTTCTGCCCAGGCTTCAGGGCTCCCGGATGCCCTGAAGCTGTTGATTGAGCCTGCTTGAAACACCCTAAATAGAAGAGTTGGTGACCACCAAGTGTCATTTTTCCCAGAGGAGAAATGTCCTGGGAAAACCTGCTGCCGGCAAGTTTGGGTGTCAGGGAAAAGCTTTTGCAAGGTTTCCTGGAGAAACTCTGGTTTCTCGGTGATGTTTATCCCATGTGAAATATTCTTATGGTTGCAAAAACACTTGGAAGAGAGGGTGGAATCTGTACCCCCCTCCTTTCCTTGGGAAACCTTGGCAGGCCATGATCCCAGAGCATCCCTCTCCTGCTGGCTGAGCTGGCTGGGAGGAGGGACCAGGACTCTCTCTGGCTCTCGGGCTGGTGCCTGGTGGGGGATGAAGGAGGTGAAGGTGAAGCAGTAAATCTCCTAAAAGGCAGCAGGAGAGCCAGGAGCTGCAGCAGGCTGGATGCTGAGGAAATTGGGTTAAGCCACGTGCGGCCACTTTTCATTGAGAATTAAAATGGCTTTAATTCGACTGCAGCTGCCTGCTGAAGGGATTGCTGCTAAATCAAATTAGAGCATCTTGATTTGTGAGCAAGAGCCTGGCCAGGCCTTAAGGTGGTTTAACTAAGGTACAGATTTTGCCCGAGTCAGATTCATTTCCAAGCCATTGCCATCAATGCAGCCTGGGCTTTGGGTGCCCTACAACTCAACCCACAGCGAGTTCAGTGTCCCTTGGGGGGAACCATGGCCTGGGGGACTTCACAGCCAATCCACTGGTGCAGGTTGTCCAAAGTGCTGGATTTTGGTCTCCATTAATCCTCCCCACAGCCTCCCTTGTCAGCCTGCAGCAGACTGATTTCATCTTGTAATAATCTGCTTATCCCCTGGGAAAGGTGTAGAAATGTTCCTGTCTCCACGGGTGTGATGAGTTTATTTGCATTTCACTCCAAGTTTGTTATAAATAATCCGATCCTTCGAGGAAGATAGAGCTGGCAGAAGTTTTGTGGTTTCTTTGGAGTGTAAATTCCCTGATGGACAGAGAAAAGCTCTCCTGCCTGAGGGGTGTGGGCTGGGAGGGGACTCCCTGCCTGCTGCCAGGGCCACCCTTCAGGAGGTCTCCTTTGTCCCACTGGACAATGAACACCAGGGAGCCCATCCCACGCTGGAATTAGAGTGGGAGGATTTCTCAGGGCAGCAGGCTGAAGCCTTTGCTGATATTATCACCTTCCAGGGGGATTAAACTGAACCCAGCATCTTTAAAAAGTTATCACTGAGATTTTCCTGCATTAACTCAGTAGTTGAAAAAAAATCAGCTGGAGTCAAAGGAGAGTTCCAGCAGAGTTAATGACTCTGGAAATTATGGATTGGTTTGTGAGTTTATATATAGAGTCTCTCATTGTATGGAACAGCAGAGAAAGGTCCCCCTTTGAATCTCACTGCTGGAGACAGGGGGAAATTCAGGTTTTCATTTTCTACAATACCTAGAATGCTTTTGAATTGCTGCACAAAAACCCAGGAACTGATGCTATTTCACAGCTCCAGCTGAAAGACCTGTTCCCATGGGAATCCAGCAGAGCTGCTGAGTCCAGCATTCCCCTCCGTGGTGGGATGTGAATCCTGCCTGGGCTTCACCCACACGGGGGCAACCCCAATCCCTCCCTGTGCTGAGCTGATCACTGGCACCCCAGTTTTCCAGGGTCACCTGTTTTCTGCGGGGCATTGCTCTTGCTGGGATGCTCATTCCCCTGGAGCACTGGTGGTTTGAGAGGAAGTTTCTCCCAGGAGTAACTTGCTCTTGATGGTAAAGAGCACTTAACTGCAGTCACAGGCGGGGTTAATGAGCCGGGAAGTTGCCTGTCAATCCCCGGAGCATCTCCTGCCGCAATGAAGATGGAAGCTGGCTTGCAGCAGCTTCATCTCTGGCTGTTCCCTAGTTAGATGACACCTTTGTGAAGGGGAAAGGGCTTTTCTGAGCCCCTTGTGCCCGTGCTCCCGGGGAAGGGGTTGCCAGGCTTTGTGCCTGGGACCGGGCAGGGCTGGCTCCTCCTCGGGAGGAGCCTCAAAATAAATTCCCCATCCTAAGTGTTCCTTCCTCCTCCCCGCACCTATTGCAGAGGTTAAGGCTTCTTACAAGCTGCCCTAAACTCTGCTTGAGGACGTGATTTTTGTGCCTTGGGGAAGCAGGAGGGGGTTTGGGTTCCCAGCCGTGCCCTCTGGCCGTGCTGGCAGCTCAGAGCCCAGGCAGCCCTCGGGCTCTTGTGCCTGCTTTGGGCAGCAGCTGCTGCTGTCTGTTTGCATTTGTCCCCGGGATTAGAGAGCACAGCTGGCACCGGCTCTGCTTGCAGGAAGAGCTCAGCAAACGGCAAAATGCAGCTTCTGCCCCAAGCACACCCGGAGCCAGCACGGCCAGGACAGCCCCAAGGCCACCAGAACCAGCCTGGAAGTGAGTTCTGGGCTGGAAAAGGCTTTGTTAGCAGGACAGATCACAATCCAGAGCGAAACTCTGCAGGGAATCTCTCTGCCAAGGCCAGCTCTGCGTTTGGATGTGTACCCGAAGGGATGAAGCAGAGGGGTTTTGTGGGGGAGCAAGTGGGGAAATACAGTGGGATGGATCAGAGGGAAAGGCAGCTCAGACTCAGGGGCTGTCTCCAGGGGAGATGTCTGAGTTGGGCTGGTCCCAGCTGGCCTGGAAAGCTTTGGGGATGGAGGCTGTTTCAGAGGGACAACAGGAGGGTGCAGGCTGGGCTGCCTGGGTGAGAGGCTGGTGGAACACAGGCAGGGCAGTCTGTTCCCTGGGATTGCAGCCAGGCTCCATCCCCGGGAATGAGGCTCCTCTGGAGAAGCACCGAGTCCCTCGTGCCCATCTGCTCATTCCTTCTTGGAGCTGCTTGCATTCGGCCTGGAGCTGATCTGACAGCACAGCTTTGGGACACAACCTCCATGGGGAAACCTGAGCGTTTCCTGGTGGGAGTGGGACATGGGTCAGGACACTGAGCTCAGCCCCTGCCCAGGAGCCTTTGGGTGCCTGTGCTGTGGGAGCAGTGTCCAAGAAGGGAACAACCCTGTGCAAGGGACAGCAGTGATGGAGTGCCCCAAAAGCAGGACAGCCCTGCTGGGGTCCAGCTTCCCTGTCTCCATGGATCAGCAGAGGGAGACAAAAGCTCGGCTGGAGCTGGAGCATCACACCTCACCCCAGCCCTGGAATCTGTAGCCAGAGGATGCTGCCAGCAGCCACCTCTGCCCGCTGGCACTGACGGTAGCCGGGTTTGAGGTGCCGGGCTAAGGTTGTCCAGAGATGAGAAATTCACTCTGACCCTGTCTTTGTGCAAGAAAGGTGAGCACAGAACTGCCTGCCACCTCAAGGTTCCCAGGCAAAGCTGGCTTTTCGCCTGCCGTGGGGGTGTGTGGCCTCTCCCAGGCTGCACAGCCCAGCCCCACCACAGGGGTGTTTGCCCTCTTGCCTTTGCAGGTCCGTGCCATGAGGTTGTCGTTCGTGGGCGAGATGGGCTGGGAGCTGCACGTGCCCAGGGCTGACTGTGTGAAGGTTTACCGGGCGGTGATGCAGGCAGGAGCCCGGCACGGCATCGCCAACGCCGGCTACAGAGCCATCGACAGCCTCAGCATCGAGAAAGGTCCTTGCTCTCCTTTCAGCAGCACCCTCTGCTTTTCCTCCAGCAGGGGCGACCAGGGCAAGGAGCTTTTTCTCGGCGTCAGGGTGACTGGAAGTGTGGCAGAGTCTCAGAAAGCCGAGATTTCCCCTGTGTTTTATCCAGGCCCAAGTGTTTTATCCAGGCCCAATGAATGAAGGGCAGCGGGTGTGCAGGGAGCAGGGCTGATGCTTTGTCCTGGCCCTGTGACCAGCGGGTGACCCGGGCTTGCTCCCCGCAGGGTACAGGCACTGGCACGCAGACCTGCGCCCCGACGACACCCCGCTAGAAGCCGGTTTGGCCTTCACCTGCAAGCTCAAATCCAGCACCCCCTTCCTGGGCCGGGAGGCTGTGGAGGCGCAGAAAGCCAAGGGCATCTTCCGCCGCCTGGTGTGCTTTACCACAGAGGAGTGAGTACCACTGCTGGGTCTGCTCTGTGCTGTACCACAGAGGAGTGAGTACTGCTGCTGGGTCTGCTCTGTGCTGTACCACAGAGGAGTGAGTACCACTGCTGGGTCTGCTCTGTGCTGTACCACAGAGGAGTGAGTACCACTGCTGAGTCTGCTCTGTGCTTTACCACAGAGGAGTGAGTACCGCTGCTGAGTCTGCTCTGTGCTGTACCACAGAGGATTGAGTACTGCTGCTGGGTCTGCTCTGTGCTGTACCACAGAGGATTGAGTACCAGTGCTGGGTCTGCTCTGTGCTTTACCACAGAGGAGTGAGTACCTCTGCTGGGTCTGCTCTGTGCTTTACCACAGAGGAGTGAGTACTGCTGCTGGGTCTGCTGTACCACAGAGGAGTGAGTACCTCTGCTGGGTCTGCTCTGTGCTTTACCACAGAGGAGTGAGTACCTCTGCTGGGTCTGCTCTGTGCTGCAGCTCCCGGCGCCAGGAGCACCCCTGGAGCAGCTCCTCCAGCCAGCCCAGCCAGCCCAGTGTGCACACACATGCACAGGTGCCACACCTGGACACGGGTGGGGCTGGGCTGCCAGCCAGCTCAGCGGTTTCCTGTGCTCGAATTCCACCCCTGATTGAAATCCCAGCGCAAATTCCCTGTTGGATGTTTCGAGGGAGCTGCAAGCGCTGTGAGGGGGTTGATCTAGTTCCGCCCGGAGCAGCGGGAGGTTTTGCAGATTGGGCTGGAGGGATTTGGGGTTCGGCAGGGAGAGGTGAATGAGCCGGTGGGCGGTGGCAGCCCTGGTGTGTGGGCTGGCCTGGGGCACAGACAGACCCCTCTGGCCCGTGGAGGGGCTTGGCTGTGGCAGCTCTGCCCTTGCCTTGCAGGAAGGTGCCCATGTTCGGCCTGGAGGCGGTCTGGAGGGACGGGAAGGTGGTGGGCCACATCCGCCGGGCAGATTTCGGATTTGCCATCGACAAAACCATCGCCTACGGCTACATCCGTGACCCTGCGGGGGGCCCGGTGAGCACAGACCCCCGGGGTGGCCGTGCCTCCTTCCCTGCAGTGGCACAAACCCCTTGCTGTCGCCTGGGGTGGGAGATGGGACAGCAGCTCCCCCGTGCTTGCCCTGTGCAGGCTGCAGGGTGAGGGATGTCACGGCTCGGGGGCAAAGTTGGTGTCACCCACTGTCACTGTGCGAGGTCCATGCACGGCTCAAGTGCTGCCTCGGGTGTTATTTGCAACCAAAGATTTAATTGCAGTCAAATATTTAATTTATTTAGTTAATGTTGTAGACAGCAATGACCAACAGGAGCAGGGCAGGCTCTTAATTAACGCTGGGAGACTCCTGGATAATCAGCCAGGTGCCCTTATTAAGCAGTGTGCTGTGGGGACAGAGGCTGGGGTGACATCTCCAGGGACCTTGTCTGTGCCAGCCAAGAGCTCTGTGTGTGCTGTGGTTCCTGCTCTTGCTTGATTTGGCTTTTCATCCTGCATCCCTGCAAGAGTCCCGAGGCAAGTGGCTTTGTGGGCCAGTTGCCCCTGGGAACNTCCTTCCCTGCAGTGGCACAAACCCCTTGCTGTCGCCTGGGGTGGGAGATGGGACAGCAGCTCCCCCGTGCTTGCCCTGTGCAGGCTGCAGGGTGAGGGATGTCACGGCTCGGGGGCAAAGTTGGTGTCACCCACTGTCACTGTGCGAGGTCCATGCACGGCTCAAGTGCTGCCTCGGGTGTTATTTGCAACCAAAGATTTAATTGCAGTCAAATATTTAATTTATTTAGTTAATGTTGTAGACAGCAATGACCAACAGGAGCAGGGCAGGCTCTTAATTAACGCTGGGAGACTCCTGGATAATCAGCCAGGTGCCCTTATTAAGCAGTGTGCTGTGGGGACAGAGGCTGGGGTGACATCTCCAGGGACCTTGTCTGTGCCAGCCAAGAGCTCTGTGTGTGCTGTGGTTCCTGCTCTTGCTTGATTTGGCTTTTCATCCTGCATCCCTGCAAGAGTCCCGAGGCAAGTGGCTTTGTGGGCCAGTTGCCCCTGGGAACCCCCTCTTCTCCCAGTGATGAATCTCCTTCTCCTTCTCCTTCTCCTTCTCCTTCTCCTTCTCCTTCTCCTTCTCCTTCTCCTTCTCCCTTCCCTCTTCTCCTTTCTCTTTCCTTCCCTTTCCCTTTTCATCTTCCCTCTTCCATTTTCCCTTTTCCCCTTTTCCTTTTCTCCTTTCCCTTTCCTTCCCTTTCCCTTTTCATCTTCCTCTTCCCTTTCCTCTCCCTCTTCCATCTTCCATTTTCCCTTTTCCCCTTTTCCTTTTTTCCCTTTCCCCTCTCCTTTCTTTTCCCCTTTCCTTTTCCCTTTTTTCTTTCCATCGTATACCTCCACAAGGAAAAAAAAAAAGAAACCTAACATTTTAAAACACTGTATTTTTTTTTTTTTTAAAGAGAGTACTTTTACCAATTCTCTTCCTCCTTTCCACACATCCTCTCGGGGTGGCAGAGCCGGGTTTTCTGCAGAGAGCAGATGTGCAGGGTGGGTGGGAGCTTGCCCAGGGATGGAGCTGGGATGCTGGCACCCTGCAGGGGTTTTTCCATGGCTCTGCCTCGCAGGTTTCCCTGGATTTTGTGAAGAGTGGCAGCTACGAGCTGGAGCGGATGGGAGTGACCTTCCCGGCCCGAGCTCACACCAAGTCCCCGTTCGACCCCGACAACAAACGCGTGAAGGGCTTTTACTGAGCCCGCGGCTGCCGGGAGGGCAGAGGAGCTGCCGGCTGAATTCCCGGCCCCCACGTGCCCCAGCTGGCTCCGGGGTCAGCTGCAAGAGCCGGGAAACCGCCTGGAACTCTCAAGTCAATGTGGGTCGAATTACCGGGGAAAGGAAAGAGAGATTCCGAAAAGACTGATGCTCTGTTTCCCAAGTGAAGCAGTGCCACTGCAGCAATAATTCTTTTCCATGGGTTTGTTGGTCTGCAAACAGTGTTTGGTTTCACTGCATATGAAGTGGTTTCAAGTTTTGGCTTTGCTGGAAACTCTTTCCCCCCCAAATGTAGTTTCACGTTGCCTGGAAATGAATTTTTTTTAAAACGAATTCTGCTGATAATACAGCTGGAGCCTCCAAAGCTGCTGTCCCTCTGGTCCCTTGCTGGATCTGTGCCCACTCCCATGGGTGTCACCTCGTCCTGGCTGTGCCCTGGGGACTCTGCTGGGGTGGGGGCCGTGGAGGGAAGGGGCAGGAGTGCAGGGTCACTGCCCAGGCTCACGCTGTGGGTTCTTCTCTGCCAGTGCAGTTTGTGTTTGTGTGTCAGAATCAGGGAAGCATGGACCAGTTTGGGTTGGAAGGGACCTTAAAGCCCATCTTATTCTGTGGGTTCCATGGGCAGGGACACTTTCCACTATCCCAGGCTGCTCCAATCCCCATCCAGTCTAGCCTGGGACACTTCCAGGGATGGGGAAGCCACGATTTTTCTGGGCTGGCTCCTGGCACAGGCTGTGGTGTGCCCTTGACCCCATCCGCTGGCAGCTCCTTGTGGCATCTTCCCAAAGGTCACCTTGGAGGTGGCTCCTTTTAGCTCCCGACAGAGAGGGGGGTGCTGGCAGGGGCTGAGCCCTGAGCTTGAGCCCCTGCAGCCTCTGGGAGCCCAGAGCCAGCCTTGGGGGCAGCAGGGAGGGTTTGTCCTCACACACACACAGCCTGAGCTGAAGGGAAGGATCAGCAACTCCCCATCACCATCCCTTGCTCTGCTCCCCTCGCCGGCCTCTCTGACGAAGCTTTCACCCGCCTGAAGAAATAATCTCGCTCCCTGCTCTTCCCTTTTTTTCCCTTGACTAGGTTTGCTTGGGTCATACCCTCTTAGAGCTGATTTCCATCCCTTACCCTCGTGCCACGAGCGCCACGGGCAAGAGCGTGAACTCTGAAATGCTTTGGTTTTACTGAAAACATTAAAAAACAAGATTGAGATGAATTTTTCTCTTGAATAGGAGGTGACTGCCCTCCCTCTGGCCGGGTGGAGGGCAGGGGAGGGGGTGGCTGTGGTCCTGTTCTGAGTGAAGGAACATTCTGCCTCCCTGCCAAGCCAGGCATCCACTCCGTGCCTGGAAGATCAGGTTTTGCTTTAAAAAGCCTTTTCTGGCCTGCAGTGCTCTGACCTGAGGTTTCTCTTACCCCCAGCGTGGCTGGGAAGGAAATTTGGGGACCCCCTGGCCTGGATCCCACCCGTCCCAGGGCAGCAAGGGCAGGCACGAAGCTGGGATGGCCATGGACTCTCCTGCAGCACCTCCAGCCTCTCTTGTGCTCCTCCTGAACGTTCTCCCTTCGGAGCTCAACAGCAAAAAGCAATTTATTTTACATTTAGATATTTAATGGAGCAATCTTTCCTGACAAAAGATTTGTCATTCTCCCCCCCCCCCCCTTTTCCAAACCCCATCCCAGAGGTTTCCTTTGTTCCCAGCCAATGGCACCTGGTGGCAGCGAGAGGAACAATCCCGAGTGTGGAGGAGTGGGGGAAGGAGTGTGGTGGGGAGCTGCAGCCCCTGCAGGAGGGAGGGGAGCGCTGGGTGGGTGTTGTGGCACCCCTCTGTCCCTCCATCCCTCCCTCCTCCCATCCATCCCTCCATCCCTGCCACAGCTGCCAGCGTGGGATGGGGGAGCACCTGTGGAGCCACCCTGAGCTGGACCGGACCGTGGGACACCAGCAAGACTTTTATGCTGCTCCCACACATCCCTTCGCTCCGTGCCTCAGTTTCCCTGCTGCCAAACAAGCTCCTTCCCCTCCTCCCTGGCGCCGCACAATAGCAAACCTCGCCGTTGTTATTCCGGGGGTGGGAAGCAGCATTACTCAGAGCCAGCATTGCTAATAAGGCGCTAAATACAGCGCTTCCCATCCGCGGAGGACTTTCTGAACTGTGCCTGACGAGCTCTGACCCCGTCGGGAGGCAGGGCCAGGGCATCGCTGTGCGGGCAGGACGCGAAAGGATGTTCCCCGCGGATGGACGCTCCTGCCTGGAGCCGCTTCCCGTCCTGCTGGCAGCGCCGTGTCAGTCCCTGCGGAGCGGGCCCAGGTTGACGGGGACAGGGGCAGCAGGCTGGGGCCCCGGGGCGGGCGGGCAGCGAGGGACGGGCTCCCGCAGCCTCTCGGTGATGCTGGGAAGCGGCTGCTTCTCCCAGCGGCCCTGCAAGAGAGGTCAGCACCGTGAGAAACTCTTTCCCCCAGAAAGGGAGGAAGGTGCTGGAGGCTCGGTGTTTCTGCCTGCTCGGAGAAATGGCACGAGCTTTAACGCCTGAAGTGGTTTTTAGCCCAAATCGGGGGGTTTTCTCGTGAGGCATCACTAATTATTCCTGGTGCAGAAGCACCTACACATCCCCTGAACGGCGCAGACGTCTGAGGTGCTCCATGTTCCACAAACCCAGCCCAGCTGGAGACTTTCCAGCCCAGAAAGTGTTACCTGCCAAGTCAGGTGGAGACAGCTCAAACCAGGGAGCCCCACAGGCCCGCCATGCTCTGGAAAACGCTCCCTTACCAGGTCCTGGCAGGAATTTCCAGCACGGATGTGCCCGTGGGGCAGGAGGGATGCAGCAGCCTGGCTGAGGTGCCACGGAGCAGAGGCAGGGAGGAGCTGTCACAGCCATCAGGGCTCACGGTGACCACGGCCAGGACAAATCCTCCCCACTCTGTCCATCCGTGGACGCACCTTGTCTTGGGGATGCTCCCTGCAAAGAGCAACCTGCCAGGTGCAGGCAGTGCCCGGGGCTGAGCCTGCCGAGCAGGATCTACCTCAGATGTGACGTTGGCCTGGCTTGGTGGCCTGTGGAGACGTGGGCAGGGGCTGGGAGGGCACGGGGGCTCAGCCCTGGGGCGGTGATGCTCTGGTTGAGCTGCCAGCTGCGTGTTCATGTGGAAATGTCAGCGAGAGGCAGAGCCGCAGCGTGAGCAGGAGGAGGGAGGTCTGGAGAGGAGAGGTAGAGCCGTGAGTCATCGGCGAGATGAAAGTGGAATTTATGTTTTCAGCTGACATTTCTCCTGGTATGTCAAGCGAAACGGGGCAGAGCCTGCACCAGCACTGGGAAAGCCCTGGGGAAAGGTGAAGTGGGATGGAGGGACCTTTCCAAAACTCATGGGGAGTGACCAGAGAGGGGACAGCATTGCAGGGGAGCACCAGCTGGAGAAACAACTCCTTTTCTGTGCCCTTATGGCTTTGGGGAGCAGTTAAGCATCTTTAGGGTGCGCCTGCTCCAGGGCTCGGCTCCAGCCCTGAGCCCATCTGCTGCGGTGTCTGCCCTGCTGATACATCCCAAACCCTGAGCCTGCTTTGGGAGAGATCAAAGGCATGTGGAGTGTCTTGACAGTTGCTGTTTTCCGTGCTTTCCAGTGGAAATCTGAACAGAGAGACTTTACTGCGAGCCCTTGCGGGTGCAGGGGAACTTGGGGACGGCGCCGTCCCCGCTGCCGCTCGCAAGTGTTACCTTGAGATTTGGCTCGATAATTAACAGCACTCAGTTCCTTCCAGAAATCATCAGACTGGGGATCACTGAGCTGCAAAAACATGAGCTTAATTAGAAGCTGGTGCTTTTCTCTTGGCAGAAACAGTATGGAATAAATGAGATGTCTCCAAGTCGGGCTCGCTCTGAAACACCAGCAGAGCAGAGGCTCCTTTGCCCCCACTGTGATTCTTGTGACCCACTTTGTGCCAGCATTGGCTCTGGTCTGCTCAAGTCCCTTCCTGAGAGCCCCCAAGACCTCTCTGAAATCAAGGGAGTTGTCTGGGTCATAAATTCAGAGGTTTAATTCATCGTTCTGCTGCTGCACAAAACTTCTGCACCACTTCTGTCCCTGCAGCAAAGCTCTGCATGGCTGAGAGGTGCCTGCTGTCCAGCTCCAGGAAACTGGGAAAGTTTCTACCCACTCCGGAGTGAAACTTTGCTAAAGGGAATTTACTGAGGTGGAGAGCTGATGGTCATCCCTGCAATCAGCTCAGCATCCTCCTGTGCTGCTGTGGAAAGCACTGGATCCAGGAACAAGGAATCATCCGAATTTATTACACTGATAAAAGGCATTGGAAGCTGATGCCAGCAGTGGTTTTAAATCTTCATCACCATCATCATCGTGTCCCTCATCTCTGGGCCTGGTTTTATTTTAAAGACCTCCCAGTCCTTTATCCTTCACGTTTTGCTGGATCACCACATTCGGAGAATGCACAGATGCCGTGCGTAATGAGCTCGCTCTGCTGGGACCTGGGGTGATTTGCCAAAATCCTAAAAACCACCTCACGTTTCTCCTTGGATCCGGCCCTACTTTAACAGTCAGCAAAAGCAGCCTCCAAATCACTTTATGCAAATGCATCTCCTAATTGGATCTGGCGGGGATCATCCGTGGTGGGCTCCAGATGTATTGTCTAAGCACGGGGCTGGGCTGGGCTCCGTGTCCTGCTGATGCCAGGGATTTCCAGGCAGCTCCAGCCCCCTGCCCTGAGCCCGCTGGGTTTGGATGTGTCCTGAGCACCGCAGACCCAACCTTAGATCTGGGAATTCTGTGGGGAAGCTTTGGGGGTGAGGCTGTACCTACCGGGAACCGGACGGCGGAGGATTTGTTGCAGTGCACGGAGATGGGAGCAAAGCCGTAGAGGGATTTCAGCACATCCCTGTTGAACGTGTTCCAGGGGATGGAGTAAAACTGCTGTGGGACAGAGACCTGTGGGCACATGCAGATCTCCTCGTCGTTAAACCTGGGCAAGAGAAAGGCCACGCTGAAGCACAGCAGTGCTGTGTGCTGTGCCCTTCCAGCGCCGGGTGTGACCGATTCCTCCCTGCCTGAACAGCGACCTGGAATGGCTCTGAGGGCACAGGGACGGCCTGGAGCAGCCAGCACCTGCAGGGCAGGGTGTGGGACCAGCCCGTGGGTGGGACACTCTGTGCAAGGTCAGCACCTCCCCTCTCCTCGTGGGCGGATGGGCTGCAGCCTCCTCCCCTGGCGTGGATCCTTGGTGTGTGCCTCGGGTTCTAAGGAATATTTTGCGTTTATGCACTTGGCCACACGCTGACTCCTGCTGAGAAGTCCCTCCCAGGGACTGCTCTCCCTTCCTGGTGGTTCTCACTACACAGTCATCCTCAAAACCCTGGGTGTGGCTTTTGTCCCCGTGGTCCCTGTGCCCCCAGCCCCGCTGTGCTGGGGCTCTTTACCTGTTCACGAGGCTGAAGTAGCGGTGCAGGTAGCCCGGATCCACAGCGCTTTTGCACAGCTCCAGCTGGGTCTGCGGGTAGTAGTGCACGTAGTTCACACACATCTCTTCCAGGATGCCAAACCCTCCCTGTGGCACAGGCAGGAAGGTGATGGAAGCGGGGTCTGGCTGTGCCCTGCTGGGGCTGCACAGGGGCAGGGAGGGCAGGGGGGCACAGAGCTCACACCTCTGGGTGCACACTCACATGGATCCAGACCTAAAATCTCTGTCTGTTATCTATGTCTGGATATCTGGATAGATAAAGATAGAGATAGATAGAGATGATAGAGATAGAGATAGAGATAGAGATAGAGATAGAGATAGAGATAGAGATAGAGATAGAGATGATAGAGATGATAGAGATGATAGAGATGATAGAGATAGAGATAGAGAGAGAGAGAGAGAGAGAGATGATAGAGATGATAGAGATAGATAGAGATGATAGAGATAGAGATAGAGATGATAGAGATAGAGATAGAGATAGAGACAGAGATAATAGAGATGATAGAGATGATAGAGATAGTTATTCACACCCCTTCAGGTGCATGTCATGGGCAGCTCTCTGCTTGTCTGCCCTCTGTGCAAGGACAGACTTCCAGGCTAGACCGTGTGGTTTACATTAAAATGCAGATTTCCTATAATCCCTCTGCTATATTTAGCCTTGTCCCTGTTGATGGTACCTCTGACAGGCTCTTTTATTTTTTTTTTTTATCCCTCACTGCCTATGTAAGGAAATAACATGCACTGTCAAAAAGTGCCACTTGTCTTTAATTACAATTAATCCCTGGTGGAACAGTTTGTGATGGGAATTAGAGTGACACATGCTACTTCACAATTAGCACCTTCACATCCCCGCTGCAGGCAGCAGAGCCTTGTGAGTTCCCTTCTTCCCACCCTCCCTTTGCTTCTGCCTGTGATTCAGCCTGGCTTCATGCAGGTGCCCACTCTGGGGGTGCCCCCAACCCACCCCTGGTTGGCCCCAAAAGCAGGGCAGCTGCCCCTGCCCTCACCACGGTGGCTCTGCTCCTGTCCTCGGTGTTGTATGTGCAGGTGGTGATGAGTTCATCGCCCTGGGGGGATCAAACGCAGGAAAATTTAGGGATTGGGGAGCGTTCCACAGAGAAATCTCTGCTCCTCGTATCAGGAGCCTGTAACCCCACAGGGGTCCTTGCTAAACCTGCATGCCCTGCGGAGATTCCCCAGGGCTGCATCCCAGGGAGGGTGTTTCCTGCTTTCTTCGCTTTTTAAGAATTTCTGCAGGGTTGAAAACACCTTAAAATTGCACTTAGGCAAGAGTTTGAAGTGACAAATCCGGAGCTGACGTGATGGCACGACAGGCTCCCTGCCACAGTCAGTGCTGAGCACCACGGGGACACCCCAGGGGACCCTGGGCATGGTTCCAGTGGGTGCTGAGTGCTTTGAGCAGCCTCGTGGGGCACGGCAGCTCCAGGAACTGCCCTCAGCTTTGCAGTCAGGTCCTTCCCCATCTGAAGAGCCCTGGGGCAGGTCCCACCCCTGTTTTCCCACCCACTCCCACTCTGATGCTGAATCTCTTCCTCTCCTTCCATCAAGCAAGGACAGAGGGCACCACCATGGCTCATCCTCCCCCCCTGAGGAGCCTCCCTCTGCCAGACAAAGCCCAGCTAAATCAGGAGCCGAATTCAGCTCCTGCCTGCCCACACGCCGATCCTGTGCCATATGAGAGGGGGCCTGCTTGTTGTCCCCAAAGCATCTGCGTGGAGATGGCAGATATGACCCAGGGACCCTGGCTGCAGCCCCCCGGGGAGTCCCCAGGTGGGATGGGGTGATGGAAGGAGGCAGGGGACTCGGGGCCACGGCATCAGGATGTGCCACCAGGTTTTTGGAGCAGCTCACCGGGAAAACCGCGACCACCTCCTTCAGCATGCGGATCTCCTGGGAGGGGAGGGGAGGAAAGGGGACACGTCAGAGCAGCGCCACGGTGGCCCTGTGCCCAGGGGTGACACCCAGCCGGGTGGCCCTGCGGGCCCTGTACCTGGAAGTGAGGGCTGTAGTGCCCGTCGGCGTTCACAACCTGCCGCTCCCTCCCGTCCCGGGACAGCACCGTCACCACTTTCCTCCCTGCCAGGTGGGTGTGGAGCTGCGAGGCGAAGATGTGGATGCCAGCAGCTGGCAGAGCCTGAGGGAAGGAAGGAGGGAAAGCTCAAGCCCCCGTGGCCAGCCCTGTCCCTCTCCCCTCCCTCACATCCCCTTGCTGTGTGCTGGGAGCTCGCTGTGCCTGTCCTGGCTCTCGCACGGGGTTTAGGGGATCACTGTGCCCCTGCAAAAGCATCTCGGGGAGCTCCTTGCAGAGGGACAATCCATCACTGCTGCCCAACCAATGCTCCAGGGCAGCAGGAGCAGCTGAGCCAGGCCCTGCTTCCTTCCCTGCCCTCGTCGGTGGTGGCACAAATGATTCCTTGTGGGTAGGCCCTACAAAAACACACACCAAAACTCCCCTGAGAGAGCAAGGTGGGCCCTTTGGAACCATCTTCGGAGAGCTCTTGGCAAGCTCTCCAGGAGCAGGAGCCAATTTTCCCATCCCTGTGAGGGAAAGCACCGCTGGGACACGGCCAGCTCGGCAGTGAGTTTTATGGGAGTGGTACCCCGGGGAGCTGGAGCAGATGGCTCCCCAGGAGAGCTGCTTCCAGGGGGATTCAGCACATCCCAACCAGCTGCTCTCTGTTTATTGTACACAGCAGATTTTCCTTTCCAGCGCTACCTCACAGTGAGTTTAAAACTTCAAATTGGGAGTCTGGAGGTTGGTGCTGCCTGAAGCCAGGGAAAAGCCACAGGAAACCTTTCCCCTGTGAGGTGCAGCCTCAGAAGGGACAGGCACTCACCAGCTGGGTGCATTTATCCGTGCAGTATCCCGTGAGGGTGAAGCTGTCCTCTCCAGGGGGAATGGCCATCACTGGGGTGTACACCAAGCCCAGCTCCATGATTCCGGCGTCGTAGGGACGAAGGGTGGCCGTGTAGTACAGCCGGATCCCCGAGGAGTCCCGGCGACCTGCCGGGCCAGGGGACAAGGACAAGTCACTGCAGGGACAAGGTCAAAAGGTGAAAAGCAAGGAGAGGTGAAAAAAGATGCTGTGCTGCCGTGAGGAGCCTCCCGCTCCCGGCTTCCTTCGGGAAGCCTTCCTTCCTTCCTTCCTTTCTGTTTGAAATTGGTTTAAATCCTACAGATTTTCGTGCTAGTCCTCACTGAGTGGCCCCAAATGCACCTGTTTCCCTGGTGAGGGCACTGACCTGAGGCTGAATTGTCCCAGGACAGCAGGGTAAGGGGTGCCTTTGGAGAGCCCAAAGCAGAAGGAGAGAGCATGGGGTGCTTTGGAGGAGTCCCTCAGGAGTGGGGCTCATTGCAGCTTCTTTAACATCCCAAAATCCCAAAAGGCCACGCAGGCAAAGGGAAGGAGCAGGGTCAGTAGGTCAGGAGGGGTTCAGGCCAGCTCTGAGCTCCCTGTCTCCAGGCTGGAGCCCACCCAGGGATAAGAATAATGGGGGAGACATTATTGGTTAACATGCGAAAGCAGATGAATGATGGAAGACGTGAACTCCGTATTTATAGCCGTGTTTCTTCTCAAGTTGCCGAATGTGCTATGACTGATCCACAGCACATATGCTCTGGCCTCCTAAAAATATACTTGGGTAGTCAAGAAGCTGCTTGTTTTTATGTTAATGAAGAAACTGGGTTGTTTGGAATCCTTCTTTTTTTTCCAATGTGTCTCCTGACAATGTTATCGAAGCAGGAGAACAGGAATACAACATCCACATCCCCCCCTCCCCAGGCAGCCTGGTCTCTCTGGTGACTTGGCACTGCTGTCGCTCTTGCTCTGAGCTCAGACCCAGCCCCAGAACCTTGTGTGGAAACTGGGGGAACTCCTGAGACAGCCCAGCTAAACCCTGGAATTGTCCTGGATTGCATCCTTGCAGGAAGTCTGTGGGGGCAATTTCCTTCCTGCAGGCTCCTTTCCCAAGCATCCTTCCCCACCTCTGGGCCACATGTCAGCCTCCAGTGAGGATGGCACTGCTGAGACCAGAAAAGCAGCAGCATGATGGGGATTTAATGTATTCTTCCTGCAGGGACAGATCTGGACCATCAGCTCTCCAGAAAGTTGAGAACAGGGCCATGATTTTGGCCAGAGTCCTCCCCAGAAGGTGGCAATCCTTCCCTGGAATTTCCCCAGCTCTCCTGCCGTGGTCTAACAGGTAAAGCAATGGGCAGCACCACCCAGCCCCTCACCTTTGAACACCAGGGGATTGTGGTAATGGATCTCCAGACGCAAATATCTGGAGGAGCCTGGGCCACCAAAGGCAAGACCTGCTTCTTCAGGGTAATAGAAAGCCTGGAAGCAGAAGGGAGGGTGTTAGGGCAGCAGCAGGGTGGCTTTCCTGGGAACAAGGCTGGAAAGCCTAAGGGAATGTGTGGGCGTAATCCTGACCCACACCACGGGCTGAGGGATGTGACTCTTGTGCCCTTGGTTGTGCTTGGAGAGCTGCCCTTGCTTCCAGAAGCTTCACTCATTCCACAGGCTGTGGCACAACACCTGAGTATTGTCACAGAATCCTCAAACACCCTGAGCTGGAAGGGACCCACAAGGATCATCAAAATCCAACTCCTGGCCCTGCACAGGACAGCCCCAGGAGCCCCACGAGTGCCTGAAGGCATCATCCAAAATCTCCTGCTCAGGACTGGGGCCATGACCATTCCCTGGGCAGCTCTTCCAATGTCCCACCCCACTGATTCATGGCACCAAAAAAAGGAGGAGGGCTGGGGGGAGGCAGAAAATCCCAACACACCCAGGAGGGGCTGGGAAGATCAGACAGAGCCGAAACCAAACCCCAGCGGAGAGCAGCGCGAGGGCAGCCCCAAAGCGGGACCGGGAAGGTTGGGCAGGCAGCAGGGCAGCTGTCACCCACGGGGGACCTGTCCCTTGTCACACCCACCTGTGCCCCCATGGCCCAGGCTGCCAGCACGTGCCTGCAGTAGTTGAGGCGCTCTGGCTTCATCTTGGAGTCGCAGGGCCCGCTGTAGCGGGGGAAGCTGTCGAACTCGGCCGCGCACTGGAACACTTCCATGTGGTGGACCAGAGCCTCGTTGCCCGCCGTCACCACCGGCTCGTACTGAAATGGGAAACGTTTGTGGATGTGAAAACACAGGGTTTTGAAACAGATTGTTTGGTGGTTTTGTAGAAGGACGACTTGGAGCGGCGTATAGAACGTGACTTGTTACGCAGAAAGAACCGGTAGCGGCGCACGTGGGAATTTAATGGTGGGTAAAAAAACTGTTGAGACGAGATGTATGTTGTGAAAACTCAGTAAAGCAGGACTTAGGTATTGTGAGAAATCCATAAAGCAGAAAGCTGAGGCTCGAATCCAGCAAAATCGAGCTCCTGATTTTCGGCAAGAGCAAAGCGATCTGAAAAATAGCCAAACCTCCTCTGCACCTGCCCAGAAGTGGAGATCAACCTGAGGAAGACGTCGGCCTTCCTCCCAAGACCCCAGCTCACGCCCACCAGCAGGCCTGACAGCTGATTAGCATAGAGAGAAGGGGAGGAATGGGCGGGTGGGGAGGTGTGGGTTTGTGGGATCAGCGTGTATTTAAACCTGGACCTTGTCTTGACCAGGTACACACGGTTTGGAGGAGATCACCCCCAGTGTGTCCCAGCTGGAATAAAACATTCCTGCTTTACAATTTCTAGGTCCGAGAAGGAGAGGACACACTGAGAGCCCATCCCTGGGGCCTGCAGGCTCCAGGAGGAGCCAGGGCAGGAATATCTGTGACCTGGTACCAGTTTCTGCCACAGGATGGGGAGGGAAGGTTCCTCTGGGCATGAGACACCAAGGGCCAAGAGCTTTCACCTCATGTTTTGGTTATGGCAGAGTTAAGCACCTGGGTACTTCAAAGGGGAAACAACATGCTATTAGTGCCCAAGGAGCATTTAGGTCAGTTGTGGAAATATTTAATTTCTTGGCTGGCTTAGGGACCAACCCAGAGCCCACCAGAACCCACAGAGAACCAGCTCATCCTTTCTCCAGCAAGAGACGGGGATCAGCAGAAGATCTTGGTGTGTTTTGTGATGACTGAGTCCTTTACCAGCTTTGCAGGGCTGAGGTGGCCCTGGGAATGTTGCTTTTTCCTACAGAGAGGCCTGGCTGTGTTGTTGTTGTAGCTCTGCCTGCAGCTCTTGGGTTTTGTTTCTATCCAACACCTGCTTGGTGCACGGGGAGGGGGATTTGGGGTAGAGAGAGTGACTCAAGCCTGAGGAACATCTCTGGCTTAGAAGTGCCAGCTGTAGAAGCGATCTGCAGCAGCGGGAAGGTATCAGGAGTTACACACTTCGTACTTACACACAGATGATTCACTTCACACCATCTGTCAGAGAGAAAACCCTCCTTCTGAGCCTCCCTTTGCAGCGCCGTCTCTCCCCCCAAAATCACTGAGTGCTCACTGCAGCTCGACTCACTGTAGGTTTTCCTTCTCCCCGTGGGGTGGTTTTGACTCTGGATGTGCCAGGTCACCTCCTGAGCCACCCCCACCCCTGCTGGGTGCTCTCCCAGCAGCTCATCCTTTCCTCAGGGTTGCCAGCAGGTTTCTGCCTCTCCTTTGCAGGAGATGGCCCAAGCAACACGTCTGGGCAATGCCCACAAGTCACATTTCTGTCTGTAACTCTTTTTTGGAACATGCCTCATCTTTTAGTAGCCTATTGCCATCCTGGCTGGTTCTGCCCTGCTCTCACCAGCCCTGTTCCTTTGTTTCCTGTGTTTTTATGCTCCTCGTGGCTCTCTGTGTGCCAAAATCCTGCTGTGGGTCTGTTCCTTCTGAAGGGAGTCAGCTCTGAGCCTGCCCTGGATCCTGCTGGATGTGCCAGGTGGGAAAACATTACCTGGTCCCCTCCTGCTGAGACACTCTAGGAGACATGAGGATGCTACTGACTGGTGGGGTGGACCTGGAAGAGGTTTTGGGACAAGATGTCAGGGTCTGAAAGCCTCCCTGTGACACGGAATTTTCAGGGTCTGAAAACCTCCCTGTGACAAGGAATTTGCAGGGTCTGAAAACCTCCCTGTGACAAGGAATTTGCAGGGTCTGAAAGCCTCCCTGTGACACGGAATTTGCAGGGTCTGAAAGCCTCCCTGTGACACGGAATTTTCAAGGTCTGAAAACCTCCCTGTGACATGGAGTTTGCAGGGTCTGAAAGCCTCCCTGTGACATGGAATTTTCAGGATGTGAGCACAGTTACTGATCCACCCTGGGGGAAGCAGCCCTCTCCTCCTGCCTCTTACCATGACGATGTGGTGTTTGGGGAAGCCCTCTGGGAGTTCTGCCATGTAACACCAGTAGGTCGTCTCCTGGCTGGGAATGACAACATCTGGGGCTCTTATCTCCATGGTCTTCGTGTCACTGGGCAGCTCAGGGATGCTGATGTTGGGCTTCAGCAGCTGCACCCTCTGCAGCCCCCCATGGAGGGCAGAGACGTTGATGGCTTGCAGGGAATGCACCGGTTTCTCCAGGATGCCGTAGATCAGGTGCACCGTGCCGTCCTGGAGCCAGAGCAGAACATATCAGTGGGGTTTTCATGCAGGACAGGAGCTGCATGGACCATCAGCACCAGCACTGGTGGCATGAACCCAGAAATGGGTCTTGTGACCCCACCCTGACTGCACCAGGAGCCCGCTCTGCTGTGCTGTCCCAGGAAAGCTCAACATCCCAGGGTATTTTTCCAGCTGATGTGGTCACTGAGGGTTCCCCACCACTTGGGAGAGTCTGAAAAGCTTTCCCCATCAGTTCCAAAAGGGTGACACATCCTTCCTGCTCTTTCTGAGCCCCTCATGAGCTCCAGGCTGGGACAAACCCACCAGTGCAGGGCTCATCCCTTCCTGCAGCCCAGCAATAGCCTGGGGGGTAAAATAAAGTAGCAGAAATAGCAGAAATTAAACTTCTCCCTGAAGCCCTCCCTTTTCTTCCAGCTTCTTTTCAGGTGGAAGGTACCACAAGAAGCTCAGCTGAAAGTCTACTGCAAACAAGAACACTGAGAGCTCTGGACAGGAGATAAGGGAGAAAGGAAAAAGAGAACAATCTTTTCCTAAAGGATCAGAGAATAAAGACCAGCGAGTGTTTTCGTGGTTCACACACACAGATTTTTCCCTCCAGGGCTCTCAGTGTTTTGGCAGACGGCAGACACTTCTCACCACAAGAGAAGCTTTTGAACACCAGCAGCAAAAGCTCGAGGACACTCTGTGCCCACGGTGGCTCTAAAATATCCTGCCCACAAAGGCTTTCGTGTGCAGCCAGGGCCTGCAGCTGAGACCCTGAGCTGTCTGACGTCCCTCACCGGGAAGATTTGCCCCAAATCCCAGCTCGGAGAGGAGTTTCTTTTCAAGAGCCAGGGAGGCATCACCAGGCCACACAGGAGCACAGAGCAGCACCTCTATCAGCTGTCCCTCTGTCCCAGCTCCTGCCACAACCCTCCTGTTTGCCTCCTGTTGATACACCCACCCCTCTTGGTAACGCTCCCCACGGCTGGCTCCAGGCTGCCGAGCACAGTGATGCAGGAGGGATTTATATAGACACGTTCAACAGGAGCTGATGATGCAAACGAGCTAAAAGCTACACTTGAGAGAGCTTTTCAAGGGGTTGTGAATAGATGGTGCCAAACGTTACTCATGGGCCAGGGCTGACATCTGTAGCTCGCTTCCTCTCTGCCTCACACGCCACCAACCCCTGATGCTGTGCCCAAAGCCTGCAGGACGGGTCTGGAGATGTGTCCCGGGGTTGGGATGGGGCTGGGGGTGCCACAGTGGGGTCAGGGCCGTGCCATACCTCTATCAGGTAGTCCTTGGGGTCACAGGTGCTGAAAGCTCTTCTGAAGAGGAGGTAGAGCCCCTCAGGAGCCCTGCGAGCCCCGAGGAGCTGGTAGTCCTGCTGGGAATCCATGTGGAGCTGCCCCTTGGCATCGCTCCAGGCGTCCTGCGAGAGAGAGAGCAGCCTGCTCAGCCAGGAGGCACCTGCAGAGGTACCACAGGTCCTCCTTCTGCCCACCCTCAGCATCCCAGAGGTGCAGGAAGCCTGTGCTTTGGTGGGCTCCATGCCCACCTCCAGCATCTCCTGGGCAGATCCATGCTGGAACGGCCTCTGGTGCTCAGGCAGATTTGTGAAACACCCGACACAGCACTAACAGTCTGCAGAAAGACCTTTACAGGCTGAGATGTGAGTGGGGAAAGGTCGGGAAGAGAGGGAGGAAAGCCCCCAGGGACATGTGAAGGTGTTGCACTGGTCTGTGCTGTATTTTGGATGCGCTTGCCTTGGGGGGACCCTGTGGAAGGGGGTGCTGGGCTCTCCAAAACCCTTGGCACAAACCAGCCTCCCTCAATTTAAGATCAGACCCTTGCTGGGATGTAACGCCAGCCCTAGAAATTGCTTCCCCTGTGCAAAACCCTTAATTTTTTGTGGTCAGATTGTTCTGGCAGCCCAGCACGGCCTCCCAAAAACCTCCTGTTGTAGAGGATGGTGACAAAGCCACCCCAAGATGCAAAGCAGTAGGATGTTCCTGTGCCTCAGGGTTTGAAGGTTTGGAGTATAAAATCCTGTGATAATTTGCATTTGAACAGGGTTGTTTCTTTGATCTTTTGTTTCTCCTGCGGGTCCCCTGTTTACTCAGAAAAGGCACCCAGGAAGTAGCTGGCTGTAGGCACACGAGTGGCACTGGTTCTTTTCTCTTGGGAGGAAAAAACAGAAGGAAAAGGATAAAGCAGCTTGGCACCATTTCAGCCAGAACTATAGAGTCATATTTCCAGAACATATTGTCCTTAGAGGGGGAGAGGGAAATCAGCTCCACGGAGCTCGCATGACATTTGTTTTCGTAGGAATACGGAGCACAAGTTAATCTCATAGTACATGGGGGGCTGAGCAAATCTGGATCTTACACACTTATCCAGAAGAAAAGCTGCTGGGAGGGAGAAAAGCAGGGCTGGAGAGATTTAGTGAGATCTCCTTGCAGGATGCTGTTCAGCACCAAGTGAAAGAGCAAACCCGAGCGCTGCCGGCTGTTTCATTCAGCGCTCTTTGTCTTTGGGCGAGATTAGAAATGAGCCTTTATGTTTTCTTAACACGATGCTGTGAAATCCTGTGGCATTTGGGCCACCACAGGCCCTGAAAGGCTGGCAATTAGCAGGGAAACAGCGCAGATAATCAACCCTTCTTCTCGTGCTTTCATTACGCTGCGGATCACATTGCAGCTGATTGCGAAAGAATGTGTTTTATGGTTAATTTGAAGTGAGCAGAGAGGTAAAATTTAACTTACTGGAAAGCCTCACACGGGCAAAAATGGGAATTGCTTTCTGCAGCCAGGCACAATCGCAATCAGCCTGATGTGGTGGGCTGGGGATAGGGCTGGAGAGCCCAGGGCTGGGAAAACCACCCAAAGAGGATCCCAACAAACAGCCAGTGGCAGGAAGGATGGGGTTTGCAGCAGCAACAGCAAACAACACAACTGGAAATCAGTTTTCCCTGTGCTCCCGTTTACATCCCACCCAAATACATTTGCACCTTTAATTTCTGACAGCACGCCAGGCTGCCCTGTTATCCTGTTGATCCCTGTGGATGCAGCTCTCAGCTGGGTTCTTCCTGCTGGCAGGAGCAGCCTCTCTGCCTGGTGACTTCTGCCCTGTCTCAGAGCCATTAATAGGAGCTGTGGTTAATTTTTAATGTGACTGGCAGCAGCACACGAGTGAAGCAGGGTGTCGATGCATCCTCTGTGTGTGTGTCTTTGCAGCTCATCCAGCAGAGACATCCAGCTCCTGGTCCCCTCAGCCTTGCTGATGCGCTGCTGTGTTTATTCTTTTCTCTTTTGGGTTAATCCCCACGCCAAACCCACCGTGTGGATCTTATCTACGGCGTCCTCTGGGGTGGAAATCCCCAAAACCTTCTGGACCCTGGGCAGCGGGGCTGGCCCAGCGTGCGCCCTGCCTTGTACCCCACCCTACCAAACCACGAGCCAGATCCAGAGAGCTGCACTCACGGGGAGGGACCCCCGAAAGCAGCCGTGCCAACACACAAGTGACTCACCCCAAAGTAGGAGTTGTGCCCGTCGCTCCAGAGCACGGCCAGGTCCGCGTTCTCAAACCGGCCCCTGTCCGACATCCCGAAGAGGAGCCCGAACCGCAGCTCCCTGACGAGGAGCTGGAAATGCACGGCTTGCTGGGGGTAGCTGACATTCCAGGAGAGCTCCAGCAGCCCCTGGGGATCCAGGGGCACCTTGTAGGGGAACTGGCTGTGGCGGGGCGCCGAGCCCTGCAGGGCCACCACCAGGATGACCAGGAACGCCGCCACCACGGTGAGGTACATGGAGGCCACCTCCCGCAGCTTGAGGCTGGGGCAGGAGCAGGGCTTGCTCCTGGAGTTCTGCATCCTGCCGGGATGGCACCCGGCACCTGGCCGTGCCCATTTATGTGCTGGCCCTCCTGGGCGAGCCGGGTAAGTGATACTCTTTAATTGCATTTAGTTGTTGGGAAATTGGGCTGGCGTATTGACCCCCGCCAGCTCCTGGCCAAACACTTGTCATCTGCTGTCTCCCCTTAATTGGCTCTAATTGCACATGGACATTATCAATAGCAATTGGATTTGACTGGGCTGATGTGATTCACTCTTAAATCTTCCTTAGTGGCTGGGAAGGGCTGTTTGCTCGCAGGCTGATCTGGCTGAGCCCTCGTGGACATGCTGCGCTGCTCGTGGTGCCTTTGGCCTGGGTGTCCACATAACCCAGCCTGGGATCACCCCAAAGGTGGCCAGACATGAGAGCAAGGGACCCTGAGCCTTGTCTGAGCTCCCAGGTATTAAATAATACTGACAGGGTTTGAAATATTTTCCCTGCAAAGCTCAGTGCCAGAGGAAATGCTGATTTCCCCCAAACAGCAGGAAAAGAGATGTCTCCTCTCTTCCCTCCTCTCGTTTTTGGCCTTTGTGGGATTTAATTCTGGCCTTTTCAAGCCCAGCAAAGCCCAGCTCGTCTCCCACCCCACTTTGCATCCACTGAAGCCCCCACCTGCCCAGACCACTGGATATGTTCAATATTTGCTATTTCTTTTCAGCAGCTGGGACTTTGGCTCCAGTTTAAAGACACCTTTAGTCTCTCCCTCTTCCCATTTGTTTAAATTCTGATGGGTTCTCTTTCGGTTATTAACTTTCCCACGTTAATTGGAATTATAATGAACTGCCTGGAGCTCTTTGATGCACACACACACACGCACACATTGCCTGGCTTTAGTCTGCGAGTCGGTGGCGTTGTTTTATTAATGCCACCTCACGTGCGGAGTCCCCTCGGGTCCCCTCCGTGTCTCGGGTGTCGCTGCCGGTCCTTGCAGCAATGTCACAGGGGCAGACCCGCCTTCCCCAGCCCCGTGTAACGAGAGGAGACGGATTCCGCTTTTCAGTGAATCATCAAATGCGAGCATCTCGGCGTTAAACCCGAGGAGGTTTTACTGTCCTAAGACACAACCATTACTCAGGAATGCGTCAATTGATCCCGGCCGTCTCTCCTTGCCGGGTGACCTGCTGCTCGCAGGGTTTGCTCTCTCATTCAGCCCCACCAGGCGAGAGGCCAAGGCAGAGGAGGGATGGAGAGCTGAGCTCTCCCAGAGGAGCGTCCGCAGCCCCATCCCTCCCCCAGTGACTCCAGCGCACAGCCCCGTCCCACACCAGCCCTCCCACTGCTGCTTAAAAGCCTTAAAGGCACGTCTGGATAGCAGGAGGTGGCTGGAGCTGCCTGGGAATGCTCCCAGCACGGCACCTCCGGGGCTCTGGTCACGGGAGCTGTTCCTGGGCTCTGCCCCAGGAGCTGGATCTGCACCTCACCCCACCCACGGCTCTCTTCACCTTGCTGAAGGAGGATGCAGCATTTTCCCCTTTTCCTGAGGCCCCTGGACACACTGAAGGCATCAGTCCTTCACCCCCCAGCCCTGGTGCTCGAGCTTTACAGAGCTCTGCCTGCCTTACAAGAGCCCCACAGAACAGATTTTTGTCCTTCCCTATCCCTGGTCTCCTCCAAGCAGATTCACCCACTTGTCCTCCTCTCTTGGCTTCGTTTCCTCATTGTGAAGAGAAGAAGCTGAGCTGCCAAGCACGGCAGGAAGGCAAAGTGATCCTCACCGGGGGCAGGAGGGGGTCCTCAGCTGACAAGTTCTGCCTCCCTCTATCAGAGATGAAACCCCAGGTTGCTGGCGTGTGCAAGTGGAGCTCCTGAGCTCTCCTGTACAGGAGGAATTTGCAGTGGAACAGCAGAACACGGGCAGGTCAGCTTGAAAACAGCTGAACTTTGCAGATAAGCACTGAGAATTTATTTGAAGAGAGAAAAAAAAAGGATGTACATCTCTCTCTCTCCACCCCCCCTCCCCGTTCAGTTTCTCCTGAGCCGTGGCTCATAAATCCAGGCGAGGAGTGAGGATCCAGCTTTCCACTCACTGCTCGGGGTGTTGATTTTAAGACTCCAAGGAGATGTAGAAACGCTGGAGTTTCCTGACTGGGAAATTCGGACCATTCGGGAGCAGCTTCCCAGGGGAGGGCTGTGGGGTGGGAGCCGTGGGTCCTGCCCTTTCCTGGAAGGCAGAGCAGCCACTTTGTGCCCGTGTGGGAGCTCCTGAGGAAGGGAATACCGGCAGGATTGTGCTGGGCCCTGTGCTGCAGGTGGGACTCGGGTGTCCCCTCATCCCACCTGCCCCTCTCCAGGCAGAAAAGCAGAAAGGATGCCCAGGGAACACCTGGAGCGGGCTGTGAGCCCCCGGGCAGGGCTGGTTTGGGCTGCCTGGATGCTGAATGCCCCGGCAGCAGCATTAAACCCCCGCCTGGAGGGTTTAACGAGTGTTGCTGACCCCATCTCTGCAGAGCCACACACACAAACCCCCCTGGGGACACACGGCCGTGGCTTTCCATGGCCGCTCACGACCCTGGGCGCAAAGCTGGGGATGAGCGGCGTCTTCCAGAGCCCTGAGAGCGGCAGTGCCTGCCTTCGGGAGCGGCAGGGAGCCGGGGAGCAGCCGCCTCCACCGGCGGGAGCCGGGGCCGCCCGCCCGCTACAAAAGCCGGCTTCCAGGTACGGAGCTTAAACACAATTGATGCGCCAAATTAGGGGCTGAAGCAGGCAGCAGCCCTCCGAGCTATAATCCATTGCCTGGCTAACAGAGATGGAAATTCAATTTGGGCAAGGGCAGGGAGGGGAGGGCAGGGGAGCTGTCTGTCTGCTCCCGCGGCCGGTGCAGCTCTCCGTGCCCCGGGGCTCTGCTATCCGCAGCCCTATCCAGCGCCGGCATCGAATTTGCCTGGGTGCTGATGAGGTTTGGCAATATCTGACTCCGGCTGGGCCCGGCGTGGTGTGAGGAGGGGGAAAGGTGGGCTGGCACACAGGGGGGATGCTCAGGTGGGTGGGTGACCCCGCAGGGTGACAGGGACCCCTGCCTTGGCCAAATCCTCCCCTCAGCAGCAGGTCAGAGCCGTGGAGCAGCCCCGTGACTCGCAGGATCTGTCCCATCACACCCCAAGGTGGGAAGGATTGTTTATCACCCTTCCCCAAGGATCTCATTGCCCGGTCCTGTTCCCATAATGAATCGGAAGGGATCTGCAGGCTGCTCAGTGGGGGTTTTTTGTGCACCAGGAGGGCACTGGGGCTGCCAATCTGAGTTCAGATTGCCCAGCAGGGGCACCGGTGAGTGTCTGCCCCCTCTAAAGCGGCTTTAGTGTCCCTGTGTCACCTGGGCCACAGCGAGCTGTGGGGTTTTGCAGGGACCCTCCACGTGTGGCAGCAGCCTGGGCTGTTCTAACTCACAGGTGTGCCACGTGCCAGCCAGGACAGGACACTTGGAGGTGACTGTGATCCAGCAGGGATGGGTGGGAAGAGCCATTCCTTCCTCCTTGCACTGAGTTTGTGCCTTACAGCACAAATGCTGTAACATCCCCCTTGCCAAGCCTCTGCTTGTTCCAGTTTCTTGCTTTCTCCCAACCCGTTTTGCCTTCCTCAGGACCAAATTTTCTTTATTTTACACCACAGAAGAAAACTTTTGCCTCATTCCCCACGAGGATCACACCCAAAGGGGAACCAGCCCCAGACCTCCCCACTGAGCCAAATCAGGGACAGAACTGGACCTGAGCTGCTCTTTACAGCTCAGCCTCTGCTCCTGCTCTGGCACTGAAGGTGAGGACTGGACTGCCCTGACTGAGGAGCTCCATCCCTTCTGCCTCTCCTCCTGCTCTAGCTGTGCACCCACAGATCTGCAGAGCCAAAGGTGGGTGTCTGGGCTGAGCCACGGTGAGCTGGTGATGGGACAGCAGGAGGAAGGCCAAAATCAGCCAGAGGAAAGCACTATTTGCTCTTTGGGAGGTGGTACTGCCCTGCCAGGTGCTCCAGGCTGGGTGAGCAGCCAGGCCCCTTCCCAGCAGAGCATCCCAGAGAAATTCCCTCCCCAGTGCTGCCGCAGCTGAGCCACCTAATGAGATCTCCTCGCCTGTGCATGCTATATTAGGGTTTCCATGGATATGGTGTCACAAACACTGGGCTGTGGCTTTGTTATATAAACAGGAGAGATTGCCACAAATACCCAAAATATCTGGAAAGGACAGGAAGAGACAAAAGCATCCTCTGGGTGTGTTTATGAAGCACTGTGTGATCCAGGGGATAGTGCCAGTGGGAGGTGGGAGAGGTTGGAGGGAGCTTTGGGAAGTGGAGTTTATCTGAGGGGTGGTCTCCGACTCAGGAGCTCTGGAGACTCACCCTGATCTTCAATGGGATGTTTTTAAATGAGCAAAAAAGTGCTAAAAAAGTGCTGGCTGGGCTGTTCCTGCTCTGCTCGTGCCTGAGGGCTGGGCTGCTGCAGCTCCTGGTGTGACGGGCATCCTTCTCCATGAGCAAGTTCATCCTCACTGAGCCTCACACAGAGCTTGGTCATCCCCTGTTCCTGCCATAGGCAAGGAAATCCTGCTTCCTGCAGCTGGTGGGGCCGGGGCTGGTGATGGTGGTGGGGACACACAGCCATCAGCTCTCCCAGGACTGCCCACACCCCACCCTGCTCTGCAGGACCAGCTCACTTTTTCACCATTTCAGGTGCAAAAAGTCTCTTTTGTACAGTCGAGAGAATGGTGTAATGTGAGGAAAAAGCTGCTCTCGAATGGAGGTGGGATGTAAGGGACACGGAGACATCAGGGTGGCTAAAATTGTATTGCACTCCCACTCCCCTGCCAATAACAACACCAGAAATAAAGTGGTTTGCAATAACCATCTCCACGCATTGGAACACAGATTCACGTGTCCCCGCAAAAGATGCTCCAGGCAGGATCAACTCTGCTCCAGCCTGGCTCTGCAGGAGAGGCATGGCAAGCTTGTCCCAGTCCTCCCAGTGGTGATGACTCTTCCCCCAGCAGGTGCAACCCCAAGCTCCCAGTATCCACCAGTGCCTCCCTTTTCCCACCCTCCGTGCTCACCTGTGGTGACATTCCCAGCCCACGGCTGTGTCAGCTCATTCCTGGCCTTCCAGAGGCCTTCCACCATGGGATGAGCATCCATCCATCCATCCCTGCATCCATCCATCCATCCTCCATCCATCCATCCATCCATCCATCCATCCATCC
>WAAE01016503.1:232886-264679 GCA_013400495.1 Nicator chloris | reverse complement strand
GGTTTGTGATGGACAGCTTAGCAGAAGGGCTGATAAAGATTAGAAACTGTGGATAAATGAGATTTCCTTTGGAAAACTCAATGTTGCTTCTGTACAGGGAGGGTTTGTCCTACAAACCTCTTGACAAGCTCAGGAAGCTTGAAGGGGAGGTGTTTCCAGGAATCTTTGGGTTTCCAAGGCTGTGAGGAAAGGCTCTGCCCTTTTCCCTTTCCCTTGCCCAGGTACTCATGGCAGGATTATTCCCACAGCACCTCCTGCAGCCCTGCGTGCCAGCAGCCCCCAAATCCATGTCTCTGTGCAAAGGGACGTGAGGGAATCCATGGTGAGCACCCTTAACCTCACCCCCTGCCTCTCCAGGCCCTTCCACAAAGCTGTGGCTGACATTCCAGCCAGTCTGGCACGTTTTTCCAGGTGCAGAGGCAGGAGCTGATGGGGTGATGTGACAGGATGTGCCAGGCAGGCCCTGCCACGGATCAGCCTGGAGACTGATGTCACCTCAGGAGCGTTGGCAGATGGAGCTGGGCATGGGCTGGGGATGTCTAAGAGGACATGAGTGTGTCTAACAGGGCTGGGTATTTCACCTGCTTGGGCTAAAAACTGATTGAAGGAGCAGCTCCTCTCTGCTGTCTCTTTGTTAATCAGATTCATCCTTTGGCACCCTGAGGTTGTCACCTTCAAGGGCAGACACCTCTCAGAGTAAGATGTGGCAGATGTGTCCCCAGGGCACCTTCAGCTCCTGCCTAAAGCCGTGGCAGTGGATGCAAGGGGGACACCAAGCAAGGTCCCAGTTTGGGGCAGTTGTTGGGGCTGTGTTAAAAGCCAGGTGGTTCTGACCTCGTGGGGGGCTACAGCAGGTGGGGAGAGGAGGCTGTGGGAGAGCACAAACCTGGGAATCGCTGCTGTTCTCAGCAATACCAAATTCCCCAATTAAATCCAGTGAAGGTGACTGAGGTGCTGCAGAGACAGGAGGAGGAGGAGGCAGTGGGGACTTTCCAGGCTGCTGCCATGAATATTTGGGATCAGCTTGGAGACCATCCAAGAGAAGGAACCTCCATAACCGTGGGGAAGAGGCAGAGAAAAGCACCTGGTCCCTCCATCAGGACCAGAGGGTGGCTGGCTCTGAGCTGAGCCTCAGAGCATCCTGCTGCAGCCTCCTCCTGCAAAGCTGCACACACGGGGTCCTGGTACTGCCAGGGAGCTTAAGGTAAAAACAAATGCCAGAGAGGAGCTGAGGAAAAGGCTCTGCCCTCAGGAATGGGAAAGGAGGGTATTTGGCATTTGGGGGTGATGCCCAGGTTGTGTTGTCACTTCACCCCAACCCACTCCCAGGGCCTGCCACGTGCAGGAGTGGTTTACAGAGCCCTAACTCCGTGTTCTCCTCTTGGAACAAAGCCCTGCACGAGCAGTGGGACCCTTTAGCAGTATTAAGAGCCCTTTTGCTGTCCTATTTCAGGTGAACCTGTATTTTATTGCATCTCTGGAAGGCCACACGCTTGATGTGTGTCACATCCAGCAAACTGCCGTTGCCAAAGGAGTTTTGAGGATAAAAACACCAGCAGCACCCCCCAGGCAGGTGTGTTCCACTGGGAATACACACAGGGAGCTGGGCAGTGTTCCAGCAGCCCATTTCTCCCAACAGGGCTCAGGTTTGGATGTAGGTTGTGCTCACAGGTCAGTCTCAGGTGGAAGATTCCTCCAGGGTCAGGAAAACCAACGGGGAACCTGCCCTGGGGATGGAGCAAGCTGGGGGTGAGACAAAAAACCCCTAGAGAGCAGCCTTGGATGCTGAGTGACGGGAAGATCATAAAATATTCCTGGGCAGTTTGATGCAAAGTTGTGAGTCAAAAGAATTTGGGGAAATTTTTCTGAGAAAACCAAGAATTTGGGGTTGCAGGAGTGGGAGTGCACAAAATCACCAAAGGATTGACACTGGGAAGAACCCACGAGTGGTGGTGGAGGGAAGCAGGTGAGCACACCCGAGCACTGCACTCAAAGCCCACGGATGATTTGGCTCCTGGCTGCTGCTGGGTCTGTTTATCCCACAGACTTGGCAGGCACAGGACACTTCCCAAATGTTGGGGTTGATGAAAGTTGTGGCTGGGCAGCTGCCAGGTCTCGAGGCTATCAACTGCCTCCCAAACTGTGGATGCTAATTAGCACTTCCCTTCTGTAAAAATTTCTGGTGCAAAGTCTGGGCAATCCGTGTTTGCACAGCCCCTGGCACGGCCAGACCGTGCTCACCACGGAGGTCTTGTACATCAGTGCGATACAGAAATGCGTCATAAAAACATTTTTCCCCTTCACAGAATCTGATCTTCCCGGAATTGCTTTTCGAGTAAGCAAACCTGATGTTAAAAGCCGAAAAACAAGCTCTGTACTGGCACAAGGCAGCCCAAGCATTTGCTAAGTCCTTGTTATAACATTGTTTTTCCTTGCTCCTTATCCCGGGCTCAGCTCCGTGAGAATTGCTTTGACATCTCCCTGGGAAGCAAGGAGGATGTTTATTGCAGTACCTGAGGCCAGGCATTGAAACCAGAATGAATGGGCCAAGCAGAGAACCTCCATCGTTCATATTTCTGAGCAAGGATGCAGTGACAAATTGCCAGACGATGACGTTTGACCTGCACAAGTAATGAAAAGCTAAAATTGGTTGGTTTTTTTATTTTTTTAAAGCACAGCCCTTCAATATCTTCTGCACGTGGTTCAAGCAACCTTGAAGAAAAACTCAACAGCAACCACAACACAGTTCAGTATTCAGTGATTTAATATAATAATTAAATAACAATAGTCTTCTCTTTAAAGAGAAACTGTGTTTTTTTTCCCCTCACCTTCATTTCTTATCATCACAGTGAGTGCTTGTCCTTTCAGATCTCTGCACAGGCTTTTGAACGGCGTGTAAAGTGTGCTGGAACTGCTGGCAGTGATCAGTTTATTTGGGGAGCAATTAATTAAATGCAACTGTTTCCCTCTGTATAGATTAAAGGAGTGCTACGAGTGATACCATCTCAAAAAGAGCAGATGTGCTATAAAAACACTGATTATTCTCATCAGTCGAGAGGGACAGAAAAGTATCGATAGGCTGGAACCGCTGATGAGAAAAATTAAGTTAGTTCTTGGGAATGAGTTTCACTGCCAGGGAAATGAATGCTGCAGGACAAAAGTCACACATCCCGATGGACAGAGACAATCCAGGGGCCTGCAGAAGGGTCCCTGCTGCCCAGCTGGAGTGGCCAGAGCCAAGGATGGTGGCAGGGGGTGAGGCAGAGACTCCTGAGGCACACTGAGCATCCTCTGTGCTCAGGGAAGCTCTGCAGGGAGCCCAGGGACCAGGGACTGCAGAGCTCAGGGGGAGCTGGGGCAGTCTGTGCTCCCCTGTCACACCAGCTTGGGGCTGGGGGACAGCCTCCCCTGTCCCCTGCGGTGGTGCTTGTGTGGGTTGCCCATCTGCCAGAGGGGTAATGCCCCTCTAGGATTCAGGGTTTTGTCCCAAATGTTGCTTTTTCCAGCTCTGAAGGGTCATCACTACCCCAGCACTAAGGAAATCTTGTGAATCACCACTGCTGAGAGTCACCACTTCGGGGAAAAAGCTGTGGATGAGGACTCTAAGCTGAGGTTGTGCTGGAATGGGCATGGATTTGGGAAGAGGAGAGGCATTCCCTGTTCCGTTCATGAAACCAAAACCAGCTGAAACCCCAGCACAGCTCCTGAAAAACAGAGCATGGAACAAACTCATGTCACCTCTAAAATGCCCTGGGGGCCGTGTGGGATCAAACTGGGGGTGCTGTGGGGTTTGCCTTGGCTTTCTCCCTGCACTGGGGATGGGGAGGGGGATTCTTTTCCTGTGCCAGCACTGGGGGTGAAGCTCTCTTGTCCAAACCAGCGTCGCCTGGCTCCGTGGTGGCTCTGTAAGGGGGTAATCCTGACTTAGAGGGGGTGACCCCACTCTGTAGGGGGGTGATTCGGGTATAGAGGGGTGACCCGGCTCTGCAGGGGGGTGATTCGAGTATAGAGGGGTGACCCGGCTCTGCAGGGGGGTGATTCGGGNCTTTTTCCAGCTCTGAAGGGTCATCACTACCCCAGCATTAAGGAAATCTTGTGAATCACCACTGCTGAGAATCACCACTTAGGGGAAAAAGCTGTGGATGAGGACTCTAAGCTGAGGTTGTGCTGGAATGGGCATGGATTTGGGAAGAGGAGAGGCATTCCCTGTTCCGTTCATGAAACCAAAACCAGCTGAAACCCCAGCACAGCTCCTGAAAAACAGAGCATGGAACAAACTCATGTCACCTCTAAAATGCCCTGGGGGCCGTGTGGGATCAAACTGGGGGTGCTGTGGGGTTTGCCTTGGCTTTCTCCCTGCACTGGGGATGGGGAGGGGGATTCTTTTCCTGTGCCAGCACTGGGGGTGAAGCTCTCTTGTCCAAACCAGCGTCGCCTGGCTCCGTGGTGGCTCTGTAAGGGGGTAATCCTGACTTAGAGGGGGTGACCCCACTCTGTAGGGGGGTGATTCGGGTATAGAGGGGTGACCCGGCTCTGCAGGGGGGTGATTCGAGTATAGAGGGGTGACCCGGCTCTGCAGGGGGGTGATTCGGGTATGGAGGGGTGACCCGGCTCTGTAGGGCGTTGGTCCGGGTCCGTAGCGGGGTGACCCCTCTCTCTTTGGGGATAACCCCGCTCGGGGGGGAGTCGCCCATCTCCCAGCTCCTCTCTGCCCTCCCGGATACCCAGAGCAGCCCCTCAGGCCGGGCCGGGGACCCTGCGGCCGCATCCCGAGCTGGCAGGGGGAAGCAGAGGCGCATCCCTCCCGTGGCGCCGCATCCCGGGCTNAAGGTTTGTTTTTTTTTTAAACGTTTATTTTGGTATTGATGCTCTCCGAGCGGGAGACTTCGGGAGACGCGGTCCTCACCTGAGCGAGCCGGCCCCATTCCCCCGTTTGAAGGTAAGCGGAGAGGGAGAAGGCACCGGCGCGNGGCGCTGGGAGCGGGGCGGGGAGGCGGGAGCGGCCCCCGCAGAGCCGCCGGCCCGGCCATGTGCCGACAGGGGTGGCTGCTGCCGGCTGCCTGCTCCGCGCCCGCCGCTGCCGCCCGCCTCCTCAGCCTCGTTTCTGCCGCTTATTTTTAATTTTTTTATTTTTTTTTGATCCTTATTTCATTTTTAAGGTTTGTTTTTTTTTTAAACGTTTATTTTGGTATTGATGCTCTCCGAGCGGGAGACTTCGGGAGACGCGGTGCTCACCTGAGCGAGCCGGCCCCATTCCCCCGTTTGGAGGTAAGCGGAGAGGGAGAAGGCACCGGCGCGGGGGCTCCGCGGGCCCCCCCCCCCGGCTCTGCCGGGTCCTTTTTCCCCGTCTCTCCCAGCGCTGGGGTCTCTCGCGGTGTTTTTTCCCTGTTTGCTTCGCTCCCGCCCCCGCCGCCCGCTTCCCGGTGCATCCGAAACTGCCGGGATCGCTGCTCCGGGGGCACCGGCAGCCAGCCCCGCATCCCGGGGGATGCCGGCGAGGAGGGCAGCAGGCACAGGATGGCCCCGGCTGCCGGGAGTGGGGCTGGGAAGGGATTTGGAGGGGGAGACGGGGTGAGGAGGGACATGGAGAACTGCACGGCATCCGCTCCCCCATAGCCTGCCCGGAGGGACCGGGCAAGTCCCGCCACCTCAGACCGGCATGGAAAACACTGGCGTGCTCCAGGCTCGGTTTTCCCTCATCCTACAGCATCTCCAGGTCCAAAACCTATGAGGGATGTCATGAAAGCACCTTTCAGGGACGGAGTGGGAAAGCTGCCCCCATGCCATGCCTTTCCTGAGTGTGCAGGTCGTGTCCTTCCCTGCCCCGGGGACACCTCGGTCCCCTTTGCACACTCAGTGTAGGACTGGAACCGGCCTCTCTTCATTTCTGGACATCTCACCTGGAGCCATGTGATTCACTTTGTTTCCATCTCATGTGCTGGCCCCAAAGGACATCAGAATCCCCCTTTCCATCCCAATGAGTTTGTAGGACACCCCAGTCCTGGGTTAGGTAGCAAACCATCCCATCAGCTCACGCTCAGCAAAGCAGTGGTGATGGAGAGGGATCCAGGGCGGAATGCCAGGAAGGTGATGGCACAGTCACCTGTGGGTTGTTTTTGTCACTCTGAATCCAGCAGCCATCAAGGTCTGTGCTCTCAGAGCCACATGGATGCTGTTCAGCACATTAAAGGTAGCCTGAGGGCTCAGGGGGGGCTGTGGGAGGGAGAGAGAAATCCCCCAAGGGAAGATGGCTTTTCATTTCCCCATATCGACCGCTTTCACACAGGATTATTTATATTTGACATAACAGATCACCAAACTTGGGAGGTAGTGGGGGTGTGCTCGTACTCATTAAGGTAGACAGTTTCCTGGCAGAATAAATTCAAGGTAAGAGAAGACGGCACTTTGAGGTTCAACAGATTGTCTTCCAGCCTGAAACGAGCAGCGAAATCAGCATAAAACCTGGATGGGAAAACTCTGCACTCCAGTCTGTCATGATGTATGGCTGTCATTTTCGGGAACCTGGTGGGTTATCCCGATTTTTAGAGTGCAGATGGTGCTCCTGGATGATTTCATTTGAGCAAAAGTACCCAGTAGGATGGGGTTTTTAGTCATCACATCTTGTCTTCGCTGAGGAAGCATCTAAATTATAGCTGTGAGGGAAAGCAGTTGACATGAATTGTGCATGAAGTGAGTGCCTGAACTATCCCACACCTGTACTGAGGCTCCTGCCCCATTGCAGTGGCTTGGGAATAACTGGAGGTTGTTTGCAGTCTCTGTGGTTGATTTTCTTCTTGCCTGAAATGAGAAGAAAGGTGCATTAGGGGCTGTCAGTTGGTGAAAAGGGATTTTAAACACCTTAAAGACCGTGCAGCTGTAATTAGAAGTGTAACCTCCTTCCTCTATGTGTCAGGATTTCTGTGCAGAACGATGACAGGACCTCTTAAGGAACGGTGCTGGTGCTCAGGAGAGATAAAGAACTTCAACAAAATCCCCTGCAAAGCTACTGTTGTTGATTTATCACCCCGCAGTACATCGGTTCTCGTGCAGAAAGGATGTGGGGATTTGAGGGGAGGGAAGGAAACAGCATTTGTTCCTTTCTGGTTTCCTGCCAGCGGGCACAGATTACAAACACAGGCAGCTCTGAAATACCTGTGCCTACCTGGGCACAACGAGCTGCTGAACACCACCAGCTCTGTGCTTCCTGGTTGTGTCCTCGCTGTGGCCGTCTCTGTTTTCCAGCAAAGCCTGGTAGATGGGTCTGGCTGTCACATCTCCTGACCCTTTTCCACTGAATCTGTAGCAGTCCCTAAACCCCCGTGGGGGTGACACGAGAGTCAAGGCTGCAGGTTTGACTCAGGGTCTTTGCTGTCTCAGCAGAACGTGTTCAGCAGTGGGTAAGGGACAGACTCACTGCCCGTGGTTTATTGACCCAAGCCTTTCTAAATGCTTCCCCCTCTGAAGCTGAAGAACACCCCTGACCCTACAGCCATCCCTCAGCACCCCTTCAGGATCTTTAAAAGTTTTGCTGGGTGCCAGATTCAAAGAGATAAAGGTGCTCAATTCCCTCAGGCATTTGTGTGCATCCCGGAGAGCTTCGCTGGATCCTCGCAGCCTGGCACAGTCTGTGCCACTGACCTTTGGCATGTCAGGATGTGTCCTCAGTGCCCAGCACATGGGACAAGGAGGGGTTTTGCAGCTGGCCAAGCTCCAAGGGATTTGCCTGACTCAGACTTTTCCCTCTGGCTGCGCAGTGCTGGTGGAAGAAGCAGGGATGGCTGGGTCCCTTGTCACTCGGCCTGTTCCCGTACCTGCCTCTCGTGTTGTCATGGATATGGACAAGGACACGGCCAGGAAAGAGGTGCTGCATGCTGGCAGGGCTCCTGCAGCCCCAGCTGGTGATGCAACTTGTGACATTGAAGAGGTGCAGGGAAGGGATGGAGCAGAGGTGGCAGCTGTTGGGGTTGCACTTGCAGCTCATTCCCCGTCTACGTTGCGTTTTCTCCCAGATCATTGTGTGTGATCTCCTTCTCTCCTTGGGATCTCTCAGGGTAGGATTGGTTCCCCCTTTGCCTGAGCAAACAGCCTTTATCCCAGCAGTGCTGAGGGGCAGAGGGGTGACAGATAGGTGGGTGATGGACTCTGACCCTCTCCAGACTTTCAGCCACATTCAGCTCACAGCCAGGCTCAACCCAGACAGGAGTGGGGCCTCAGGAACCTGTGAGAGCAGCCCTGGGCAGAGGGCAGCTGGAAAGGTTGGAGAGCAAAATTAAAGGTCAGAACAAAGTTTTGAAATATCCCTGGACCTCTTTGTCCCTGGAAAGGTTAATAACAGCCTTGATCCATTAACAGCAGCTCAGGGCAGCAGCAGGAGGACCAGGCTCCACGGAGATGTGGTTCCCAAGGTGTCAGAGGCATCACTGAGGGGGACAGGACTTGATTTAGGCCAGAACCACAACGATGAGGATTTTACCCCACCCTATGTGCCCAAGAGACATTTCTCCCTGGAGCTGAGCATCAGCAGGGACAATGTTGGGTCCAGCACCTCCCTCAGGGTGAGCTCCCCTTGGCACGACAAGGAGCTGAGACAGGACATGAGCCAGGGGCTGGTGAATTCTGTCATCCTCTCACTTCAGACAGAGTTTTCTCCTCTCATTGAACAATCTCCTGAGAGCTGACACTTCACTCCACTCCCCACAGTGGCACAAAACGAGCTGAGGCATCACCAGGGCAGCTCAGCCCCTGCTCACCGTCTCCAGTGCTTCTCCCCCATCTCCCTCCTGCAGGACAAAAGCCACAGACCCCCGCAGCGTGGATGTTGTGAGTGTGCTGAGCTCCTCTGGACAGCAACACTGATGTTTTCCTGAGCTGGAAGCTGGGAAACACGTGCCATTGTCCACCTGTCCATGAGCTCAGGAGGGAGGGATGCAGCTCCTACACGGGGCCGAGTCGAAGGTACACGCGGCTCTGCTGCCCTGGGAAATAACTCTCTGCTCCACAGCTTTTATCAAGGAGATGGAAACTTGTCATATTCTTTTTGCAACAATATCTGACATTATCCAAGCAATTTGCCTTTGGTGTGTTTCCAGAAATAGTTAGGCCTAACGGTAGGCAGGGGTGACATCTGGATGCATTACTGCTGAGTTCAGAAACAGGCAGTAAACAAGACAGGATCTATTGTTTAAAGGTTATTTCAAAAGGCTCCCAGCGACTTGTCTGGCCGTGCAATGGGGAAAGCTTTAATGGCACTGTGGTAATTGCCTTTTCTGAAGGATGTTTCAGAGGGAACTTACCAAAAACCCAAAAGGAAGGCTCAGCCTGTCCTAGCCAGGCGAGGGACCTGATCCAACCTGAAAATGTGAGGGGGTTTGGTCTTTACTTCAGTGCTGGTGGGATCAAACCTGGGAAACAGCTGAAGGAAGAGCAGACAGGGGGGCACAGACGGGGGATGCAGGGCAGCTCTCCTGCACTTCAACATTAAGAAAAGGTCTCAGATCAGCATAACAGGGCAGCAGGATTCACATCAGCAGGGAGGGCGAGAGAAAGAGCCCTCCCCGAGGCACTGTGGCGAAAATAAACGTCATCAGCCATGGATAAAGCAGCCGCCTCTGAGCACCTGAGCCGAGGGTGGGAGGCTCTGCAGGGAGAGCGGGCTGGCGGGGGCTGCCGCGCTCCCCGGGCTCAGCGAGGCCACAGCAGGAGCCACTCGGAGCCCACGCCTCTATTCAGCACCTTCCAGAGCACTGAACAGCCTCTCTATGAAGAAAAGAAGCGAACGCCAGGCAGGAGCCAAGGGCCGGCTGTGCTCCCCTGCCCTGGCCCAGGTGACAGGGATGCTGCTCACGTGGAGGGACGGACGAGCTGTGGCTGTGCTGTCACTCGCACATCTGCCCCTGCTCCTGGCAGGAGCCACTGCTGGCTGCTCTCCTCAGCCCCAGGGCAGGCAGAATTAATGCTCGCTGATGATTTCCTGCCCCTCAGAGAGGAAATCGTGTCATGGGCTCACATATCTTCCTGTGTCACCGGTGGTTTTCCCCGAGGGGCAGTGGGGCTGAGTGAATGCTGCTCAGTGGAGCCCTGGAGCCAAGCAGAAGGCTCTGCCTGCAGCAGGGCCACCCTGTCCCCTTGGGTCCAGCTCTCCTGTGCCTCACCCGGTGCTGCTGTGAGGCTGTGTCAGTGCTGCAGGGTCTCAGTGCTGGGGGACAGCTGGTGGGAGCCGTTTGGAGCTGCTCAGACCCCACACACCCAGCCTGCTGCCCATCCCTCCCTTTTCTCTTCTGTTCACCCACTGGTGCTTCAGCCCTGCCCTCCTGCTCCACAGCCTCGTCCTCTCCTTCCTCCCTTTCTGAGAGAACAATCACAAAATCCTTAGGTGGCGAGATAACCATGGGAAACTGCCTGGAAAACAGGCTTTGGTGAAAAAGCTTTCTTTTTCCCCTTGAATTGCTAGTGAAGCCCAGCTTAGGCTCTTTCAAGGCTGAGCTGGCTGGCCTCTCCTGGGGAGGGGATAAAGGAGATGATCTTGCTCAGCGGGGGACAGAGCCCTGGGCACCACCAGCTTTAGGTCTGGCTCTGAGGC
The DNA here is from genome assembly GCA_013400495.1 of Nicator chloris. Lineage (NCBI taxonomy): Eukaryota > Metazoa > Chordata > Aves > Passeriformes > Pycnonotidae > Nicator > Nicator chloris. The sequence continues at coordinate 254,100 of WAAE01016503.1, read as the reverse complement.
CGTGGCTTTGCTCTAGGTACGAGTTCATCGCAGGCTCTGAGCTGCACAAGCTCATAAGCTCATTACGCTGGGGGAGTTGCGAGTGGTGAGCAGGCCCAGCACACAGCTGGGATTTCCTCCCCTTCCTTCCCATCTTGGCAAACCAGGAGGAAAAGTCCTGCGTGGTTGCATTTTTTCCTGTGCAGAGCTGTCCCTTGTTCCTGGGCTGCCTGAAAGGGCTGGGCCACGGCGGACACGAGTGGCCTCTTGGAGCTCTGCCCTGTCCCCACAGAGCTGGCACCAGGCAATGGCAGCTCCTCTCTATACACACGGAGTGTTTGGGATGAAAAGGGGATATCCACCAGTAGAAATGCCAGAAAAGTGCCTGCCAGGGCGAGGGAAACCCTCAGATTGCTGGGAGATGGGCCTGCTTTGAAACCCTCTGGGGATCACCTCAGCCTTGGGACGGATTCCTCGTCTCCCCAACCTCTCCCCAGCTCGGGTCCCTCCAGCTGAGCGGGATCAAAACGCCTTGAGGTTCAAAGATTCACAGGCTGGCACTGATCACGGCAGAGGGATGTCGTGGACCTTGTTGTAAAAGATGACACAGAGGCTCCGCTGAGGCTGGAATTCGCTGTGGTGCTGCGGGAGCGTGCCGGGAGCGAGGGGGATTTCACAGGGAAGCGTCAGACAAGTCCCCGGAGCGGCTGCAGAAATCACAGCTCTGCTGAAGCATCACTCACAGGCACGGCTTCCTGCGAGAAAAATAACTTACCTAGAGATAGCTGTGCTCATTTCTCTTCCAAATATTCCACCTTCGCTTCTCTGGGGTGTTTGGGTTTTTCTGCCTGGGAGATGCTGGGCTATTTTCCCAGGTGACCGGCAGGGACGGTGCGATCCCGGCACAGAAAAGCGGTTTCCCTGCTTGGAAACCCGCGTCTGCCTCCCGATTTAGGCAGAGGGGGTTGCTCGGGCTTTGCCACGCGATTTGCATCTGGATTCGCTGCGCTCTCTGTGCGGGGTTTAGATCACGGATCTCCCTGCCCGGGCTTTGGCAAACCATTCCCTCTCTGCTTTACCTGCCGCCCGCCTTCTCGGCGAGGTGACAGCGTGTGCAGGGAGGCTCTCCCTGATGAGTTCCTCCTGCATCATCCCTGCAGGCAGCGATGCTCCCCCTGCCTCCCGCTTCTCCAGCCGGAACCGCGGCGCGCACCGCGCCGCTCTTGGCTTGACACAGCGCACAGGAGCCACGGAGGAAAAAACGGAGTTACAGAGGAAAACGGGAGGCATTTTGTGGCAATCCAAGCTGTTTCCTGGGGGGGAATTACAGCCTGGAGGTGTCCCAGCTGTGGGAGGGTGGCTGAGGAGATGCACGGCCTCGCTGTTGGGGATCTCTCCCCATCTTCTCCGCAAGCGCCAGCAGGGATTTGCAGGGATGCAGGCGCTCCTGCGGAAGGGGAAGGAGGTGTCTCGGTCTGATTGGTGTTGCCTGCTGAGGAGCTAAGCCCTGGAAAGATTAGCGGTGGGATCTGGGGGAAAATAGCTCTGCTGAGAGAGTGGGAGTGGGGTTGGGAGGGGAAGGATAATGAGCGCTGATTTGCGTTTGTTGTTAGGAAAATTTAGTGGGTTTATTGTTATGTTACACAAAGGAGCAACTGGGGTAATAATTCAAACTTATGGCTGTCCCATGGGCTTCTTGTGTGACTTTCTCCTTGTGCAAACAGCGACAGGCACGGAGCTGCCACTGCCTGTGGCTGCAGCTCTGCCAGGAGAGCAGAGCCAGCCCCACTTCCACATCCTAAGGCGTTAAAATGCTTGAAAGGTGCTTCTCAAAGCCCTCTAGGTGATGCCTCCGGTCCAGCTGTCCCCAAAGCCATTTTCTGAGTGACTGTGCCAAAGTTCAGGTACACCCAGAATGTGCTCCTGGTTGGACTTGGTGGCCTTTAAAGGTCCCTTCCCACCCAAACCAGTCTGTGATTCCCAGGGCAGCTCGGGTCTCCAGCCCTGGCATCACTGAGCTCGGGCAGGAGCTCTCAGGTCTCTCCTCTTTGCAGGGGAGACCTGGTGGGCACCAGATTGCCCAGAGAAGCTGTGGCTGCCCCTGGATCCCTGGCAGTGTTCAAGGCCAGGTTGCACAGGGCTTGGAGCATCCTGGGATGATGGAAAGTGTCCCTTCGTGGTGGACTGAGAGGGGCTTTAAGGTCCCTCCCAACCCAGAGCAGTCTGGGATTCTGGGATTCTGTGATCCCCTGTGACCAGCACTGGATGTGACATCCCATGGGCAGGCCCAGCCCCCTGAGATAAAGACAAGCACAACAAATATTAGACAGTTCCAGATGATTTTCTTTTTTCTGGTTTGCAACACTTCAGCTTTGCTGTTTTCTCGAGAGTTATTCCTGATTCTCACAGAAGCTCGTGGGAACAGATTCAGCCCACAGAAAGTGGAATTTTTTCTTCATTGCGCTTATTTTCCTTTGTGTTTCTGGCACCACATCTTTGTTTATGTTGTATTTTCTAAGAAAACAATGCAGGTTACAGAAAACAAAACACAGTCATACCAATTTCTGAGAAAACAAGCACTGACCTTACCTGGTTTCTAGGTACTGTTATAAATACTATCTATTGTTAAATGTTCAAATTGGCAGGCAAAGGGTTAGTCTTTAAAACACTGTCTGAGTTGACTGGTAGTAAATATAAAGTGTGAAGATTGCTGGGCTGTGGCAGAACTGTTGACTGCAGAGGATTAAAGTTGCTCAGCCCCAGGGATGCATAAAACTGGCACACGCTCCTGCTGGAGTTTTGCTCAAAAAGAGAAGATTCCCAAAAATTAATGCAGGTTTGCCAGGACCTGAAATGAAAAGGGCTTTGTTTGATTGGGCTGTTAACATCACCTCATAACCCAAATATCACAGCCTTGTGCAATTCCATGACAATCCCATTTAAACCAACCAGGAGCAGCACTGAAGCATCCTGGGCTCCCAGCAGAAATTCCTGGGCTCCCACACGCTCCATTCTCTCCTCTGTCAAGCCCAGGAGCAGTGGCAGCCAGGCTGGGAGGTGTTTCTTAACCAGGCCCATGGTTTGGGAGAGCAGTGAATGTATTCCTGATTCCCAGAGGAGAAGGCTGAGGAGCTGCAGCCAGCACTGAGCAGAAGCTCCTGATCCCATCCATCCTTCCCACCTCACCTGCCTCCGTTTCCCACATTTTGGGTGCCTGTGGCAGCGTTTCTCTGGCTGCTGGGCACGGCAAGGAGGTGGCAGGTGAGGATCAGGAGCCATGCCTCGCTCTCAAGGGCCTCTCCAGCATCCAGGAGTCATTTCAAAGGCAGGGCTGGTGTCGTCCCCGTGCTGACGAGAGGCAAGAAGATCCCTCACACGTGTTGTGCTTTCGGAAAGATGCTGTCCCTGGGAACAGTCAATATTTCAAACATTTGATCCTGGCAGTTCCCAGCCCACGTGGGCTTGAGCAGAGCAATTTGTGTGAAGGTTTTTCTCTGGTTCTTTATTCCCCTAATGAGAGTTTTCAGCTGAGCTGTGTGAGTTCCTTTATCTTTTCCGCTCTTTCACTCAGGATTTTGTTGTTGTGGGGTTGTTGTCTTGGGTTGTTTGTTTTGGTTTTGTTTTTTTTTTCTCTGAGTTAAATCTTTCCCTCTCTCATCTCCCAGGAAAAGCTGTAACAAAATTAAGGTGAGGAAAAAAGGGAAAAATTACTGGAACTGGTTGATGGTGGGTTGCCAAGAATCTGAAAATTACCCTCTCAGACGGTCTGCATTAATTCCCTGATGCAGCAATGATAAATCCTTATTAAAGAGGATAACATAAGGAGATTTTAATGCCAGCAGAGAAACTCCAGGGTGCAAACAATGAGGAAGCCCATCTCCTTCTTGTTCATGATCCCTGGAAGTGTCCAAGGCCAGGTTGGACAGGGCTTGGAGCAACCTGGGGTAGTGAAAGGTGTTTCCTCCATGGGAGGGGGTGGAATGAGGTGAAATTTAAGGTCCCTCCAACCCAAACCAGCCTGGAATTCTGCGATTCTGTGATCACTTTGCAAATGCACGTGTGACGGTGCTGACAGCAGCCCTAAGGGGGTGACATTCCATTGCACAAAGGACACGGAGGGGAAGCCAGGCAAGTCCCCTGTCCCAGGAGCTGCGGGCAGTGTCCCAGCCCTGGCAGCAGCCCTGCACTTCTGCACTTCCCTGCAGCTCCCCGAGCCCCTGAGGTGCAGCCCTGGGAGCACCAGGCAGACAGGAATTTAAATGCAGCAGGTTTTGGGTCTGCCCATGTCAAGCAGCCTGAAGATTCATCTCACTCCCCGTGTGATGAGTGAGGGGCTCCTTCCCTCCCCACCCCTAGTGCAGCTCATGTCCTGCCCCAGCACCAGGGCAGGGAACGTGTGCCAAAGTCCAGTCCTTATCATTTATGCGTTATTTCCGAGATCCCTGAGCTGCCCCTCTCTTCTCCTCTCCTTTATTCATGCACCACGCTGCCTTGCTGGGCTGGAGTGGGAAAAAACCACTCTGCTTGTGCCTCATTACAGGGCTTGAGCCCCAGCCTTTGCCAGAGCGATGTAAAGCTGTAGCTATGGAAACTCCCAACCCTTTTTTCTGCTTGGTTTTTTTTTATATATATATTTTTTTTTTTGAAAGCAGCAACGTATGTCTCTCTGGAGATCCCAGGCAGGGGTGCCTGCAGCACCCAGGGAGTCCCCTGGTGTCACAGCAGCAGCAGGAGCTGGAAGCACAGACCCAGGTGTGTGTCCCCAGGGCAGAGGAGGGGGACTGAGGAGGAAAAAGTGGGTTGCATGGAAAGCCAGAGCCCAGGACTGCTCAGGGATGCTGGGGGGGACAGTGTGATGCTGATGGAGATGTCACCAGCTGCCAGACACCCACCACAGCTGGCAGAGGTGGGCAGGGACAGAGGGGTGCTGCTCCAGGTGTGGGTGGCTGGCTGGAGGGTGTCTCTGGAGCTCTCAGGTTGCCGTGCTTTATTTTAAAAGAGCTCCCTGGGTCCCGGGCTGGACTCCTGAGCACAGGGAAGCAGGATGTGCAGCTCACCAAGACTTTAATCTGCTGAGGATCTTCCCATCCCACGGAGCCGTGTTCACAGCCCTTGGAAATGCAGAGCTGCTGGATTTCCTGCTCACTGCTCACTGAGTGTGCCCTTCCTCCCCAGCCTGATGGATGGCTCAGCAGCAGCTCGGGATCCGTGGCTCCTCCACCTCCCGGGACATCTGTGGGGTCACCGGCTCAGCCGTGGGGCTCATCCCCCCCAAACACTGCTCCAGGGGTGCTTGGAGCATGGAGCTGCTCCCAGCTCGCTGCTCACCCCGTGCCTGGCCAGGTGGAAGCCACCTGATCTGGAAATGGGCTGGGGTTTGGTGGATTTCAGGCAGTGTGGCTTCAAAAGCAGAGCCGTGACCAACTTCCCTGTCTGAAAAACGGGTGTTGGAGTGTCGTTGTAGGACACGAACAAAGGATGGGAGACTCAATATTTCAGAAAGCAAAGAGCACAGAAAAAAGGCTTTATTGTCTAATTCTTACTACCTTTTAATAAGGTGTTCTGATACAGGCTCAACATGGTTGGTGAACAGGAACGACACCTCTCTGATCCCATTGGTTAAACCAGAGAAACAGCTCAAATGTTTTGAGAACTAGAAAAGCAAAACATAACCTGGAGAAAGATTGTTTGGAGAAAGGAGAGTTGTTTGCTAAGATTGTTTTGAGAAGAAGCTTTCTCGAGAACTTTTCCTTGGGAAAAAAAAAAAAAATAGCAGCTGCTAGCAAGCTGAAATCTCTCAGACCCAGAAACATCAGGCCCACAGCTGGAGTAGCAGCACCTTCCCTGTCAGGCATGGCACTGCCAGAGCCAGAGGTCCTGGGGTGAGCCAGAGGCCCTGGGGTGAGCCAGAGGCCCTGGGGTGAGCCAGGGCTGTATCCCAGCTGTGCAGGGAGGCTGAAGGTGCAGCTGGGGCAGGGCTCTGTGCCGCTTTGGGCCTGCCTGAAGCAGAAGCCAAAAGGTGCAAACACAAGCCCTGAAGCATGCAGGGCTTCTATTAGCACAGGCCTGGATGGCAGCAGAGGTGACTCAGCCCATGATTTCCCATGAGGATGATTCTCCAGAGATTCTCCATGCAGAGGCCGTGGCATGTCCAGAGCCACAAATCCCAGGAGCTAAAGCAGCCACTGGCAGGAGTCACAGGGAGAGTTGCTGCTTCTGCTGCTCTGCGTGGCCATCAGAGGGTACCAGGACCTTGCTGTCCCTCTGTGCAGTGTCCCTGGCCTGTAAATCCTTGCTCCCAGGATCCTTGTGGGTGGCAGTGCTGATCCCATCCCAGCTGCAGTGCTGATGCCCCCGGGAGCAGGAGGCAGCTCCAGCTCCCAGCCAGGGCTGTCGTCAGCTGAGAGCTCACCTGGTGACTCTGTGTGAGTGTTTTCCCATCCTCATGGCCCAGCAGTCCTGTCTGAGCCATGAAACCCCGTTCTCCAGGCATTTCCTGGGAGATGGGACAGCAGGAATGCTGGAGTGAGCCATTGGTGTCAGACTCCAGCTCCCACAGAGCTCCTGGAGCAGCAGCTTCTGGTGTTCAGCGTGAGGAGCTTTCAAAATCCTCGTGAATGGAGCAATTCTGCAAAGAGCTGTTCTTTCAGAAGAACAAATTCCTTTTTTTTGCCACTTTTGGTGCATTGGTTCAGCAGCGTTTTCTGACAATTAAGGCTTTTTGATCTCTCTGACTGCGCCTCTCCGGGGCACTGCAGCGAGCTCTGCCGTGAGATGGTGGAGAGGGAGCCCTGCCTGTTCAGTGAATGTGGCAGGAAGAAGTCCTCATCAGGAGGAAGGGTTATATTTGGCTCTCAATGAGCTTTCCAGCTTGGCCAAGGAACGTGTCCAGCCTGCAGAACTGCCCTGCTGGGAGAAGACCCTGGGCTGGGCAGTGGGTGCTCCCCACTCCCTGACCTTCTCCCCGCTCAGCAGTGATTGCAGCACCTTATCTCAGTCTGCTAATTTGCTCTCTCTAATGTTTAATAGCTCAAGCTGCCTAAGCCATAACTCAAGAGGTGATTAAATGATGCAGGGTGGAAAGACAGCACTTTTTTGGGGGTTTTGTTTGTTTGTGTGGGTTTTTTTGTTTTTGTTTTGAAGGAGTTTAGACTGCCTATGTGTGTTTGGGATTATGGCTTGCTTCCCAGCTGATGGATGGAAATAATTCCTGGTGCTTAAGGAGAGTGGGATCATTTGGGCAGCAAAAGGTGGGACTGGGGAGGGTAAAACCCTCTGGAGTGGTTTGACAGCAGTTCTGAAATGAGGACAGAGCCTGGCTGGTTGTGAGCTCCCACTGTGGCAGCTCAGACCTGGGGGTGAGTCCATCAGTGCTGCACCACTTCCTTGGGCCAGTTTGTGTGGATTTACCTGTCCTGAGCTGATGCCAGTGTAGGGTTGGTGTGCAGGGGTGCACTGGTGGGCAGCTCGCTGGCATCCCTCTGGATGTCTCCAGCATCCCTGCCATTACCACCAGCATCTCCCTCAATGTCACCAGCATTCCCCTCGATGTCACCAGCATTCCCCTCGATGTCCCCAACGCCCCTGTGGATCCTCTCAGGACGTGGCTGTTCATTTTCACAGAGGGGCAGAGCAGGGTGGGCACTTCATCCGTGCTGAAGTGTCCACAGTCACCTCCCCCAGTCACTTTGGAATGAGGGCAGCAGCACCTTCGGGATGGCCCCTGAAGGGAGCATTCCCAAGGGCAGCACCCGGGTGATTCGGTGATTTCCCCCACCCCTCCCCAGCAGCACAGCTTCTCCCCATGGGGCATCTGCAGCCGCTGAAATTCCTGCCTGGCACTGTGCTTGGTAAGCCTTCACGGCACTTTGATGAGCTGTGCAAATATTATTTCTGTGAGGCTTGTGCTAAATGCCATTAGTGCCTCATTACTGCAGAGCACACATTCCCTCGGATGGGCAAGCCCTGGATCCAAGGAAACCTCCTTAAGTGCGCTGGAAACTCGGACTAAGAGCTCATCTCTGCTTTAAAAACTGGTGGGAGAGGATCCCTGATTCTGCTATGAACTCCTGCTCTTTTTAAGCTTCAGGAAACCCCACAGTTTGAAGTGGCTCTTGCTGTAGGATGGATCCCTGGAACAGCCTGAGCCTCCCCTGCTGGATTTTGTTGTCAGTGAGCTGCTGTCACACAGGAATCCAGCCTGGCTGCTCTGGCAGGTTGTGGGGGTCACACCTGATGACCTTTAAAGGTCCCTTTGGCCCAAAATCACAGGGACACCTGCAGAGGTGCCTTCTTGGTATTTGGAAAAAGCTTATACCACAAGGAGTTGTTGAACTGACACGTCATATTTAACAAAACACTTTTCCTTATAAAATTCGGCGGGGTTAATGATCTGTAATAGCATTTTTATATGTGGTTACATTGAATTATAATAGGAGCAGACAGAAGGAGCAGCTCAGTGTGACCCATTTCCCACCTCAGCACTGCCCTGGGAGCACTGGGGGAGATTTTGTGGCTGCAAAGGGCTGAGCTGAGAATGGGCAGAAAGGAGAGGAACAGCCTGGAGGAGTTTATTGTGGGTTCTGATTGATGCAGACATCCCTAAATCAGCCCAGTGCTCACCTGTGTGATCCTGATGTATCTCCAGCCTTGGAAAACCTCTCCTGACCACGGTGTTGTCCTGCCCTCAGCCATCCCCAGGTGTCCCCTGAGCCCTGCCCAAGCCTGGCAGTGGCTGGGATCCTGTTCTGCAGAGCTGAGCACTATTCCAGCAACGTCCTGGCTGATAAATAATTGATCAGGCACTGGGGATAATTTCCCTTTCCAGTGTGTGGTTTCTGCTCTGGACATCAGTGGGAGCTGAAGCATCAGGGGCTGTCCCAGCTGCAGGAGGGCTGGGAGGGGTTGGTGGGGGACTGTCACAGGAGTCTGAGCTGTGGGTTACCCCTGTGGCAGTGACAGTGACTCTGTAGTTGGCTTTAAGTCAGGTAAAGGCTCTAAGGCCACCAGAAGGGGAGAGGTGGATGTGGAAGGTTTTGTTCTCTGTTCTGTTTGCTGTTAAAAGCCCATGACAGTGGTACAGGCATCTCCCAGCTGGTGGAGCCCTCTCTGATGTGCCACAGGCTCACAAAATTCCTTCTTGCTCCGGAATCATCAACAGTGGTACCTTTCAGGGTAGGGAAAGCCCCTCCTGAGTGCAGGAGCTGCTCTGCCAAGGGCGGTGACAGAGCAGGGATGGGAGGAGCACAGTCCTGACGGGTGCAGGTGGGAATATGGGACTGCTGGGATCTCTGAGCCATCTCCAGCACCCAGGAGGAGCCATCTGCTGTGGATGAGCCTGGGAATTTGTGAGTAGCACTCTCCCAGCAGGGCACAAAAGAGAGCAAAGTGCCCCCTGCCCATAAAATATTCAAAACCCCTTTGGAGCACGGGGTGCCTGGAGTTTCCCATGGGGACAGCACTGGTGCTGGGGTGGGCAAGCAAGGAATGATGAGCTGTGTCCCCTTGTGCTGAGGAGTGCCCAGGTGGCCTTGTCAAAGGCAGGGGTCTGCAGTGACCCAGCCCCCACGTGCCCTTCCCCAGCCCACCCGCAGCCCAGCCTGGCTGTTTAAATCCCTGCACATCAGCCCCCAGGCCAGGAGTGCTGTCCCCAGGCCAGGAGTGCTGTCCCCAGGCCAGGAATGCTGCCGTGGGAAGGCGACAGGGAGCACGTGGGACTGATGCAGGCCCTCTGGTTAAAGTGTTTTTCATATGGAAAGCCACGTTCCTGCCGGTGTTTCTGGCAGCTGCCCTGGCTGGCTCGGGTGATGCAAAGTCTCCTGCTGGCACCTTGCCCGCCCGTTCCCAGAGCCCAACTCTTATTCATTGACTGGGTAGGATTACAGGAACGGGGGAAATGCACGAGGAAGGCTGGATTTGCCACCAAACTGGTGTTGGCTCCTGGTTTATTTGCTGCTTTCCCACCTCCCAGGCCAGTGGCAGTGGCTTTCCCTCACAGCGATGCTCTCTGGTCCTTACCTTTGGGCAGAGCTGTGGCACTTTGGGAGCTCCACGGTGACAACAGAGGAGTGTAAGCCAGGCTTATCCTGATCTTCACAGCACCAAGGGCCTGGATCCAGTCTGCTCTGCCCTGGACAGTTTATTACAGTGGGATTTCTTGTTATTCTGATTCAAGGCCCTGAATGCTGTCTGCACCCAACCCAGGGACAGAAAGCAGCAGGGCCCAGTGGCTTAGGGCAGTGCCATCTTGCACAGCCAGCATCACCCACACGCTCTCCTGTTTCCCTGGCATCGTGCTGAGCTCTTTTTCTTCCTTCTGAGGCAGGGCCTGATCAGCAGCGTCAGCCTCAGGATTCGTGGCACGTGGATGAGCTGGGAAGTGGCAGCACTGCCCACCCAGGGCAAGACCTGCAGTGCTCCTCTCCCTGCAGCACACGGGCTCAGACTCCGACACAGCTGCTCCAAGGCCCAGTTCCCACACAGAACTTCCATCTCCCCAACCTCACCACCCCCCGTTGAGGTCTGTCCCTTGGAGCTTTGCCCTGGAGTGACCCAAGGAGCTGATCCCCCCTGCCCAGCCCGGATGAGGGTCAGCCTGGGGGCTGTGCCAGGGTCTGTCCCTTGGAGCTTTGCCCTGGAGTGACCCAAGGAGCTGATCCCCCCTGCCCAGCCCGGATGAGGGTCAGCCTGGGGGCTGTGCCAGGGGCTGTCCCCGCTCAGGGGCCCTTCCCGGGTGCCGGAGGACACCCACGCACGGCAGCACAAACAACTTGTCCGAGCACAGAGCGGAGCCAGGGATGTGCTCGTGCAGAGCAGAGCCAAGACAGGCAGGCTGGTGTCACTTCAGGACACGGCGCTGGCCTCCCCCTGCTCCCCGCGGAGGGTGGGATGGGTGTTTCTCCTCCTTCCCTCCTCTCCTTTCTCCAGCGCGGCTGTTGGGAAGCGCGGGGCCGAGCTGAGCCCCGCTCCCCTGCACAAACCGGGAACGAGGGGCAGGGTCTGATGCCGAGGTTTGAGCTGAGTGTCCCCTGAGCAGGGGGTGTTTCTGCATGTGTTCATCCCTGGGTGCTCATTAGGGTGGGGTCTCGGCTCCTGCCTGCTCCAGTGCTGGGCACTGGGTGGGGTCAATCCCGCTGGCACTCGTGTCTGTGCCGCCAGTTGGCATTTTGTACCCAGTCTGGCTGTTTAGTCTGAATCTCCAGCTCCTGGAGACAGGTGAAAAAGGGCAACTCCCACATTTGTGCTGCCTCTGGCTGCAGAGGAAGCAGCTCCCACGGCTGCTGGGGGATGCAGTAGCAGTAGAGAGGGACAAGCTTTGGGATACAGCTCTTTGCATGGAAGACACGATCTCCTTGTGCAGGCACAGCTTCAGCATTCCCTTTTTTTAACCATTTCCCATGGCAGCACCTCCAGCTGGTGCAAAACTCTTTGGAGTGACTTTGTTGCCCTGCAGGTGGGAGCTGGGGTGGGGTGGGCCAGCTGAAAGCCTCATTTATTTCATTGTCCAGCAGATTATTCTGAACACCTGCGAGCCCTAGAAGCTGGCTTAACTGGGTGCTTAGAGGAACCTTGGAGCAATCTCCTTTTCCATCCTCAGGTCTCCTTCTCCCCCAGCTTCAGCAGGCAGGGTCAGGCCAGTCCACATGAGCCCTCCAGCCTCTGGACCTGGAGCTCAGCTTTTCAGAGCCGAGTATTTGCTGGAGCCTTGGGCTGGGCTGAGCTCAGCCCCCCCAGCTGCTGGGAAGCCTTCCTCCCACGCAGCCCTCCCGAGAGGCAGCGGCTCTGCACGGAGCCAGGCGCAGCTGTGAGCAGCCTCTCCCCGCTCCGGGCACCCGTGGTGGTCCAGGGGCCACCTTCAAGATGCTGGGGAGGTGGAAAGAGGATGATTTCTCATCCCAACCCTTCTCCTCCCGTTCGCTGTTGCTCACGAGAAGCTTCTCCCAGCCCCTGGGTTGGGCTGGGGAGGTCGGGCAGCTCCTCATGGCAGTGCCCAAGGGAAGACAGGAGCAGAGGCTGAGGCAGACCCGGCCCTTAGTGAACAGTTCCACCTCAAAATCCACGTCCTCAGCCGTGGCAGGGACATGCAGAAGCAGGCAGGTGGCACAGGGTTGTGTCTAAAACCAAACAGCTCCTGCAGGACCTGCATCTGGGAATAGTTGAAATGCTTTTTGTTTGCAGCAGCACAATGTGTCCTTTCCACTCTGAGAAAGGAGAAGTCTTGCATCAAGCCCTGCGTGCTCCCAGCAACCCCAGGGCCACCATCTCTGTCACCCCATGGCACTGGGGACCACGTTCCTGCAGCAAAGGGCTGCTGGGCTGGGGGCAAACAGCCTGTCTGGAGTTACACCCCCCCACAGCCCCTTCCTGCTGTCCAGCCAGGATGGATGATGTGCTGGGGGCTGAATTTGGGTGGGTTCAGTCATCCTTGGTCGCTGGAGGGCTCCTAACGTTGGAGGAAGGAGCCGAGGTCTCCCAGGACTGAGTCTCCCGTGCCTGTGTGCCTCAGACCAGGGCTCCCACATACCTTCTCCAAGACCACAGCAGAGCTGCAAAGCACTTCCTTTTACCAGGATATTTATTGCTAAATATATGAATCCGGGAGCCTGTGGAGCGTGAAATTAGGAACAAATGTAAAAAGGAGGTCTAGACAGGAATTGTTCAGCTTATGGGCCTCCGCATGCTCTGCTTTCCTCCCCCTTTGCACGCTGGAGGGTTTAAAGCTTCCAGGTATGCGGCTTTAATCAGAGAAGTATGTTTGGGGAGGGGAGAAGGGAGAAATGCAAATGGTCCGGCTCCGGAGGGAGCAGTGGCTACGATGCCACGTCTGGCTGGGCGCGGCTGGACAGGAACCATGGAAATCGGCTCAGTGCAACGCTGGCTTGTGCCCCGGGGCTTTAATTAAAGGGTGGAAAAGCCGGAGAGCCCTCCCTGGCAGAGCTCTGCCGCCTCCCATCGTGGGCCGGCAGGGAGATGCTGATGCTCTGTGATGGGTGCAGCGCCCATCCCCGAGAGCCTGCAGGGCTGAGTGGCCACCCCAGAGCCAGGCTCCTGTCCCAACCCTGCAGCCTTTGCTCCGGGGCAGCGTGGGGATTGCAAATGGGAGCAGCAAAGGAGCCGGGGATGGGCATTTCCAGCTGGCACCTGGTCCAGCCAGGCGCCTCCATCCCTCTTTAAACAGCAGCCAAAGTTTCTTCATCACTAATGCCTCGTTTGCAAACCCTTCCCACGGCTGTGTTGCTCCCCTTGAGCCTCCTCGGAGCGTTTTCCCCGAGGAATGAGGGCAGGATTTGGCCCGGCTCTTGCCCCGTGGCCGCACGGTGTGAGAAGCCGTGGAGCCGCCGGGATAAATTCCCTTCCCTTCTCCCGAGCTGCACAGCAGCAACATAAAACGTGACACTGCTTTATCCATTCAGCACTCACCCAACTTTAGCAGGACATTAAGTGCCTGAAAATATGGCATGGGTTTGTTTTCTTTGGAAGCAGGTTAAATCCCTGACAGATTCAGTTGCTTTTCCTCGGGTGCTGAAGTAATTTGGGGCTGGGGTGGCTGGTTTTTGGTTTAACCTGATAGCACGAGCAGGGAGCCAGCTTTGTTAAAGCACTTGTAGAGTAGGTGGTCAGGGTATGATTTCTCCCTTAATGTATGTCTCTCCTCCTGTTCCCAGCCCGAACTAAAATGTTGCTGGAGCTTTGTTGGTTCCCTGATTAGTGCCCCTGTCTCGTAGCTGCTGGCAGGTGTGAGCAGGCAGGTACCATGTCTCCCCAGCATCCTTCCTGGGGCAAAAAGCTGTGTCTTACCCCGGGCTGGAGAGGAATCCGAGGCCTCCCAGGAGCATTCAAAGGAGGGATGCTGAGAGCAAGTCCTGTGCTGGTGCTGCAGGGCTCGTGCTGTGCATGATACACAACATCTGCCCTCTGGGTGAGCCCAGCAGGGACAGGCACCTTCTGCTGCTCCCAGGGCTGTGCCAGCTCCCAAGGGGCATTCCAGAGAGAGAAGGGTGCTGGTGGTAGCCCAAAAGGCAAGCACAGTGTCCAAGCTGAGCCACAGCATCTCTGTGATGTCCAGTGCCCTCTCTCCCAGCCACAGCTCACCTGAGGCTGTCAAACATCATCGTGGGTTGCCCCCACAGCCCCCCAGCACTGAGGATCCTGGTGCCTTGGCCACGTCCCGCTGGCAGGGAGGGCAGCACCACGCTCCCTGCAGTCCTTAAAGGCTCACTTAGCAGCTCAGGTTATTCCAAATTAAAATACCACATTGTTTTCCTGGGGAAAATGGATTATAGGCTGGGAGAAAAATGAGTGCAGATCAGAAATCCTTGTTGCAAGGCTCCTTCTCCCATCACTGGAGCTTTCTGCCTCCAGGTAGGAGCCGGGAGAGTGCCCTTGGTGCCTGCTGTTATTTCCCTTGGCTCCCCATCCTGAGGGCAGAAGAGACAGATGTGACCCCAGAGCTGCTCCCCACTCGATCTCTCACCCACTGCACGAGGTTCTTTTTAACCCTTGCATGGTGGCATTTTTGGGGGGATGGAGACTCCCTGGTGACTTTCCACAGGTGCCCAGTGCAGGGGCCTGACCTGACTCTGCCCTTCAGAGCCCTCCTGGTTTTTAGCCCACTTCAGAGGGGGTAAGCAGAGAGTTTGGGGCTCTGCAGCCCAGCCTCTCCCAGCACCCCCTCACCCCGTGCACTCCGTTTTGCAGGCTGTTAATGGAGAAGAGGGCGGATGACAGCCGGGACCGTGGTCATCACAGGTGGAATATTAGCGACTGTCATTTTACTCTGTATCATCGCCGTCCTCTGCTACTGTAGGCTCCAGGTAAGGCCGGGGCATGCCGCGGCGGGGAAGGGCTGATGGGGAGGGAGCTTTGGGGGTGCCAGCTGAGCCCCTCCCGTTTCAGTACTACTGCTGCAAGAAGGATGAATCCGAGGAGGACGAGGAGGAGCCCGACTTCGCCGTGCACTCGCACATCCCTCCGCTGCACTGCAACCGCAACGTAGTGCTGACCAACGGCCCCTCCCTCTACTCCTCATCCCCCTTCGCCAAAAAACCGGCCCAGAGCCGGCCCAGCTGCCACAGCTGCGCTCCCTACGAGCCCCCCACCTCCTTCCTCCAAGAGCCCC
Organism: Nicator chloris; assembly: GCA_013400495.1. Classification (NCBI taxonomy): domain Eukaryota; kingdom Metazoa; phylum Chordata; class Aves; order Passeriformes; family Pycnonotidae; genus Nicator; species Nicator chloris. Next base: position 239,003 of record WAAE01016503.1, on the reverse strand, counting down.
CCACCTCTTTCCTCCAAGAGCCCGCCACTTCATTCCTCCAAGACCCCCCCACCTCTTTCCTCCAAGAGCCCGCCACTTCTTTCCTCCAAGACCCCCCCACCTCTTTCCTCCAAGAGCCCCCCAGCTCTTTCCTCCAAGAGCCCCCCGCCTTCCTGCAGGAGCCCCCCACCTTCTTCCTGCAGGAGCCCCCCGAGGAGCTGCACAACGGGGGGGACCGGGTGAGCTACAAGACGGTGAGCCAGGAGGATCTGGCGCTGCCGGTGTCCAACCTGCAGGCGCTCAACCCCAACCGGCTCTCGGCCATGCGGGAGGCGTTCTCCCGCAGCCGCAGCATCAGCACCGATGTGTGAGGTGCCGCCCGCCCGCCCAGCCCCGAGCGTGCCCTCGCCCCTCCGCGGGGCTCTGGACAGCGGGAAGGACTGGTTGGAGTTCGTGGAGGGGTTTTGAAAAGGGAGAACGAACGAACAAACAGAGAAAAATGAAGTGAATGTATTTCTGCGGGCTGGTGGTGTAAAGGGGGAGCGGAGCAACCCCAAAGGAGTGCGGGGGTGCAGCTGGAACGGGAGGTTTGCCAGCGCTGCGTTGATTGCTTTTTTTTCCTTTTATAAAGAGGATTTTGATATTCAGCACCCTTTTCTACAGAGGAATTGCCCCTCCTCACCGTTCTGCCGGGGGATGATGAGCGAATGCTGGGGCTCACGGGTGGCTGAAAATGGCTCGTGCTGCAGGTCAGCAGCGTGACCTGGGGGCCCCAGGATGCGCTCACACCCCAAAATGTCCTCTAGCAAAGCAAGGCTGTCACTGCCCACCCTTCTGCCACCCTGCGCTGCTCGCTGCTGCAGCCATGGCAGTGGCTGTGGCTGTGGGTGTGGGTGTGCACAGCCCTGCACCATTCCCAGCCTGTCCCGCTCCTCCAGCCAGGCGTTAATTCCCGGGTTCCAGGCACAATCCCCTCAGGGTTAGGATGGTGGCTGGGCCTGTCCCTGGAGCCCCCAGAGTGGCCTCATGGACCCCTTGAAGGAGCTGGGCTGGGGGTGCAAAACCTCTGCATTACTCGGGTACAGAAACAACACACAGCACGCTTTGGGATGGAGGAATATCCCTCTGGATGATCAGCATCCAAGTAATGCCATTCACAACCTCTGACCGAGGGCTCCGTGCCACAGGGGTCACCGTGTGTGTGCCCACCCCTTGCATGCACGTTTTTACCAACATCTATTTGTTTGGGAGGGGGTTTTTTTAAACGAAAAGAAAAGAAAAAAGACACTTTCCCCCCATCCAGGATAGTGTCAAAACGCTTTTAAATCTAGTCAAAAGCTCCAATTTGCATTTTCCCTTGAGCCGTTTCCCATGGCCAGGCAGCCTGGCTGTGGCCCCAGCTCTGTCCCACGCTGGATCCAGCAGGGACAGCCCTGGTGGAGCAGCAGGCACAGAGCTGGTCCCTGAGCGTGTCCCTCTGCGCCAGATGTGCTGCAGAGGAGCCCTTGGGGTTGCTCAGAGATTCAGGAGAGGAACTGCAGCACTGAGGGGACGCCTGCTCTGGTTTCTCCCGGCTGTCTCCATTCCTCCCCTCCGACCTCACCACAGTCCGTGTGACAGAACACCCTGTTTCTCCTGGACTGGGCATTATTCAGGTTAAAAGCATCACCTGGGGATGGCTGGTGAGCTTGGACTGGCTGCACAGAGACTCTGACGGCCTCAGCGCTGCGCTCCAGGGGGATTTCCCTTTTTAAAGATGTTCTGGGAAGAAGCAGCTGTGGCTCCAGCCCCCTGGGCTCATGGACACTGTTTGCAGCCCGGCTGGGTATTTTACTTCCAACCACGAGGGCTTTTAATTCCACAGGAAACCTTTTTGAAGTACAAGTCAGTCTTTGCAATGAGTATCTTCGACTTTCTGGGGGGGTTCTCTTTGGGCTGGGGAGGGCTGGGGTTGGTTTCCTACGTGTTTAATATTCCGGGCTCGGTCCCTGTGGTCCAGCACAACCCCTCTGCTCCAGAGGGCTGCAGCCACTCAGACCATGCTCCCATGTACAGTTCTCACTGGGGTTTGTTTCCATGCCTTGAGCCCTTCTCTTCCCGTTTTTCGTGATCCCTCCTGCCAGCCCTCCTGTCCTCCTTTTTTTCCTTGTTTCTTTCCCTTGTAGCTTGGAAATTCAGCAGACGGTTGGCTTTCACTAACCCTCACCTGGTGATCTGTTGTACAGGACTTTGGGAATCTCAGATTTGGGGAGGGAAAAAGTCAAAAAAGAGAAGAAAAATAAAAAGAAATAAACCACTTTGACATGGGTTTTGAGGTTTTTTTGGTTGTTGGTTTTTTTTTTTGCCCCTGCATCTGCAAATTTGGGGTGCCGTTTGCAAAGCTCTCAGGAGCTCCCTGCTGCTGAGGGAGTGATGCAGGAGCACTTGGGGTGCACACAGAAGTTTGGGGGATGCTAAAGAGCCTTTAGCTCAGTGTCTGGGGGTCACACTAGTAAAAACACAGAGCAATAACCCCCGGGGAGCTCAGAAAGGCCCTTTTCTTACTGGCACCATATGAAATCTCTTTCCTCCCAAAGCCCTGGGGAGCTTCAGGGCTGCAGCTTCTAAGGCCACACAACCCCAAAGGGCCCCCCAAAGTCCCAAAATCCCCCCAGTGTTGGGACTTTTCCTTGCATCACTGTCCAAGGAGCTGTGATTCCCCTGATTTAAAGCTGCTCTGCCTCCCCTGGGCACCAGCAAATCCCCAGCCCCAATCCCAGTGTTGCCAGCACTCCGCTACAAACTGGAGAATAAAACAAAATACCACCATAAATATGACAACTTTATTAAAATATACATATGAGTACAAATTAATGATTATATGGATAAAGTTCACTGTCTGTAAACAAATATATTAAAAAAGAGCACGTCTTTTTTTGTGATATAAAGTGCAGTTATTGTTTCCATATTATATACAATATGTCAGCATCGGGGCGGGGTTGTAAGGACTGTGGAACTAACATTTGATTACAAGATAAAATTCTCTGAAAAAGTATACACCTACATATTACAAAAAAACAACAAAAAAAAAAGGGGCTTGAGTTCATTTAACAAACGAGGCTCGGCTTCCCACCGCGTTAATTCAGCTAACGAGAGCGCGCAGGCCTCGGGATAAATCAGCAGAGAGGCACCAACCCCATTGTGTGAAGGGAAACTTGCACTTCCCAGGGTTCACACCTTCCCCTCGCCAACCCCAACCTCGCACCAAGGGAGGAAACCAAAGGACAAGACCTTGGGTGTAGCTGGAGGGGTTTTTTTTGGGGGGGAATCAAATATACACGACTTTATGTACAGCTCTGATCCCGGGGGGCTCCCAACGTCCAGCGGCGCCGTCCCTCTGCTCGGGGCCAGGAGAGGAGTTCTGCTGTGCTGGGGGCACAAAAGCCAGGCCAAACCCCGTGTCAGCAGCGTGTGGGACGTGTGGCTGGCTGGAAGGTGGAGCCCTGGATGAGGCTCTAGGAGTGGGGCGCGCGGCAGGAGCGGCAGCAGGCTTTGCTGTAGTACCAGTGGCTGCACAGGTTCACCTTGATGGCCAAGGCACAGTTGGTTCCTGCCTGGTCCTGGCAGCTGTCATCTGGGGGAGAGAAAACACAAGGCATGGCAGGGAAAAGAAAAAGGAAATAAAAAATTGGGAGCTCGTGAGCTCATTTCGCCCACCTGCTACACAGCTCTAAACACCTCGGGATGAGCACCAACATCATCCCAGCTGTGGCTGCCAGCTCCCTGACATCCCCTGGAAAACACCATGGAGCTTCTCCATAAATATCTTTGTCAACCTGGGCAAAGGCATGAGCAGGTTGATCTGTTCCTTCACACCTGGCCAGGCTTGGGGAGTCTCATTTGGTCCCAGCCCTGCAGCTCAGTGTCTTTGCTGTAAAACAGAGCTGCCCAGGAACTGCTGGAGCCACCAAGGCACAGAGTTGTCCCCAAGTCAAGGGCTTCCCCTGGTAGGGATTCACAGTTTCTATCCCAAAGGGGCTATTTGAGAAAGGGAATGGGAATCCAGCAGTGTCACATCCAGAGTTAGGGCCAAGTTAGGGCTGGAGACAGGGATGAGGTCAGAGGCGGCTTCAGCACTCTCCCATCTCCTTTCAGTGCAATATTTTGCTTCAAACTCATAAGATTTACACTTATATACATATATATTGTTTAAAATCTATAGGATGCATGGAACCAGGCTGCTCTCAGGGCAAGGAGGCCATGAGGCAACTCCCAAGCTCCATGCCCCATCCCAGATCCCAAGGGAATGGGCAGCCAAGAGCACCCAGAGCTGAGCCAGGAGCTGGCCCCAAATCTGTCTCCCATTTTCATGCTTTTCTCCCACACTGTCCTTATTCCCAAATCCTATTAAAGGATTAGAACCACGTGTTTGCTAAAGATCACAGGGACTCTGAGCCAGCAGACGAGTCAGATAACGAGATAGTTACAAATCCCACAGGACACCCAAAGACCAAAAATCATTAAAATAATGGCACAGACAGAACTTCCTTGGCTCTAGCTGGAATCTTAGAGAAGCAGCACCCAAATCAGCTCTCCAAAGTCCCCTTTTATCTTCAGGTCAGAGCATGAATCTTCTGAGCTCTCCTGTTAATTTATCTCCAGAAAGAGCCAGTGCACAGCCCCTCGTTACTTGGGCACAGAGGGAGAGCTGTCCCCCTTCATCCTCCCTGGGATGATTATCCAAGCGGGGACAGCGGGAGGGAAGATGCTGCTTGGGGGGATCCATGGAAAATCGAGGCTGTGGGGCTCACCTGGGGGCTCTGTGGGGCAGGGCTGCAGGTCACAGGTCTGTTTGCCCACCGGCTTCACCAGCGGGTCACAGCCCCGCACGATGTCCTTGCCTTGGTAGCACTTCACATCCCGCATCCTCACGCCGATCCCACAGGTCTTTGTGCACTGGGGGACAGAGAGAGGGGGTGAGGCAAGACCCTGCCATCCCAGGGGACTGTGCTGAGCCAGAATCTGCCCGTTGGAGAGGTTAGGGCAGGAGGAGAATGTCACATCTCAGTGCCACACCGCTGTCCCCATGCTCTCTCTTTGCTGCCAGCACCACCAGCTTCTGCCCAGGGGTAGGGGGATGTGGTCCCATCCCCTGGCATCCTCCCTCCTCCTGCTGTCCTTCACAAGGGACCACAGAGCTGGCCCAGTCCAGGTGATGCTCTGTAGGACATGAGTGGCCATGGAAACCCCAGAACACCAGGAGTGGGGTTGTGGGGTCGCTGTGCATCCATGAGGGGTTTGTGGAGCCACTGCTGAGCCCAGCACTCACTGCCTGCTGCCCTTTGGATGCCTCGTGGAGCTGGGATTACAGCAGGGCTGCTTTGGCTAATTATAGGGTTTCCAAGACTAAAAATGAGGCTCCTGGAGCTCGGATCAGGGAGGCTGCATCCAGGAGGAAGCAGGAAGCCCATGCTCCCTCGGCTTGGGCTCTTGGCCACTGAACCCTGTCTGCCTTTTGGGTTGTGCAGGGTGATGGGGCATCCCATCACAGCATCCCCAAATTCTACATCCCCGGGGCAGCCACCCTGTGAGCTCCATGCACACCCCCAGCCACACTCCCAGGCACCAGGGGAAAAAAAGAAAGAAAGAAAGGAAAAAAAAAAAAACCAAACCAAAAAAACCACCCCAAAACCAAGGAAACCTACATCTGGCCCCAAACACGCCCTCCCAGTCCTGTTCTCCCTGAGCACAGACAGCCCCAGCTGCACGATGGCAGGGCAGTCTCTTTGCCCTGAGCTGCCAGTGCAGCAAAAACACCCAGGGTGTTCCCTCAGGGACAGTGTCCTGCAGAGACTCACCCACCTCGGGGGTTCTTGGTGCAAAGGGATGGGGCAGGGTTGCAGACAGGTAGAGATATTATAAAAGAAAGGCCTTACAAAATATGGTTTAGGCCCTGCTGCTCCAGCTAAGCTAGAAGTAGCTTGTAAGTTCCCATAAAGAAAAATTGTAAGAATGAGCACAACAACCTATTCTTAGAGAGAAAAATAAGTTTGCACCTGCATAAACAATGGATCTGCCCCGTGAGAATCAGTGAAGAAAATATGTAAACATATCTGGAGAGACAAAATTTGATAGACATACACAATAGCCCTTACTGAC